>JASPKZ010006849.1:762500-1190000 GCA_030220185.1 Diploptera punctata
TTAAACCCCCAGACAAGTTATTTATGTGAAATTCCCCTTTTATGTAACACTATATGTATTTCAGTGTTATTCCTAAATGAATAGTGATAGAAAATTAAAATTTTGTACATATCTAAAAAAAAACATTCTAGTAGATGTAAATGATATGATATATATAGTATAGAGCAATTCCATTAAAATTTCATACCAGGGTGAAAATTTTGAAATTTACGCAAGAATAATTATTTTGGTGTAATATATATCTTTAAGGATCAAATTTTCTGATTCTATAAGATAATGTTTGAAAAGTGTATTATTTTAATCTAACATTAGTGGTAGAACTTGTCATATTCCAAATCTGTAAAAACATACAAAATTTTACCAGTTTGTTGTTTAATGATTTGGCCATATTAATTCGTTTTATTTTACAAACTCTTTTGTTAAACCATACTTTGGTCCTCCCTAGTTGTAAATGTAATAATATTAATTGCATTCTAATGTTCTATATGCCTTAAATGTGTCCTATAATTGTTAACTGCAAGCTATGGTCAGTCAGTCACGGAAAACGTATAAAAATTATTGTACACATCATAATAATTGATGGAATAAAATTTCCTCTTGGATTCTACGTTATCAGTATACACATCTAACAAAAAAGTATTGAAGACATTTTCTTGTGAAGTCATTATTTTTCCTGCTAGTGTCCCATGACTGACTTACATTTTGTCCTATCATATATATGCACATGGTTCAGTCAGTTGCTTGCTGCATTCCGCTGAGGATTAACATAAACATGGTTTAGGAAATCTGGTAGGCTGTTTGGCTCAGCTATTCCATAAAATAATTACTGATCCTTTTTCTGTGTCAATATGAGCTAAAATACAATTAACGAAAACATTTAAATATATTCAGGGAAAAGGTTGCAGTAACCAAAGCAGCCATACTTGTTGATTTCTCAGAAAATTATACCTACAAAGAACAAAATGAGATCCAGGCAGCTCATTGGAAAAACTAGCATATCTCAATATTAACTGCTGTTGCCTAGTTTAGATGGAAGGTGAAAGAGAAGTTCAGAAGAAATACTTTGTTCTAATGTCAGGTAATGTGACACATAGCAAGTGTGCTACAGATGTTTGCTATAGAAAAGTGTTTTTTTTTAACTACAGTGATTTCTTTCAAAACTTGAGATGATAAAAATTTTCTGTTGGAGCAAATTTAACAATGCGACACTGCTTACTTGCATATTTGGATTTTGACATAAAATGGAACTTCTTTGAATCATACCATGGAAAGGGGGCTATAGATGCGATTGGCGGCCTAGTAAAAAGGATGGCATGGATGTATGAAAAATCGGGAAAGAAGATACATAATGGTGCAGAATTATCTAATGTGAGCTGTAAAACCAACCAAATAACCGGAGTCACAAAATGATATAGAAGAAGGAAAGATATTTATATAAAAACAATTTGAATATCTTGCATCTATCACAGACTCATTGCTTATACAACGTGAAAGTGTTGGACTCGTATGTTATAGATTATGCACAACTGTCAAACAATCAGCGCAAGAAATTCATAAGTTTGTGTGTTAAAAAAACTGAATGGCGTGACATGCCTAGAAAGCCCTTGGCTGCTGATCAAACATCCAAGTATATCAATCAGAGGTAAATAATCATATAGGGTGGCATGAGGTCAGCATGTCAGATACTCCAGCCATTATGGCTGGTTTTCTCGACTGCAACCGCTAAATATTGCAGCTGCCCAAATTCTTCATGATTCTAGGCGGGCACCAGTCCCATTGTGACCGAAATTCCATGAGAAAATTTCTTCTCTCATGGGGCTAGAATCAGTGCTCTCTGTTGAGAGCATCTTGACTCAAACCATTCAGTTACAGCATGAGACTTCATGCATGACAGGAAACATTATTTATATTAATGGATAAAGTCAAGTTGATGCCGAAGACTAGGGAGTGAAATGACTATATAAGCGATCTGATACATCGATGTTAAGATGTGAGTCATCAGAACTCAGGCTAATTAGAGTTATGTTTTTATGGTTGTTTAAAAATAGAATTCCAAGAGTCAAATTTCTCCTCTTGTTTTGGAATCTACATTTTGCCCATGCTGAAGGTAACAAAAATTTAGCTAAAGAGCATCTGATACAGGGTGTGATGGAAAAACAAGGCACAAGTGATCTCTCTTCTACTCACCAGGACCTCCTACATCTATCAATGAAAGCACAGTCAGCTTCAAGGGGGGTGTGAAATTCAAACTCTACAACCCAAAGAAACCAGTAAAACTTGGAATGAAAGTGTTTTCTCTGTCAGTTCCAATGGGTACATGTATAATTTCCATCCCTAAATGGGACAAACTCAATCAGATTTTGATCTCGAGTTACCAAGGACTTGACCTCATACCTCCTAACAGATCCTACAGATCCACCTCGAAGATCCCGTATCTATATTGACAGGTACTATAATACATCACCTGAATTAGCAGATGAATTATGGAAGATGAATATGGTCACAATAGGTACAGTGCTAGGCAATAGAAAAAATATTTCAGATTCCTTAAAGTCAAATAAAATAAATATGAAAAAGGGGGATGTAATTAGTTTTAGAAACGAAGAAAAACTGGCTCTCGCATGGAGAGATAAAAGAACTGTAACTCTTCTGAGTACTTATCATAAAGGGGCCAAAATTAAATGACTGCAGTACCTTGAAAGACATGTGTTTCAAAATTTATCATATAAAGGAGAATTTTTAGAAACAAAACAAATTCTCCAATCTTCATATTTGAAGAGAAAAATGATATGCTTAGACTGGGGTTTGAACCCAGGACCTTTCTCACTCTAGGCAAATGCTCTACCAAGTGAGCTATCTGAGAAACTCCAATCTAATCGCAATTTTTTCTCTAGATTGGAGTTTCTCATATATCTCACTTCGTAGAGCATTCACCTAGAGTGCTAAAAGTCCTGGGTTCAAACTCCAGTCTGAACGTATAATTTTATTCACCATTGAGATGTATGAATGAATAATAAAAACGTATCCTATCTTTCTTTACATCATTTAGATAAAAATTAGAAACCATCAATAGAACTATAACTGAAAAACTCTTCCATATCTAGGTGCACTATTTACATTATTATTATTATTATTATTATTATTATTACCAGTATTATTTATTCATATTGCTATTATTACATTATTTATTCATATTGCTATTATTATGAGTATTTTGTGAAGGAACTTTTCATACAATAACTTACTAATACAAAATGATCAAAAAGTGTACAGTTAAACACGCTAGTGATACTTATGCCGTTTTCGCAGTGACATTTTTTATGTAAAATGATAAAACCTCGTTTTGAAGGACTTAAGTGATGGATATCAACAAAAAAACAAGGCATATGTTGTTTTTAAAAGTAAATGCACAATTTTGGTAGCATTCATTAACATTTGTATGAAATTTATTATTTTCAAAATTTACCTTTCGCCCTTGGCCATAAAAATCGTCGCCCAAGAAAGGTTAATTTCATAGAGTTTTGTGTGGTTGAAATGACCATGATCTATCCCAACTTATGTTTTTGGTTCACAGAAATGCTTAAAAATCAGATGTAATATAATTACAATATCTATTTGCTATCACTAATATCATCAATTCAAAGTACTTCAAACAACTACAAAACTTAAAATAAACGGTACCTCAGCCTAATTTATCATTTCTATTACACTCCCCATGTTTCAATTGGAAAGATAATGACCTAAATCAAAACTTAAATAAAATAATATTTCATTGTCATCAACATATTATGTTTAGGTTCTTTTCCTCAATCTATTCTACAGTAACAATCCCTACAAAGTCAGAGCTTAATGATGACAGTCTTAAAACTAGTCAGTTGAAAAAAACATATTTTGAAGAAGTGAGGTGTTATATTTCTCAGTAATATTGATTTTATAGCACCTTAAATTTGTTTAATATTAATGTTGACATTTCTGGAGTTTATGTGCAAGAGATTACAACAGAATTTACTGATTTACTTAATTTAACACTTGTGATAAAATAATAATCCCGGTCAAGATAAATTCTAGCAATTAGTAAATTGATCAATTACATGATAATATTACTTCAAAGTACTACATTTTATCAATTATTGATTTATTTCGTAAGTCTTAATCAAGTACTATAAACAAAACAGTAATTAAGTACACAACAGAACCAAAGGAAAATCCAAACAAGCTTTTACCTTTGATATATTTTTCATTAAAATAAAATAACTTACCAAATTTTCAGTAATCTCCTCTTTAATAACTATGTCATCAAATTTGTTCTTCACAGCTTCTGATGAAACCTGCAAACAGACAAATTTTCAGCATATCTACATATGTATATATAACGGGCTTCCAATATAAAACCGGACCGGCCTCACGGAGTTTCGCCCGGCACGCAGTGCTGTCTCTTCCTCCCGCAATTCACCCTACCTGCCATCCGTCCTTGAACTGTTTCTTACCTTATAGAAAATGCTGGAAATGTTGTCCTCCCGCACACGTGCTATGGGATCACCTTGGTTTAGACAATGAACACGTGTACACTTGTAAGGTTTGAGTTTTAACAATTTTGTTGCTGTATGTGCAGAACATACTGAAATCCCAACTTGTGCTAATTTCGGTAATGATTTTTGTGGTGAACGTTCCAAATTTTCGCCAATTTAGTCTAATTTTTCTTCGGTGAGAACCGTACGCCTTCGCGTGTGTTTCTTATGCGTTTATGTGCAAGAGATTACAACAGAATTTACTGATTTACTTAATTTAACACTTGTGATAAAATAATAATCCCGGTCAAGATAAATTCTAGCAATTAGTAAATTGATCAATTACATGATAATATTACTTCAAAGTACTACATTTTATCAATTATTGATTTATTTTGTAAGTCTTAATCAAGTACTATAAACAAAACAGTAATTAAGTACACAACAGAACCAAAGGAAAATCCAAACAAGCTTTTACCTTTGATATATTTTTCATTAAAATAAAATAACTTACCAAATTTTCAGTAATCTCCTCTTTAATAACTATGTCATCAAATTCGTTCTTCACAGCTTCTGATGAAACCTGCAGAGAGACAAATTTTCAGCATATCTACATATGTATATATAACGGGCTTCCAATATAAAACCGGACCGGCCTCACGGAGTTTCACCCGGCACACAGTGCTGTCTCTTCCTCCCGCAATTCACCCTACCTGCCATCCGTCCTTGAACTGTTTCTTACCTTATAGAAAATGCTGGAAATGTTGTCTTCCCGCACACGTGCTATGGGATCACCTTGGTTTAGACAATGAACACGTGTACACTTGTAAGGTTTGAGTTTTAACAATTTTGTTGCTGTATGTGCAGAACATACTGAAATCCCAACTTGTGCTAATTTCGGTAATGATTTTTGTGGTGAACGTTCCAAATTTTCGCCAATTTAGTCTAATTTTTCTTCAGTGAGAACTGTACGCCTTCGCGTGTGTTTCTTATTTTGTATTGAACCAGTGGTCTCAAATTTAGTCACAAGACCGTGGATTGTCGATCTGGAAGGAGGTAATTGTCCAGGGAAGTTCCGAATAAATTCCTCGCGAACGCGACGAGCTGATTCGTATTTATAACAACATTTACACACATAAATGCGCTGCTCTAATGTCAGCTGATGTCTCATCTTGTCGAACGATAGTAAACTGACTAGTTCAAGGACGAGCGGCTGGCAGAGAGAAATGCGAACGAGGAGAGAGCGCTGCCTGGCGGGTGAAACCCCGTGAGGCCGGTCCGGGTTTATATTGGAAGCCCTATATATATATAAGTCCACCCTGCAAAAACTGCATAAATTAAGTGAATTCCACAGCTTGACAAATTTATGGTCCAATTTTGCTATTTTACAGAATATATGTTTCTTTTGTTAAATAAATTGTATGTATCCAGTTACAATGCAAGAAAACAAATATGGGAATTGCTAGAGCAATTGTTTTTATATTGTATTTTGGTTAAACCCCCACTTCTAATGGTCAAATTTTGCTGATCTTTTGAGAATACCTTTCCCATTTTATTTTAATAGCATGTACTGGCATTCATTGTTAAAAGCTGAGAATTATGACCACTAGAGTGACTTTTAAATTTGTTTAATGTTAATGCTCACTCTTAACCTTTTCACTGCTGAGATATTTCCAGCCTTTAAAACCCTCCTTGCTCAATGCAGGGAGAAATATGGAAAAAGTTTATTTGGGTCCTAGGAAATGGCAGTATATGCCTGCTTAGTTTCAAAGTAATGCAATGCAATACGTATTATATAACTAGCAGGCATTTGGAGTTGAGAATGGATATACACACCCATAGCATAGCAAGCATTTTCTCTGCCAACGGATATACCCGTTCGTAGCAGTGTAAAGGTTAATAATTGGATTTTTATTAGTTAACAAATTTAATATAACACTCTCATAATAGATTACTATAAGTAAAGTAATGAAAAAATCTGGTTCTCATAACGTTGAGAGGCATATATTTAATTATAAATATTTTTGTGATGTACTTTTTCTATGTCTGCAAGGTTGGATCAATGAAGCTAAGTAAATATTTTCAAAATTCTTTTCATGAAATCAACCTCAAAACTTTCAATCATATGTAAGTGTGTGTTTGACAGCTTAACTGTTGACTACAAGGTGCATCTCCTCATTCCTATAAACACTTGTAAAAGCTTTAAGAGATTTCATCCTATAAATATATGATAGATGCTGCTGGTTTTAAACATAAAATATTTATAATATGACCAGATTCTTGGACTTGAGGCAAGAGCTTTTGACAAGAGTTCATGAAATCACCAGTTCAATTCCAGGTCAGACAACAGGAATTTTTCCTGAAATGAAATAATTCCAGAGGTTGAACCTGACCTAGAAATTAAGTTTAGTTTGGATTTAGGAACTCTCGAGGTACTTTATTATAACCTATTCACTAATCATATCATCGGGGTAATTTAACACCACCTTCCAGGTGCCCGAACTTCGAAGTGGGTTATAATTTAAGACAACGGTGCAAAAAGGGGGTACTCCACTTTTTTCCGAAATGCAAGTTAAGTTCGTATATAATAAAGAGAAGGAGCCTGCTTCAGCTGGTGTAAAAATGAAGTAGCTCCATGCCTTCCATAACGAAGAGAATGAAAAAAATTGTTAACTCCACCTTTCATTTGGAGCAAGGAAGAGATAGCTCCGGAGATACTCCCTTTTTGCACAGAATAATGTAACTCTTCTATCAGATGAAGCAGCACTTGCCACTTCACAAACAGCTATTTCAGGGTCATCGCTTCTGTGAAGGAACAGTATTATTCTACATAAACATGGTGCTAAACTGATCTTACCTAATGAACATTTACACCTTCATTCTACACCTCTACCACTCAAGTGGACGAAGTTCCTTCAAGTAAATGAACTGACATCAAAATACGTATTAGTATCATCCAATTGTATGTAGTTCTATGACAACCTGAAGTGCCAGGGAGAAGATTCTTATCATGATTCTGATGAAAGCATCACTGACAACGCCTGATGATATTGGTAACCAGTTTAAATAAATATATGGTAATAAATATCTTCATATGGAACTGTATTTCTTATTATTTAATCAAATTTCCCTTATTAAGAAGTTTTTAGACATAAGTTCTTCAAACACCTACTCTCCGGTGCAAAAAGAAGGCAGCTCCAATAGGTTTATTGCGATTGTATACAATTGTGTAAATAAAGAAAATTGGAACTGATCAAGAAAAGGTTGTGTTTCATGCTGAACTACCTTAAATCAATGCAAAAATTTTGGTTATATTATTACCACCTTTCACATTCAGTTTTTTGTTTCTCCTGAAAAGTTTATGAAAATAGAGCTACCTCCTTTTTACAGTGGTGTCTTCAAATCCACCAATGCCAAAAAATATAATGAGATAATCTGGTGGAATTACAAAAAAAATTATTACTTCCAATTTTAATTACAAAAAATTGTCCAATTGTTCCATCAGCTTCTATGTATGTTTTCTCAAAATGAAACTGGATACATGTGATTTAATTAACAAAGTAAGGATACATAACATAAACCAATAAAATCAGACCATAATTTAACTTGGTGAGAAATTCACTAAGTTTTATGGAGATCCTGCATGAAGAAATTTTTTTAGATAGTGAAATGCTAGGAGGTTTGAATTACAAATTCTGGTGGCTTTATTCTCCCCCATAATCATTGAGCAACATTGTACCCTTCTATAAATTCCTATTGTAGTTGTGACAAGTACAAAGATCTGTTAATTACACTGCACAATTCTGAAAAAGAATCGACCTGCCAAAAGGAAGACACGATAATAGAACGATGAATGAATTCTGAATATACCAACAAAAATATTACCTTGAGTTCTGCATCTTCTGAAGTTGGAAATGTCTCATGGTTGATATCAAAATAGTCAATCTCATCTTCTTCTAATTTTACTTCCACTTTAACTTCCTGTAAAATGAAAATTACAGTATGTCAATATAAAATCAAATTATAAAAACTGAACACTCATAAGTATCAGTTTTATTAGTTTACTAATTTTTTTTTTATTTTAGTTCCTTTTTGGAACTGGTTCCAATCATCTGAAGAAAGGAGAACAGAAACTTACATGTATTCAAAGATTAAATTTTATATTATAATTCTGTCCTGTGCCATAGCCGAGAATTCTCCCTTAGTGCAGAGCCATAGAAATGAAGTACTAATGCAAGAAGAAATTTAAATTAATTTTAAAAAAGTTTTTTAAAATTTTAAAAACAGTAAACAAACCCATGACCATGTGGAATTTAAATTGCTGCAACAGTTGTAGCTCAAGGTTGACATAACCTCTCGTAATGGCTGGAGGACTTTGCATACAGATCACCTGTCACTCCTATAAAGTCTAGAGGACTTGCCAAACTGACCACATGATACAGGTATAAGGGCTACAGAACTTGGCATGCTGACCACATGGCACACCTATAGTGGCCAGAGGACTCGGCATGCTGACCACGTGTCATTCCTATAACGGCTAGAGAAATTGGAATGCTGACCACATGTCACACCTATAATGGCTCTAGAGGAGTTGGCATGCTGACCACACATCAGTCCTATAATGGCTAGAGGAACTGTCATGCTGACTACATCACTATTATAATGGCTAGAAGACATATCATTTTGATTACATATTACCCATATTGTCCACCGCTGTAGTCTCGAGGTAGCGTGCTGCCTTGTCATGCAGCGGCCTGGGTTCGATCCTCGGTCGGGGCAGTTTTTCTGGGTGAGGTTTTTATGGGGGTTTTTCCTCATCCGTAAGACAAATGTCAGGAAAACTTTAAGACCCAAATGGTCCCCGAAATCATATGGCCATCATCATCATCCTTATCATTATCATCATCATCCTTCACCGGTGTGGAAAGCAACGGGAAGCTACCACACCTACAATTCCCTAGTAAAGCTGCAAGCATAGCATGAAAATACTATGATTGCAGTGAAGGACCTGCCTTCGGGCAGAATTACTATGGATGGATGGATTACCTATATAATGGCAAGACGATAGGCAAGCTGACCGTATGTTACCCATATAATGGCGAGATGACTTGGCTTGCAGTCCACATGTTACCTTACCCGTATAATGGCTAGAGAACTTTGCATGCCAACTAAATGCTACCTGTATAATGACCATACGCTTTGAAGCAGACCACATGTTACCAGTATAACGGCTAGAGGGCTTGGCATGCAGTCCACTTGTTAATCGTATAATGGAGAGACAACTTGGCATGCAGTCAACATCATTCTCGTATAATGACACGAGGACTTATAATGCTAACCACATATTACCCCTATTATGGCTAGAGGGCTTTGCCTGCTAACCACATGCTACCTGTATAATAACTAGAGGACTTTGGATGCTAACCACATGTTACCCATTTAATGGCTAGAAGATTTTGTATGCTGAACACAAGTTACCAATTTAATGACTAGAGGACTTTGCATGCACAAGTTACTACTGTAATGGCCAGAGAGCTTTGCATGCAGATCACATGTTACCAGTATAATAGCTAAGGACTTTGCATGCTTACCACATGCTCCCATATAATGGCTAGAGGACTTTGCATGCTGACACATGTGACCCATATAATGGCCATAGGACTTAGCATGCAGTCCACATGTTACTAACATAATGGCTAGAGGATTCTGAATGCTGACCACATGTTACTCGTATATTGGTGATAGGACTTTGCATGCTAAACAAATGTTACCTGTACAATTCCATGAGGAATTGGATTGCAGTTAACATGTTACCCATACCATGGATAGAGGACATTATAAGCTGACCACATGTTAACTGTATAATGGCTAGAGGACTTTGTATATTGACACATGTTACCTGCATAATGGGTAGAGGATTATGCATGCAGAACACATGTTACCTGCATAATGGGTAGAGGATTATGCATGCAGAACACATGTTACCGTATAATGGCAAGAGGACATCGGATATTGATCACATGTTATCCACATTGGTGAGAGGATTTTGCATATGGAACAAATGTCACCTGAATAATTGCGAAAGGACTTGGCATGCAGTCTACATGTTACCTGTATATAGGATGGAGGACTTTGCATGATGATCACATGTTACCTGTATAATGGCAAGAGGACTTCGGATACTGATCACATGTTACCGGTATAATGGCTAGAGTTCTTTGCATTATGACACATGTTACCTGTATAATATTGATCAAAAGTTACCTGTATAATGGCAAGAGGACTTGGCATGCTGACCACATGTCACACCTATAATGTCCAGAGGAATCGGCATGCTGACCATATGTAACTCCTCTATAATGGGCTAGAGAACTTGGAATGTCTGATGCCCAACGATGTTACTCCTATAATGGCTACTGGAGGACCCTTTGGCTAAGAATGTCAATGCTGACTCACACATCCAATCCTACAATGGCTGGAGGAACTACCAAAGCATATCACGTTCACTATTTGTCATGGCATCGAGGACTCTACCATTTTTATTACATGCTACTATGTATCATTGTGAGAAGATTCTATGCGAGCTGACCGAATGCAGACCTGATATAATGGAGGAGATGGGAGTTGGCCTTGCAGTCCACGTGTTACTCTACACTTTTATAAATGGGTCGAAGACTTTGTATGCCGACTATATGCTACCCATATAATGGCCACATGACTTTACAAGTAGACCATATGTTTCCAGTGTAATGAATAGAGGGTTTGGCATGCAGTCCACATGTTAATCGTATAATGGCGAGAAAACTTGACATGCAGTGGGCATCATACTCGCATAATAGCAAGAGGACTTATAATGCTGACCACATATTATCCCTATTATGGTTAGAGGGCTTTGCATGCTATCCACATGCAACCCATATAATAACTAGAGGTCTTTGGAAGCTGACCACATGTTACTAGTAGGTCTTTGATTGCTGACCACATGTTACCCATTTAATGGTTAGAGGACTTTTAATGCTGACCACATGTTACCCGTATAATGGCTATAGGACTTTGCATGCAGACCACATGTTACCAGATAATAGCTAGAGGACTTTGCATGCAGACCACATGTTCCCATATAATGGCTAGAGAACTTTGCATGCTGACACATATTACCCATATAATGGCCAGAGGACTTTGCATGCAGACCAAATGTTACTAGTATAATGGCTAGAGGACTTTGCATGCTGACCACATGTTACCCATTTAGTGGCTAGAGGACTTTGCATGCTGACAACATGTTACCCTTATAATGACTAGAGGACTTTGCATGCAGACCACATGTTACTAGTATAATGACCAGAGGATTTTGCATGCACACCACATGTCACCAGTATAATAGCTAGAGGACTTTGCAAGCTGATCACATGTTCCCATATTATGGCTAAAGGACTTTGCATGCTGACACATGTTACCCATATAATGACCAGAGGACTTTGCATGCAGACCACATGTTACTAGATAATGGCTAGAGGACTTTTCATGCTGACCACATGTTACCCATATAATTACTAGAGGACTTTGCATGCTGACCACATGTTAATTGTATGTTGGTGAGAGGACTTTGCATGCTGAACAAATGTTATCTGTACAATGGCATGAGAAATTGGCATGCAGTCAATATGTTACCCATATCATGGTTAGAGGACTTTATAAACTGACCACATGTTACCTGTCGCTGTATAATGGCTAGAGGACGTTGCATATCGACGCATGTTGCCTGTATAATGGGTAGAGGGCAATGTAATGCAGAACACATGTTACCATATAATGGCAAGAGGGCATCGGATATTGATCACAAGTTACTCACATATTGGTGAGAGGATTTTGCACGTGGAACAAATGTCACCTGAATAATGGCGAGAGTACTTGGTATGCAGTCTACACGTTATCTGTATGAAGGATGGAGGACTTTGCATGCTGACGACATGTTACCTGTATAATGGCAAGAGGACTTTGGATACTGATCACATGTTATCGGTATAATGGCTAGAGTTCTTTGCATTCTGACTCATTTCCATATATATAAATGACCAAAAGTTACCTGTATAATGGCAACAGGGTTTGGTATGCTGACCACATGTTATCTGTATAATGGCTAGAGGGCATTGCATTCTGACTCCATATTACCTGATAATGGCTATAGGACTATGCATTCTGATCACATATTTCCCTATAATGGCTAGAGGACTTCACAAGCTGACATTTTACCCATATAATGGCTACAGAAATTTGTATGCTGACCAGAAGTTACCTATATAATGGCTAGAGGATTTTGAATGTTGGCCACTAGCTACTTGTATAATGCATGCTGACAACATGTTACCTGTACAATGGCTAGAGGACTTCGTAGCCTGACCACATGTTACCCATATAATGGTTAGAGAACATTGCATGCTGACCACAAGTTACACATATAATGGCTAAAGGACTTTGTATGCTGTATACATGTTACCTGTATAATGGCTAGAAGATTTCGCATGCTGACCACATGTTACCTGTATAATGGCTAGAAGAAATGGCATGCTCACCACATGTTACCCATATGGCTAGAAGCCATGGCATGCTGACCAATGTTACCCCTATAATGGCTACAGCACTTGGCATGCTGACCACATGTCACTCTTATAATAGCCAGAGGCCTTGGCATGCTGGCCAATGTCACCGCTGTAATGACTAGAGCACTTGGCAGCAGACAACCATGTTACTCCAATAATGGACAGAAGAATTGGCTTGCTGACAATATGCCCCCCTCGATGGCTAGAGGACATGGCATGTTGACCACATGCCATACCTATAATGGCTAGAAAACTTGGCATGATGGCCAATGTCACACTATAATGGCTAGAGGACATGCCATGCTCACCATATGTTATGGCTGAAGCACTCATTCTCACCTCATGTTACTACTATAATAGTTAGAGGATTTGGCATGCTGACCACATGTTACCCCTATAATGACCAGAGGGCTTGGCATGCTGACATATCAACCCTATAATGGCTAGACAATTTGGCAAGCTGACCACATGGCACTCCTTTATATATCTAGAGGACTTGACATACTGACCTCATGTCATGCCTGTAATGGCTGGATGAATTTCCACGTCTGTGATTAATACACGTGGATGTGAGGCCAGCAGAAGTCTGGAAACCAAATGGCTTTCAAAGACTGTTGGACCATGGATTTTACAATAAATGTATATTGTTACCGACATCTAAGTATGAATATATACTGCATTTCATTAGATTGTATCATCATCAAAACAAATCTAAACATCAATAGAGGGTTTGTCATAATTCCAGGTGCATGACACAGTTGTGCACAAGTCCTTTATTATGGACCATGTAAAGCAAGCATGGGGAGCTTGAGCTCCGAGAGCTCACAACAAATCCTCCCCGCCGATATCCATTCCACTTATTTGTACTTGCACTGGAGACGCAGGTATGCAGTGATTGACAGTACACAGTGAGAGTCAGTGGCATTCAATCCAGCGGGAGCATGGCAAATTCTAAACACTAATATAATTTTAATAGACTGGGAAAATTATTATTTTTGCATTCAGAATGGCATGAAAGTTATTGTGTTCTACACAGTTCCGTTGTGTGAAACACTATAATATCCGATGGATTTTCAGATCTTCACATGCAAATCAATACAGACAGGCACAGGCATGATTAGAAATATACTATATTTTCACAGGGACATATTAATGATATATACTTTTAAATTACATTAGGTAACATGCATGGAGTTCAAATTCATAAATTAAATATTATAGACATATGGGAAATTGTATGTTTTGTTTACACGATGGATGACAGGATGGAATTTTTAAATAATCTAAAGCAGCAGACAGTCCAAAACAATAGCAGACAACCACTTTCAGAGAATTCAGTACGTGCTAGTTACCAGATTTCAAAATTGATTGCTTAGAAATCATACCAAATCTAAAATATGCTCCAGATTAAACAATGACACCCTTGTCTCAATATTATGTCTCTCTAGGAGTACTATCCAGCCTGACATAGATAAATTAGTGTCAGTGGTTAGTGCCCTTCAAACGTTTGCACAGATATACGTAAAGTACGTATGAATGGAAGAGATTAGTGCATGTGTTTCAGGTTGTAAGGTTGTGCCGCCACTGATAATGCATGGTATGCCAAGATGACAATAATGACAGTCTTGAGTTCAATGAAAGGTGGAATGAGGAAGATGTCTTATTACCCCTCATTCGGCAGCTCCCCATGCCTGATGTAAAGCATGAGGTGATAGTTGCCGTATCATATAGTGATATAACAGGTGAAAGTTTTTTTTTGTGAAACAGCCAAACAAATCACTGGGAGATACTCTAACAACTTCATACACACACACACACACACACATATATATATATATCTTAATGTATAAAAATTTCGTGTCACGTTGTTTGACCGCGATGGAATCCTAAACTAATGAACCTATTTTAATAAAATTTTGCACACGGTGTGCAGTTTGATCCAAGTTGAGACTTAGGGTAGTTTATAACTAAATTTATAGTCGCATTATTTTTTATTGCAAATTATTTGTTTATTATTTAACAAAGAGTTATAATTATCTGTGAGTTCCATACGATTCTAACAGATGGCGGTGTATTTATCTGTGAGTTCCATACGATTCTAACATATGGCGGTGTAAGATAATTTGGTAAGGTAATTGGTTTTTATTTAACAAAGAGAGATCCAGATGACTGTGCTTTTTGTTGAACCGGGAATTTCAATTGAATTACAAATATTGATTATTTCATAATTTAAGTGTGTTCAGTGTTTATTTTATTTTCAATATTATTAATTTTGTGTGTAAGTATTAGTTTTAAGTAATCTGGCTGAAAGACAGCAACTTAAATAAAATTTTTAACGTATACCTTAGCCACAGCAACGCATGGCCGGGACTTCTAGTATATATATATATATACATATGCCATAACAACTCTGGACTGACTGGAGCAATTTAAAAGAAAATTGACACAAACATTAATTATAATCTGGAAAAGTGACTTTAATCGGTATCACACTCTCAGGAAGTGACAAAGCGATGAAATGGGCTTACAAATGTTCCAGCATAACTCTTAGAAGACTTAGAAAAATTCTAACAAAATCAATGGGCATATAACTTGAAACCTAGAAAATTTTGTGTGGGTAAGAGACCTCTAGCACCCTTATGAAGGTGATGAGAGTTAAAATAATAGCTTTTAGGGATGCTAAGACCATCGGATGCAGTCATGATGATATTTAAACAAAAAATACCACCACAAAGTGTAACAAGGGGGTACAAAATAAAATTTTCAAGAGAAGTGAAATTAGTAGAGAATTCAAAGTTCTCTGGTCCACTAAAATGATTGAAGACAGTTTAGATGTCCTTCAGGTCCAAGTTTGATCCTACCACCTCGGGGGTGAAAATTAAGATGCCGAAAGTGATAGAGATTAGTGTCAAGTCCACAGTTTTCTCGATTGCTAAGCTATTGGTGACAGTTTCGATACAATTAAAGTTCAAATAATACCCTAGCAAGTGAGAATGGGTGAACGAATTTAGTGTTAAAAGTATATGGCTTTCAGGGTGGCTTATCTGGCTGGTATCAGTCTCAATCACTTTTAAAGCAAACTCAGACTTCTAATTTAGTTGAGTTGTTTCTTGACTCATCTCATACTTCTTAACTCCCTCACGATCCAGATTTCATCACTCTCTTTATGACATTCTCAATGATGTTCACATTCACAACTGACGTCCAATGGTCTCCTTTCCTGCAGACTGACCTCTGCGCCATCTGATCGGGTATTTCAAAATTCATAGTTATGATTTTATTCTTGCATACGTAAATTTTTTCCCAAATTGTGAGTTCCTTCGGTTTTTCCAATTGTTTAAGTAATTTTGTTTTGGTTTCTATTCTACGTTTTTCTGACCAGGCATGTGCAGCTATTGTAGATTTTTCTCTTTCTCCATTTTTAACATTTATGAGATGTTTCTTTAATCTTGTATTTAGATTCCTTTTTGTTTTTCCTATGTATATCCTTTCACAATCTTTACAATTAATTTGGTCGGCCGCGGAGGACTAGTGGTTATGCTCCTTGCATCTGGTCCCGAGGGTCGCGGGTTCAAACCCGGCCGTGGTCGATGGATTTTTTAGGATGGAAAAATCCAAGGAGCAAGTCCTCTGGGAGGGACTTTAAGCCGTGGGTCCCGAGTCTGAAGATTTTCAGGCTCGTAAAAAATCCTTAAGCCTGAATGAAAAGGCCTCTAAGCAAAATTTACCGAATTTTCCAGTCCTAGTACTACCTTGGTTTCCTAGATGTCAGTATGAGGCGGAACGCTGACCACGGACCACTCAAAATGACATCTATATGAAAACAAGTGTAACTAAATAAGTATGGTTCAAATTCTTCCCTGTAGGGGGAGAGCGCCTAAATCTCTGTAAAGGGAAAACATAGGCTTACAATACAATTAATTTGATTTGATAAATTCACGAAGTTTTCCAGTCTTCAATCTTTTCATTTTTGTTGGTTTTTATTAACTAAATTAAAATAAACCTCATAGTGTTATTTCCTACCTACATAACTTAATCAGACTTCTAACTTCAGGTGAAAAGTAAAATTGTAAGAAAATGGCTGTAATTAGTCAACGAAATCATAGTTTACAGGTTTATAAAACAGTTTCATCACAGTTTTGATGGTTTTTGAACCCATTTGACCACCAGCACTCCTAAGGGTAAAAAACAAAATGACAACAGTGACCGAGATTACTACACTGAATCTCTAGTTTTCATAGTTGGTGAGCTGATTGGTAAGAGCCCAGTTGTAACAATAACCTTGATTTGATTTCTAGCACACTTGGGGGGGGGGTAGAAGAGATACAAATTAATGTGTCCAATAATGCATGATCAAAATTAATGTATAATCCATCATTTTTGGGGCTGCTAAAGCTCATTCGATGATATGTTAGCCCATGCTCCTAGCACCTTTTGGAATTAGAAGGGCTGAACAATTATGTCTAAAAATTACCATGATTACTATTTAATCAATGGTTTTTCCAGTCGTTAAACTGATTGGTCAGAAACATTGAAATGTAAGCTGTAATTTTATTCCCTAGCATGCTGAGAAGTGGTGGCATATAAAAATAATCTCAAATGACTGATATTGCTACCAAATCTATAGTTTTAAGGATAACTCAGATGAATAGTAAGAGTCCCAATACTGTTTTAGTCCACATTCAACCACCTCCATAGGAGAGGTAAGAAGGGAAAAAAAAAAAAAACAAAACGTCCAAATTAACCAATGAAAGTGTTTTGAGTTAAAAAAGCTTATTGATGCCAAGAATATAGGGATAAATATATATCCAGACAATCAAATGGTGAATTATATTTAAAGGGCTATTTTGTTTGTTTTCATGCATATTTCACATTAAACAAATGTTGAGGCTCTAATTCCATGACATTGAGTTTATTCATGAAAAAAATTGGAATTTGTGAAAAAATATTGACCATTTTACTTTACTAACTTTATGAGACTCTTCTTCTTCCTTCCAAGTATTAGGCCAAGGCCTCTTACAATCCTATAGAAAATTTTCCCTCCAGCGTTTCATAGGACGGCCCAGAGATCTTTGTCCTCTTGGTATATAATTATAAACAGCTTTGGGGATCCGATTTGAACTCATTCTTTCAAGATGGTGTTTCCAATTTAGTTGGTACTGTTTAATATATTCCAAAATTGGCGTATCTTCAATTCTTTTAAGATATCGGTGTTCCTTTCCTGATCCCATCTGGTGTAACCTGCTGTTCTGCGCATGAATCTCATTTCACAAGCCGTTATTCTGCTTTCATGTTGTCTTTTTAGTGTCCATGCTTCACTACCATAGGTCAACACTGGTCTAGCCAAAGTGTTATATAAACGTAATCTGGTGTTTTTTTTTTGTACAAGGGATTGTTTCATAACTTGATTAATAATTCCAAAACTTTTATTATAACTAGTAATTTTTTCTGGGATATCCTTTTCATTCCAGATAGAGAGATAATATCCAAGATATTTAAATTGATTACATCTCTCTAAAATTTTATTCTTGAAACAGATTTTACTTTGTATGGGGTCCTTCCCATGAAATGCCATAATTTTAGTTTTGTTAATTGATATTTCCATATTAAATTTGGCAGCTATTTTTTGTAAAATATAAATTGATCATTGCAAATAATTTTCGGAAAGTGCCAGAAGCACTAAATTGTCTGCAAAAAGAATAGTATCGAGTTTGAGGTTCCTATTGATGGGTAAATATCCCCGCCATTGTTTTTTCTTCCATTCGTTTATTATTCTATTCATATATATTATGAAAAGCACCGGTGAAAGTCCACATCTCTGTCTTACTCCAGTGTTGATCTTTTTCCAAGAACTTTACGAGATTCATAATATTTAAAAATAAAAGGGATTGAAACAAGCGTGCAGTCTATCACCAATTTTATTTAATATTTATGTAGAATTTATATTAACGAAATGGAAACAAAACTGCAAAGGTATGGGGATCCCAATAGGCAACAGATTTTTGCTGACATTACAATTTGCCGATGATCAACTGGTTTTAGCACAAGACAAATTTGATATGGAATTCATGATAAAAAGGTTGAAAAACACATAATCATGGGGTCTCACAGTTAATTTACAAAAAACAGAATATCTGGCAATAAATAGCAATGAAAGAGAAAATTTAATATTGGAAGAAGGAATCCAAATAAAGCAAGTGAAACAAACTAAATATTTGGGAATGATTATGGACAACATCGAAGGTATAGGCAAAGAGAACATAAAACATAGAATTGAATTGAGTAGCAAAATAATATCATTGTTAAATTCCATATGGTGGGATAAGCATATTTGGAAAGACACAAAAAAATATATTGGTAAACATTGGTGGAATCTGTTGCAATGTATGGAAGTGAGGTATGGACAATCAATAAGTACTACAAGAATAGACTAATAACTCTAAAAATGGATTATTTACGAAGAAGTGCCAGAAAGTCTAAATTAGAACATGTCACAAATAAGGAAATTAGAAACATAATGGAAGCAGACGAAAGCATAATTGAAAGAATTGAGGAGAAGGAATTAAAGTGGTTAGGACATGTTTTAAGAATGGAAGATGAGCGATGGCCGAAGCAAATATATGAATGCCATCCGAACAGAAAGAAGAAAAGAGGAAGACCAAGGTTAACATGGAAGGAAAACATGAAGACAGTAATGCAAGCTAGAGGGTTAAGCATCGAAGATGCCCAAGACCGTAGGCTTTGGAGGTTTGGCACGGGAAGACGGCAGCAGCTGTAAAAACCCGAAGATAGATAGACAGATAATTTTCTAAATATCATGCATATGCCTATTTCACCATTACTAAATAAACATAACCCCACTCATGTTCAATTTCAAAAATACCTCATAACTGAGATATTAGACACTGAATACCACAAGTACCTCAACTTAAAATGTTCATGTAAGACACTTCTACAAACCATGAAAAAATAAATTTGTCTCAATCAGGACATGAAACCAAAACCACAATCTTTATGTGCTGGTGATCTACCACTGATATATTCAGGTAACTTGTATAAATTTCTCTCTCTTTAATTCCAAAAGTAGAATCATAGATTCAAATCACACTTCAAGCAAGAAATTTTCTATTTAGATGTGTTAACCATGGCTGTATATTAATGTACATATACATATAATCTTACAGAGCAACTTACTGGATGTCCTGTTTCCATAATTGATAGATGACTCTCGTCTTCAACAGCAAACTTGCAATTCATTATAATCAAATTATCTGAAAATGTCAAGATCACCATTAAAATACAATACATTCATCCATTTTCCTTTACATAAGATTATGACATAGCCACAGGTTTAAAGCACAATGCTTTAGTGCAGAGCTATGGGACTTACCAGTACATTGTTTAAGAATATCGTAAATGACATTTTACAGCGATAGAAGACGTTTCGGATAAAGTATACTTACTGTCGCAAATAAATTTTTTCTAAGTTCTATAGAATCGCAGTGTGCATGCGCTAGTGCTCCATGTAAACCCAGAAAGATAAATGCAACCTCCAGCAGTTGGCGGTATATGTATGTGAAATCAGTATCACCAACATTGACACAAAATTCCCAGAACTTGTCTAAATATGTATAGTTAACACGAAATGAACTAGTGGAAATATGATTTTATGTGGTAACCGTCCGACATTTTGAATTTTTCATAGAATAACAGATATGAAAAGGTAATTTATTTTACGTATCAAATCACATTTAAAAAGCAAGGAACTTAAAAGCTAACCAAACCTAAATCAATTACTGTAACACAAATCAATTACTCTAACGTAGGTGAAATCCAGGGAACGTGGAAGTGATGTTGGCAACATCTGGAGTATTTTGGGTTGTCGATGGTGGCAACGTTGGAACAACATAGCAACAGGAGGGAAAATAGCAGAAAGTAGCAACTAAGCAATGTAGGTCGATCATGTTTTACGTAAATATATAAATATAAAAGAAAAGATCGTTGCATCATTGGAAAATGTAAAACGTGTTTAAAAGTGTTACAAAATGTTTTAAACGTGTTTAAAAGTGTTTAGTGCATCAGTGGCATAAGATATTAAATTGAAATTTTTTGCGACGTTTAGTATACAACACCCAACATTTCAAACAGCAGGAAATGTTAGTAAAAACGGCTGAGGTTGACTTTAAGATACACACAATTTTCCATCTAACATTCTTATGCCACTGATGCACTAAACACTTTTCAACCATTTATAATAATGTTTCATAATATTTTGAACATTTTGGAACCATTTCTTATGATTTTTAAATATTTCTAAATTACGCAAACATTGTACATCAAGTTCTACAGGTGCGGAAATGCTTCATGTAACATCCGCTAGGTGGCTCTCACATCGAAGTTACCAACATTTGAAAATAATTCCAAACCATATTTAGTGTTAGTGTATGTAAAATTAGTTTATAGTTTATTAAATAATGGATCAGAATGCTGGACGATCACTAAAAGACCAGATCAAAGATTGGAAGCAACTGAGATGAGATTTTTAAGAAATATAGATATACTCTGCTGGATAAGAAAAGGAATGAAGATATAAGAAAGGAACTAAATATTTTCAAACTTACAGACCAAATAATTAAATAAAGGAACAACTGGAAAGAACATATTGATAGTATGCCAGAAGGAAGATTTCCAAAATTATTGCTAAATTATAAACCGCATGGAAGGAGAAATGTTGGATGCCCACAGAGAAGATGGTCTGAACAATTTTAACAATTCTAGCTATCATAAAACCAGAACAAGCCAACAGGCTTAATCCCTGGATGATGATGAAATAATAGGCATGTAAGTTGTTTTGTTAGGTTAGGAAATGGGGAGTTGGTGTACGTCCATTCTTTTTTTGCATTTGAGAATAAATAATATGCATGCAAATTGTTTTGTTAGGTTAGGAAATGGGAAGTTAGTTTACGTCCATTTTTTTAGCATTTGGGAATTTATTCCCATAGTTGGTAATACCGACTTCAGAGCCATCTACCGGAAGCAACATTAACCATTACAGCAACTCCCGCATGAACACTGCTATTCTGTAGAACTTAGAAGAATTCATTCATAACCGTTTCTCCACCTTATCCGTAAAAACAAAACTGGGCTCAAGTATAGAAACACTTACCCTTGATTTTTCAGTTTATTGTTGTGAATTATAACTCTTCTTCTGTATTTAGTAACATTTTTAAATATTGAAAACAAATTTAATAACATAACTTTAGAATTTTTAAGTATTTATTCAAATACACATGTTGTGATGGAGGGCGTTTCGTGGGATTTACCCTAGATTAGAGTAATTGAATTAGGTTAAGTGTGAGTTGGTTAGTTAGCTTTTAGGTTTGTTACATTTTAAATACATAAAACAAAAAAGAATGATAATAATTTACATGTAATTCGATGGTGGGTTATCACTGGCTCTAAAAACTCTGGCGCATGCACATTGTTGTTATATAGGACTTTGAAAATATATCAGGTAAGTTAAAGTGGACTTTTTCCCAAACTGTAACCAAATAATTTTATAGAATTTGTTTTGGGAAATTAAACAATTCAGAGACTTAATGGTAACCTCGGCAATTGTCATCAATCGTATAAGTAAAAATCGACTGTAATACACCCCAACCTAAATAAGCACTGTGACATGATTAAAAAGAAATTCCATACACACGCCAGTGTATGAGAAAGGAACAAAATGGAGAAAACGCCATTATCGACATCTTTCTGTCACTAATGGAAATACATGTCTACAAGTTGATAGGTTATGTTATTGCAAGTAAAGTTTTAAATAATTTCATAAAAGAAATATCACATTTAACATTAGTGGAATAAATTACATTACATCCTTTAAAAGGGCATGGGGCCTGAGCAAATAACTTACATCAATAATGTAATAAAAACTGGAAAACGTAAAGAAATTTGATACAGTACCTTGTTGATGGCTTAATCAGGCTTAATTACGAAAACAAAATGAATCCAATGCAAGCCTGGAAGGCACCAATGTGACCAACATTCGCCACTAAAGATAATAGCGGTAAATTAATAAAAGTTCTATTTAATTCTTATATGGTACTATTACATTAACAAACCGTATTAATTTTGGAAATGTTGATTGTTCCCCTCTCGTACATATAGATAACGATATATGTTTAAACTTTGAAATCAAATCAGAAATGTGTGGTTACTGGTTATGTTGGGCACTGCAACTTGATCATACTATTTATTTTATTTCCAAATAGCATCACAATCTTGAAGATGTATAAAGCATCAGGTTCAGATGAGATCCCAGCAGAACTGATAAAATCAGGGGGAGAAAAATTGATGGACAAGATACGCTGGTTGCTTAGTATGATTTGGGAAAAAGAAGCTCTTCCAGATGAATGGAAGGAATCAATTATCTTACCAATTTATAAGAAAGGAGATAAAACTGATTGCAACAACTACAGGGGCATCTCATTACTTTCAACTTCGTACAAAATTCTAACAAATATATAAGTAAGCTGACTTACTCCCTATATTGATGACATTCTAGGAGATCATCAATGTGCATTTAGAAGAAACAGGTCTAACAACAGATCAGATTTTCAGTATAAGACAGATTTTAGAGAAGAAATGGGAATATAATGGTACTGTACATCAACTATATGTAGACTTCAAAAAAGCATATGATTCAATTAAGAGGGAGAAGTTATATAGTATCCTGCTGGAGTTCGGAATTCCTAAAAAGTTGGTTAGACTTATACGAATGTGTCTAAATGGCTCAAAGAGTAGGGTGCGTGTAGGCAAACAGTTTTCAGACACTTTTGAAATCCAGAATGGGTTGAAGCAAGGAGATGCACTATCTCCTCTACTATTTAATTTTGTACTAGAGCATGCCATTAAATCTTTAGAGAATGAGGAAGGCTTACAACTCAATGGTATTAATAAGCTGTTAGTTTATGCTGATGATGTAGTACTACTGGCCGATAGCGAGGAGATACTAAAGGCCAACACGCACACACTATTGAGTAACACTAAGAAATTAGGACTGGAAGTAAATATCAGTAAAACTAAATATATGGTCACACACGTAAAAATTCAGTATATAATGGAAATGGACAGCTAATGACAAATGAGGGAAATTTTGAGGAAGTGGCTGAATTCAAATACCTAGGAACAATAATTACAAATAGGAATGAGATGCACAAAGAAATTAAACATAGGCTCAATTCTGGAAATGCATGCTATTATGTATTGCAGAGACTCTTGATGCCCCAACTCCTTTAAAAAAAACGTTAAGCTGAAAATATATATAAAACTATTATTCTACCAGTTATATTATATGGGTGCGAAACATGGACTCTTACTTTAAGGGAGGAAAGGAGATTACGAGTATTTGAGAATAAAAGTTCTTAGGAAAATTTTTGGACCAAAGAGAGATGAAAAGATAGGTGAATGGAGAAGACTACATAACAATGAACTACATGGTCTTTATAGGAAACCAGATATAATAAGAACAGTTAAGTCTCATAGACTGCGATGGACAGGACATGTTGCACGTATGGGGAATGAAAGACGTGCATGGAAGCTTCTTGTAGGAAAGCCAGAGGGAAAACGCCCAGTTGGTAGGCCAAGAATGAGGTGGGAGAACAACATTAAGTATGATTTGAGGAAAGTAGATTATACAGGGAATGATTGGAAAGCATTAGCTCAGGATAGGGATGTATGGAGAGCTTATGTCCGCACGGCCATGAACCTTCGGGTTCGATAGTGCCAGTGAGTAAGTAAGTATAGCATCACAATCAGCGATTACCCACATATGCTATGATATATCATCATGTTCTATACAATATGAGCATGAAAGAGTACAGAGATGTACAGAAAAAAAGTTATGCTATGGTTTATCTACGACGCAACGTGCAAGCGCAAAAATTGCTCCCCATGTATTTAATGCTACGGTTTATTATACAGCGTGTCGCGCCCGACGTGACGCGAATTCGCGTTTCGCTCGGCGTGATACTGGTTTCGCATTGAGCGCATACGCTACATATGTTTATGGAATTGTCGCCAGATGGCACCACATATATAGAAAATCAAAATGACCAACGTTCATAATAAATTTCCAAATGTGTTTACAAAAACTAATGTATACAAACCTGTCCCTGCATAACCTAATAAAATAAATTACATACATACTATTTAGTAAACTATAAACTAATCTGATGTACACTAAACTAACCCATCGGAATCTAACAAAATGAAGTGATTGAACATTTATTTCTTAAAATATGATTTGGAATCAAATGCAAATGTTGGTCATTCACAGGGCCCTGGGTCATTCACACATATGTCCTGCCATCTGGTGGATTTAATTTTATGAGCGTTCACGTATGACAACTTCAATTTTAATAAAGAACTTTAAAAATAAATTGAGAGGAAAAGTCATAATTTGTCTACTTACTTACTTACTTACTCACTGGCACTATCGAACCCGTTGGTTCATGGCGGCACGGACATAAGCTCTCCATACATCCCTATCCTGAGCTAATGCTTTCCAATCATTCCCTGTATAATCTACTTCCCTCAAATCATAGTTAATGTTATTCTCCCACCTCATTCTTGGTCTACCAACTGGGCGTTTTCCCTCTGGCTTTCCTACAAGAAGCTTCCATGCAAGTCTTTTATTCCCCATACGTGCAACATGTCCTGCCCATCGCAGTCTACGAGACTTAACTGTTCTTAATATATCTGGCTTCCTATAAAGACCATGTAGTTCATTGTTATTTAGTCTTCTCCATTCACCTGTCTGTTCATCTCTCTTTGGCCAAAAATTTTCCTAAGTACTTTATTCTCGAATACTTGTAATCTCCTTTCCTGCCTTAAAGTAAGAGTCCATGTTTCGCACCCATATAATATAACTGGTAGAATAATAGTTTTATATATTTTCAGTTTAACGTTTTTTGAAAGGAGTTGGGACATCAAGAGTCTCTGCAATGCATAATAGCACGCATTTCCAGAATTGAGCCTATGTTTAATTTCTTTGTGCATCTCATTCCTATTTGTGATTATTGTTCCTAGGTATTTGAATTCAGCCACTTCCTCAAAATTTCCCTTATTTGTCATTAGCTGTCCATTTCCATTATATAATGTATTTTTATGTGTGACCATATATTTAGTTTTATTGATATTTACTTCCAATCCTAATTTCTTAGTGTTACTCAACAGTGTGTGCGTATTGTCCTTTAGTATCTCCTCGCTATCGACCAACAATACTACATCATCAGCATAAACTAACAGCTTATTAATACCATTGAGTTGTAAGCCTTCCTCATTCTCTAAAGATTTAATGGCATGCTCTAGTACAAAATTAAATAGTAGAGGAAATAGTGCATCTCCTTGCTTCAACCCATTCTGGATTTCAAAAGTGTCCGAAAATTGTTTGCCTACACGCACCCGCACCCTACTCTTTGTGCCATTCAGACACATTCGTATAAGTCTAATTAACTTCTTAGGAATTCCGAACTCCAGCAGGATACTATATAACTTCTCCCTCTTAATTGAATCATATGCTTTTTTGAAGTCTACATATAGTTGATGTACAGTACCATTATATTCCCATTTCTTTTCTAAAATCTGTCTTATACTAAAAATCTGATCTGTTGTAGACCTGTTTCTTCTAAATGCAAATTGATGATCTCCTAGAATGTCATCAATATAGGGAGTAAGTCTGCTTTACTAATATATTTGTTAGAATTTTGTACGAAGTTGAAAGTAATGAGATGCCCCTGTAGTTGTTTCAATCAGTTTTATCTCCTTTCTTATAAATTGATACAATAATTGATTCCTTCCATTAATCTGGAATAACTTCTTTTTCCCAAATCATACTAAGCAACCCGCGTATCTTGTCCATCAATTTTTCTCCCCCTGATTTTATCAGTTCTGCTGGGATCTCATCTGAACCTGATGCTTTATACATCTTCAATTTTTCAATCGCCATTTCAACTTCTAATGCACTTGGCTCTGCGACTAGCATTTCTGCTGTCTGTAAATTATCCTCCTCAATGTCCTGTTCTGTATGTACATTTAATAGCTGATTAAAGTAACTTTTCCATCTATTTAATATACTTCTGGAATCTGCAATCATATCTCTATTTTCATTCCGAATTATGTTTGTTCTAGCCTGAAACCCTTTCTTCTCTGTACTAATTCCCTGATATAATTCTCTAATGTTCCTATTTTTTGCATTCATTTCAAGATCATTAATCTTCTCTCTCAAATATTCCCTCTTTTTACTCTTTAGTAACTTGGTGATTTCCCGTCTAATACTACCCAATTGCTCTAAATTTACCTCATTTGGCTCATGTAACCATTTCATTTTTGCTAGCTTTATTTTCTTTACAATGTCGGCACATTCCTCATCAAACCATTTCTTGTTTTGCCTCTTTTTTAAACAACCAATGCTTTCTGATGCTGACAATTTAATAGTATCTCTTATAGCCTCCCATTCTTTATTTATATCAGTTTCTTCTTCGTTTGCCACATTGCCATCTGAAGATTCCAGTACTTCAAATCTATTAGCAATTTTGATTTGGTATTCTTGCCGCATTTCATCATTTTTCAAGTTTTTAAATTTAAATTTTACGGAATCATCTTTAGCGTTTGTGCCTCTCATAAGCGATAGCCGTTTTCTGATTTTCACTCTGACCAGATGATGATCCGAATTGCAGTCTGTCCCTCTAACTGATCTAACATCGATGATGCTACTGTGCCAGCGTTTATCCACTAATACATGATCTATCTGGTTCTGAGTTTCTCCATCTGGGGACGTCCAGGTGTATTTATGAATATCCTTATGCTGAAATGTTGTGCTTTTAACAATGAGATTCTTTGATGTGGCAAATGTGACTAATCTAACCCCGTTGTCGTTACTATCTTCATGGAGACTGAATTTGCCTATTGTTGGTTTGAATATATCTTCCCGCCCCACTTTTGCATTAAAATCTCCTAAGATAATTTTCATATGATATCGTGAAAGGCTATCAAATAAGCATTCTAATTCTTCATAGAACTCATCCTTGACCTTGTCATCTTTATCTTCTGTGGGGGCATGTACATTTACAATTATAAAATCATGTTGTTTACCCTTTAGAATTATGTATGATACCCTATCACTAACAAACTTAATATCTCGGATAGTGGATATGATCCTCCTTCTGACTAAAAACCCCGTTCCAAATGCAGGTCTTTCTGCACCCCCGTAGTATAACGCAAAGCTTCCTGATTCCTGACTACCTTCTCCTGGCCACCTAACTTCCTGTAAAGCGACTATATCCAAGGGCGATTTATCTAGTTCCCGCGTTAATATCTCTAGTGCCCCGCTATTGTATAAAGTCCTAACATTCCATGTTCCTAGGAACATGTCCCTGTGTTTGAGCCTTTGGCATGTGTACCCTGAAGTAGTCCCCGCCCGGAGATCCGAATGGGGGACTATTTGACCTCCGGAAAATTTTACCCCAGTTGAACCCATGTCCGCATTTCTTGACGGTTGTATTTTTACGGTGAAAGATCGTCACTCTTTCGCCCCATGTACTTTTTTCGTCTGGCCTATCACCTTCGACCAGTCCGGCATGGGTAACCCTAACGGCAGCAATGCTACCGCCGTCATAGCTCTCAGGATAATTTAAGCACGCAAGCCACTCCACCACGACAAGGTAAAGATACCATGGAGGGATAATTTGTCTACATAGATAAACATATTAAAATTCTTCATAAAAAAAGTTTCACGTGTCGTTGCAAAACGATTAAAATAGTTCGAAATATTAGTAAATACAGAAAAAGTACCTAGAGCAACAGCATCATATGAATGTTGTATGGAAAATTATAGAATAAATGATTCTTTAGTTCTTAAATGAACATAAGGTTGATGAATATACCAAATTTTAGAATACTTCAGATTTTCGCAGTTTTATCAGGTTTTGAATTTAATAGAAGACGAAATTTATGCACATCATAATATCCCCGAGATACAATATTTACAGCTTTTATTTATCTCTTGACTAAGTTCAAGCCACAATAACTTTTTTCTGTACATCTCTGTACTCCTTCATGCTCATATTGTATAAAACATGTATAGAACTCGATGATTTGCAACAAAACTATCGTCGTTAAAATTGGAAAGTTATAAAACAAGTACTGTATTTCCGACATTTTGTAATAAAATCTTAGTTTGTTTTTAGCAATTACACCAAAGAGTACGGGTAATATCTTCTATATTCTTTGTTTGCGCTGGCAAATTGCGTCCTGGATTCAAGAGATTCCAAAACACGACGCGACATGTGAGCGCAAATTTTTTTGCGCCAGCAATTTGCGTTGTAGATAAACCACTTCCATTTAAATACATGGGGAGCAATTTTTGCGCTAGCGCGTTGCGTCGTAGATAAACCACAGCATAAATGGATGTGGTTTATTTACAACGCAAATTGCTGGCGCGAAAAATTTTGCGCTGACATGTCGCGTCGTGTATTATAATAATAATATAATAATAATATAAAGGAGCACTCAGAAGAGCATTAGTTTTCCACTGATCACTTGTATTCACTCTTTGCTGTATTCATTTATTGATTTTGTTCTGTTTTTACACTCTGTGATATGATAAAGTTTACACTTATCACCGCACAGTGCACATCTGCAGTCTTCAGTTGGCTGGTGGAATTTTTTATTTTCGCAGACCTTGTGATGAAAGCCATGTATTGCTAGTCTGGTTACAACGTGTCTCAGTGTCTGACATTCTCTTGTCCAGTTTCTGTCTGTCATGGCACTGGAAGTGTAAAATTCCTCATTTATTTCCTTCCGTTTCTGTTCCCTCACTTTTACTGCTTTTTGATATGGTTCTGTAGATAGTAGGAGGTACGTTATCCTGATGTCTTCTATGAAATATGTTTCTCGCATAAGTTCATAAATTAATCTGGATCGTGCTGTTTTTCCAGTTCCAGTGATTCTCTTCATGAAGCTTGCTTTCACTTTTTCTATTTTGTTGAGTCACTGACTGTTAATTTCTGCCATATGATCTCGATTCCGTATGTAACTATGGGGGCTATCGTTGTGTGGAAAAGTGTCATTGCAGTGTCTGTTGTTAGTTTTGTAAGGTTCTTGATATTGTAGATCGCTTTTATTGCTGCTGCTGTTCTGTCTTGGACGTGTATGCTGAAGGATGTCGCTGTGGTCTGCATGGTGATACCTAGATATTTGTACCTGTTGACTGTCTTTAGAGGACTTCCTGCCAGTGTGATGGTATCTTCTGCTGCTCTCCTTCCCCCTTTTCTGAACGTCATATGAAATGTCTTGTCCTTATTTACTGCAAGTTGATTTTGGTGTGCCCATTCTTCTAATTTATTCACTGTTTCCTGCAGTTCTACTTTATTTTGGGATCCAATCACCATGTCATCTGCATACATTATTATAGTTGTTTGATCACCATTTATTATATTTTGGCAGTCTGCTGTGAGGATGTTGAATAGTGTAGGGCTGATGGGGTCCCCTTGTAATACCCCATTTTCGCGTCGTGTATTGGAATCACTTGAATCCAGGACGCAATTTGCCAGCGCAAACAAAGAATATAGAATATATTACCCGTACACATTGGTGTAATTGCTAAAAACAAACTAAGATTTTATAACATAATGTCGGAGATACAGTACTTGTTTTATAACTTTCCAATTTTAACGACGAATGTTACATAGTTCTGTTGCAAATCATCATGTTCTATACAATATGAGCATGAAGGAGTACAGAGATGTACAGAAAAAAGTTATTGTGGCTTGGACTTATGCTACGGTTTATTATACAGCGTGTCGCGCCCGACGTGACGCGAATTCGCGTTTCGCTCGGCGTGATACTGGTTTCGCATTGAGCGCATACGCTACATATGTTTATGGAATTGTCGCCAGATGGCACCACATATATGGAAAATCAAAATGACCAACGTTCATAATAAATTTCCAAATGTGTTTACAAAAACTAATGTATACAAACCTGTCCCTGCATAACCTAATGAAATAAATTACATACATACTATTTAGTAAACTATAAATTAATCTGATGTACACTAAACTGACCCATCGGAATCTAACAAAATGAAGCGATTGAACATTTATTTCTTAAAATATGATTTGGAATTAAATGCAAATGTTGGTCATTCACACATATGTCCTGCCATCTGGTGGATTTAATTTTATGAGCGTTCACGTATGCCAACTTCAATTCTAATAAAGAACTTTGAAAATAAATTGAGAGGAAAAATCATAATTTGTGTACATAGATAAACATATTAAAATTCTTCATTAAAAAAGTTTCAAGTGTCGTTGCAAAACGATTAAAATAATTCGAAATATTAGTAAAGACAGAAAAAGTAACAGCTTTTATTTATCTCTTGACTAAGTTCAAGCCACTATAACTTTTTCTGTACATCTCTGTACTCCTTCATGCTCATATTGTATAAAACATATATAGAACTCGATGATTTGCAAAACTATCGATGATTTGCAACAAAACTATCTAACTTTCGTCGTTAAAATTGGAAAGTTATAAAACAAGTACTGTATTTCCGACATTTTGTTATAAAATCTTAGTTTGTTTTTAGCAATTACACCAATGAATACGGGTAATATCTTCTATATTCTTTGTTTGCGCTGGCAAATTGCGTCCTGGATTCAAGAGATTCCAAAACACGACGCGACATGTCAGCGCAAATTTTTTTGCGCCAGCAATTTGCGTTGTAGATAAACCACCTCCATTTAAATACATGGGGAGCAATTTCTGCGCTGGCGCGTTGCGTCGTAGATAAACCACAGCATTAGTCAAGAGATAAATAAAAGGTGTAAATATTGTATTGTATCTTGGGGATATTATGGATTTACATAAATGTCTTCTATTAAATTCATAAACCTGATAAAACTGCTCAGGCGAAAATCTGAAGTATTATAAAATTTGGTATTTTCATCAATCATATGTTTATTTAAGAACTAAAGAATACTTTATTCTACAATTTTCCATACAACATTTATATGATGTTATTGCTCTAGGTACTTTTTCTGTCTTTACTAATATTTCGTACTATTTTAAACGTTTTGCAACGATTCTTAAACCTTTTTTATAAAGAATTTTAATATGTTTATCTACATACACAAATTATGGCTTTTCCTCTCAATTTATTTTCAATTTCTTTATTAGAATTGAAGTTGGCATACGTGAACACTTATAAAATTAAATCCACCAGATGGCAGGACATATGTGCGAATGACCAACATTTGCATTTAATTCCAAACCATGTTTTAAGAAATAAATATTCAATCACTTCATTTTGGTAGGTTCCGATGGGTCAGTTGAGTGTACATCAGATTAGTTTATAGTTTACTAAATAGTATGTATGTAATTTATTTCATTAGGTTATGCAGGGACAGATTTGTATACGTTCATTTTTATAAACATGTTTGGAAATTTATTATGAACGTTGGTCATTTTGATTTCCCATATATGTGGTGCCATCTGGCGACAATTCCATAAACATAAAGCGCTGTCCCGTATGCGCTCCATGCGAAACCAGCCTCACGCCGAGCGTAACGCGAGAATGCGTCACGTTGGGCGCGACACGCTGTATAATAAACCGTAGCATAAGACGCAAAGCACCAGCGCAAAAATTGCTCCCCATGTATTTAAATGGGTGTGGTTTATCTACAACGCAAATTGCTGACGCGAAAAATTTTGGGCTGACATGTAGCGTCGTGTATTTGAATCTCTTGAATCCGGGACGCAATTTGCCAGCGCAAACAAAGAATATAAAAGATATATAAACTGCTCAAAACAATTAGAGGAACGCTATGAAATATGCAAATATTTTTTCATTGGATAAAGGTACAAACATGAAATTAATAAAGTACATTATTTGTGGTTATTTATTTATTTATTGCTCATGTCAGTAAATACAAATGAATAACGCTGACAATTAACTTTTCAAATAATTCCGCTATGTAAGCAATTGAATCTTGTGCTTATTTTTCAAAGTTAAACACTTGTTATATAGAGTTAGTATCGTGTATGGCCTCCACGACATTCGATGGCAGTTTGGCACCTTCGTGGCATGCTCCCAATAAGATTCTGGATTTCCTCTTGCGGGATATTCTCCCATTCCTTCTTCAGAGCATCTCCAAGTTGCTGCAGAGTTTGTGGAGCTTGAAGTCGGGTTCCTGACCTTCCTGTCTAGAAGATCCCACAAGTGTTCAATAGGGTTGAGGTCTGGGCTGACCGCTGGCCACTCCATTACCTCAATTTCATTCCTCCTCAGGAAATCCCTGGTGACAGCCGCAGAATGTGGCCTGGCATTATCCTGCATAAACAGAAATCCAGGGCCTACTCCAATGGTAGCAGGTACTACATGCTCTTCCAGAACGTGCTCGATATACCGGACAGCATTCAGTCGCTGGGGAACAAGTACAAGGTCCGTACGATTGTTGTACATAACTCCGGCCCACACCATTATGGAACCTCCTCCGAATCTATCAATTTTCCTGTACAGCCTCTGCAGAAAATCTTTCTCCTGGCCGTCCCCACACCCTCAATCGACCATCACAACGTGTAAGACGATACCTGGATTCGTCCGAGAAGAGCGCAGACTCCCACTAGTTCAGGTTCCAATCACCATGGTTTTCAGCATATGTACGTCTTGCTGCCTTATGCCCATTTGTTAAGCGTGTTTTTTTAACCGGCCTTTTTGGACGAATATTCTCTTTCCTTAATCTGTTCCTTATGGTTTGGTCTGAAACCCGGATTCCGGAAGCCATATGAAGGTCATTCTGCAGGTCTTTTGCAGTTCTTGTACGCTGTCGAAGAGCAGAAAGAACAACGTATCTGTCATCCTGGGGGCTTGTTTTAAATTTACGGCCCTGGCCACGTCTTCTACAATACTTACCTGTCTCTCTGTGCCTGTTGCGTAACCTGGACACCACGGAAGGAGAAACCTCAAGCTCTCTAGCCACTTGTCGCAGAGATTGACCTTGCCGTAAAAGATGTAGAGCATGATACACTTCAAACTCATTTAAATGACTCATTTTGTCAGAGACTTCAATAAACAACGCAATTATCAACATTCGTCACTATAGCAACATCAGGAAGCTTACCAATTAGAAGTGGCCAGTGCCTTCCAAAATAAAAAAAATCTCTATATTTGTTATTTGAGGTAATTTCTCTGTATTTAGGCCATGGATCTTTAAAATTTGTAGCCAATGATACAATAAATAATTCAATTTACATATTGTCCAACTTTCAGCATCACAGCTTTAAAAAACAATTACTTATTCAATTTATTACAAGTGTTCCTCTAATTGTTTTGAGCAGTGTATTACCCGTACTCATTGGTGTAATAGATAAAAACAAACTAAGATTTTATGACAAAATGTCGGAAATACAGTACTTGTTTTATAACTTTCCAATTTTAACGACGAAAGATAGATAGTTTTGTTGCAAATCACCGAGTTCTATACATGTTCTATACAATATTAGCATGAAGGAGTACAGAGATGTACAGAAAAAAAGAGTTATCGTGGCTTGAACTTAGTCAAGAGATAAATAAAAGCTGTAAATAATGTATCTTGGGGATGTATGGATGTACATAAATTTCGTCTTCTATTAAATTCAAAACCTGATAAAACTGCTCAGGCGAAAATCTGAAGTATTATAAAATTTGGTATTTTCATCAACTATACTATACTATACTAAGTGTATACTGTGCAAGACCTATTATATCTTATTAAATAAACTTTACTTAATTCATAACATTGTTAATATGTGTATAATTAAACCCTAGACAAGTGGAAAAGGAGACCTTACAGTCTTAACTGCTTCGGGTAAAATAAACCATTATTATTGTACGTAGGTGGAGTGGTGCGCTACAGTCCCTGAAGATTAATTAATTACCTTTTCATAATATGTGGCATGTAGAAATTTTTAAGACACAGACCATATATTCATAACTTGATTAATAATTCCCAAACTTTTATTATAACTAGTAATTTTTTAGGGATATCCTTTTCATCCCAGATAGAGAGATAATATCCAAGATACAGTATTTAAATTGATTAGATCTCTCTAAAATTTTATCTGGAGACAGAACTATAACATATATATATATATATATATATATATATATATATATATATATATATATATTAGACTGTAGTTATTTCTATGTCATTACAAGTAGTTATTTTATTCATGTATAACTTTTGTAAGATTCGTGATATGTTCTGTTGAGGTATTATTCAAATTTAAAATATAAAATTATGGAATATTCACCTGAAAGGTCGGTCTCCTCAACTTTATTATTTATCACCTTTGAGGTGAATATTTCATAATTTTATATTTTAAATCATGTATATTTACTTTTTAATATTAAATGACTTGATGGTGTCCACCATTGAATGATTTAGAAGACATCGTATGAATAAGCAGAGAGTGACAGGAAGTAGTGAAGGTCACATGCGAGCTCTCTGCGCACTTGTGTACCCCTGTGCTAGACAGAAGCATCGGGTGATGACTTAACTGTAATGTTACAAAGAAACACCGCTGAATGTGCATGTGAAATACTATTTTTATTGAAATTAATAAATTATTAATATTTAACAGACTAAATTAAAAACGGTTTCTCCAAACAATTATAGAGCTGAAATATGTAGACGCATCAAATTGAAAACGCCTTCTCTATCAATTTTCAAATACCAAATTTAAAATCGTGTAAATTATTGTGAATTTTATAGCAAGTGATATACTGTAGGACATACTCATTGAACTTTATAACAAATTTCTCTCGAACATTATAAATATTCCGTTTTACATCCATTTAGATTACAATTTCTTATTCTATTTTAAAATTAAGTACCGGTAATCGTTCTTTAAACTCCACTCGCAACACGCCTGAAAGGACTTTGGCCTATCGGCAAATTCCCACTAGTGTTTAGTTGATCCTAATGCCATGGTACTCCCAGCAAGTTTAGGTAAGTTTTAAAAATTATGACTCTAACAGGAAGCAAACCCGCGACCTTCAGGTTTGTATCATATCGCCTTAACCAATCATACAACGTGATCCTGATTAATTGTTTTAGCGTATTTTAATTCTCTTTTATTGCGGCAAATGTTCTTTCTTGTATTTCAGACACAAATTTATCCTTCTATTTTTCTTATTCCATATACCACAATAGGATTACAAAGTCAATGTTTGGTCCGATGGCAGGAGCTCTTTAAAAAATCGGTACAGAGTGACTGACCTCTCTGGATCTTAGTTTTCAGAATTGAAGATCCATCATAAAGTACAGCATAATACAACACACACTTAAGTTAGAGAGAGGAACTGTTTAATTAATAACGGTCATAACTAGGAACAATCATTACACATAGGGATGAGATGAACAAGGAAATTAAACATAGGCTAAATTCTGGAAATGCATGCTATTATACATTACAAACTCTTATCGTACCACTTCTCTAAAAAAATCGTTTAACTGAAAATATATTAAATTTTTTTATCCTCTCAGTTACATTGTATGGATGTGAAACATGGACTCAATAAGAGAGGAGAAAATATTACGAGTATTTGAGAATATAGTTCCTAGGAACATTTTTGAACCGAAGTAAAATGAACAGGGGAATGGAGAAGACTATTAACTGTGAGCTATATGAGCTTTATAGGAAACCAGATATAATAAGAACATTAAAGGCTCATAGACTGCGATGGACAGAGCACGTGGCACGAATGGGGATTAAAAGAGGGATAAGGAAACTTCTTTTAGGAAAACCAGACGGAAAACGCTCAGTTGGTAGACCAAGGATGGGGTGGGATAATTAAATTAACAATGATTTGAAGGAAGTAGATTATACAGGAGATGGTTGGAAAACATTAGCTCAGAATAGGGATGTATGGAGAGCTTATGTTCGTGCAGTCATGATCTTACGGATTCGATATTATCAGTGAGTTAATAACTTCATAAGAATTAGGAATTCCATGACGATCTGGAGGGGGTGTTTGTGTTTTCCAAGTCCCCCGAAATTAAACTAAATCAGCAGTTGCATAGTTATTGTTAGCTACCCCTTGCTGAATAAATGTTGACGCCGAACCACACAAAGAAGAAATTCAGAAGAGAAAATTTGATTTTTTTGTATTGTATTGTATTGTAAGCCCATGTTTTCCCTTTACAGAGATTTAGGCTCTCTCCCCCTACAGGAAAGAATTTGAACCATACTAATTTAGTTACACTTGTTTTCATATAGATGTCATATTGAGTGGTCCGTGGTCAGCGTTCCGCCTCATACTGACATCTAGGAAACCAAGGTAGTACTAGGACGGGAGAATTCGGTAAATTTTGCTTAGAGGCCTTTTCATTCAGGCTTAAGGATTCTTTTACGAGCCTGAAAATCTTCAGACTCGGGACCCACGGCTTAAAGTCCCTCCCGGAGGACTTGCTCCTTGGATTTTTCCGTCCTAAAAAAATCCATCGACCCCGGCCGGGTTTGAACCCGCGACCCTCGGGACCAGAGGCAAGGAGCATAACTACTAGTCCACCGCGGCCGATTAAATTTGATTTTCCAGCATTATAAATGGTGAAAGAGAGTTCAACGAGTAGGAGGAACACTTTAGCCATAGAAACGGTAAATCTCCTATGGGAGAAAACTATAAACAAACCAATACGTTAAATCAGTGTTATGTCATAATTATATTCAAAGATGCTCTTTAAATGCTAAAGTAATTATCATCACAGTTATAATCTAGGGAGAAAGGATCAACACCGGTAGGGTTTGATCCCGTGAACTTTGGAATCAGGCGAGCATGATAACCACTAGTCCATCAATATCGACTACAGCGCCTAAGAAGAAGGAGAAGAAGAAAAATCATATAACCGTATCCATATTACATTCTCAATGTCATATTATCCGAAATTCTAACTTAATGTTAATTGTTTTCAAATAAAACTGTGTTTACGAACATCTAACACGAGAAATCTAGTTGTAATTTAATATAAAAATCAATATGGGACCTTTTCCCCTAAGTTCAGTAAATAAATTTATTAAAAACAGATACATTTCACAAAATGATTGTAAACATATTATTTGGTGAACAAAGTTGACGTAATAATTGTATCGTAACAAAGCAACGTCACTAAATATTGAAATGCAAAATATTTAAAAAAATTTCACAGATTGAATTCAGAAGTGTTTCATCCATCAATATAAACCGTGGAAATTTATATATAGACCTTCATCTATCAGGTAATATACAATACATCTTCAATACCATAGTTATCATCTACACAAGGAAAAATCCAGGAAAGTCACTTTTCATGAATAAAAAATTGCCTTTTAATTGAGGCGATTAGAAAAAAATGTGGTGATTTTTTCTTTTGAATGTGAATGTGCAAAGGCATTAATGTTTTTTCAAGTTATATGGGGGAAAGCACGAAATTACCATTTTGAATTATCTACGATTTTATTATAAAATTTCAACTATAAAACTGTTTTTCTCAATACTGCAACATTTGCACTTTTGTTTCTAACCGTCTCAATTATGCAACGTAAGCCTACCTACTTCTTTAAATACATGCCCAATTTTAAAGGCAAGTATACCCATTCTTAAACTGTTTCTTTTAATAATGCTTCAAGATTCCGGGCTATGTGGCCGTGGTCTATAACTGGTATTTCTTCCAGACGTTTTTGTTTCTTTTAATCTTTCGTAGTCCTAAAATATAATACTTTCATTGAGAATTTAATGGAACTTCACAGTCTATTTCGAGAAAAAAGTGACTTTTCTGGTTCTATTCATGTACCCTCAATTATGTATTAATATATCACATGACACATTATATTATTATATATTCATTTGAAAGGTAATGTATTGAAATATGAATATGTGGTTAGGCTATCTCCTAATTCATATAGTCGCTATTTATTAGACCTGTCCAGACTCATCGCGTTCCTGGGTGGACACCGGTACCCTACTTATCAGTATTCCTTGAGAAAATTCCCCATAGCTACTTGAAGTATCATTCTCTGACATGATACCTTATAGTTTTTTTTTTTTTTTCGCTTTCTGTGTTATTATCATAAGAAAACTTCCACATTAATGATTTTCTTCGGCCACTGATTGCTTTATTCATAAACTCTAGGCTATATACTTGTTTAGAATATAGGTTTTATTTTTTCCTTTTATAAATTCTGAATATTTTTGAAGTTAATGCATGACAATCACTTGTTCTTAGACTACAATGTTATTTCAGTTAGTTGTTTCGATAGATCATCATGTTTTATGTCTCGTTTAATGTAAAAGTTAACAAAACAGATTTCATAAAACATCACGAAACCTCCTGAAAAAGGTGAGTACGTAAAAGCATTAACGTCTTTTTCGAATTATTTGAGGGAAAGCACTGATCACACGAAGTTATTTGTAAAGGTGTGAAACGATCCTATTATAGGTCTCAGGGTGCTATTGAAAAAGTTAAAGATAACGCTCGCACTTGTTTAGACAACTGAATAATACTATTAATCCTCCGAGTTTTCAGAACTGCGTGTTGGATATTTTTACTTCAAGAACCGATATCTGGTATTAATTGATTTCAGAAGCTGAGTAGAACCCAGAACCATGATCCTACCACAATGCTTGCGCAGCCTCATCTGGAATCGAACTCACGATCTCCCGGATTGTAGCATATCCCCTTAGAAAATTAGGCAGTGTGCTTGCAGCCAATTTTTTCAGCATATTTTAATACATTTTTCCTATTGTAGCTGATGTTGATACTCTTATTTAGAACACTGATTTATCCATAAAATTTTACACAATTTTACACAATTTACACTAATTTCCTACTTATTTTAAATATAATTCTTACTTACATCCTTAGTTTCTTCTGCGAGATTTGAACCTTGGACTTCTGATCTATAGAACCATTCCTTAAGGTCTTGACTAATTAACCACGTTGGTAAACTAATATCTTCTTTAGCCTTATTTGTTATGGTTCAGTTTTGTTTTGGAAAATTAAAAATTATTTTTACGTTAGTTCACGAAATTTAAATTATATCTAGTACTAAAAAATAACTAAATACAAAATAGCAAAGAAAATCCAGACTTGTAGATACTATATTGTATATAGTCATTCGTAACGTAACTATTATGTCATTTCAAACGTTTTTCCTCGACATTCATATTTTGTATTTGTAAATGAGAGGGAGCAATTTTTAAAGTTTATTTTCTATTTGGAGCAATATCAAAATCTAAACCGAATGTGGCCAAATAACCTATGTTTAACAGAAACGATTAATGTGATGTTAATGTTAGATTTAAGTTTTTTTTTTAATTCTCGACCAATGATTTTTAATGTAAAGAAAACCTCATACTATTTGAATGATTGGTGGAATAATAAAAACCTAACATAAATGTGATCTTATTAATAATCCAACACTAGACAAAAAGGACTAAGGTTAATATGAATTTACCTTTGTTAGCTTTTTAAATTCAAGGCCGACATGTATAAATGTATTATTTAACTTAAATATTACTATATTTACTGTATTAATATTATTATATTACTATTTGACATTGAAACAAAATAAATAAATTAATTATATGTGTGGCACCATAAAACGAAGTCTTAAAGGAACTAGAAACGAGACACTTTTAAAATTTTATACAACAATGGCGGTTCCAACACTACTATATAAATCAGAACACTGGGTCTTAACCAAAAGCCAGGATCGAAGAATAGAAACATCAGAAATGAGGTTTCTGAGCAGTGTGGCTGGCTATACAATAACAGATGTAAAACTAAATAAAAATATACGGAGATAATTAATATATTCAAACTATTAGATAGAATTACATCATACAGAGATGGATGGATAGACCACATCAATAGAATGGATAACAATAGAATTGTGAAACAGATTCTTCATTACAAACCACTAGGACGAAGAAATGTTGGAAGACCCAGTTAAAGATGGACAGACCAATGCTTACATGATATCGGAACAGACCAGCAGGTCTAATCCTTGATGCTGATGATATCACTATTTGTACTTCGGAAGTGAGACGATGCGTGTTAACTATTATCTGATTTAGGCCTATGTGAGGTGCTTGGTTCAAAATTGGGATACTTATTGTATTTGGAAATGTTTATGAAAGGAGAACTTCGCCCGCCTCAGCTTCCAAACCCCACACCAAAACGAAAAATACGTCCTAAAATTAAGTCAATCTAAAATAGGTCCTATACTAAACCGGGTCGTCACCATTCTTAAAATTACTGAAACAAAAAATAAACAAATAAATAAAATAGAATAGAATAAAAAATGACAATGGTTCGTTACAATGAATGTTAAACATCGTTTACTAGCTGTTTCAAATGAACGGATTGTTAGGTCGTCAATGCAGCATTTCTAGATAATATTTACAGCCTTGAGAAGATTGAATGGCATTGATAGCGATAGGGGATTTCTGTTTTTCAAGACCATTAACAGGGCCCCCTTTGCTGGACAAACAAACTTTGGACGATAACGTAAATTTTGACATTTTCTGGTTAAACTGTATGACTATACCCTTGGAAAACTCAATTTTGAAATTTTAGATTTAGACCGGATTTTTTGCATTATAAATCCCGGACACAGTCTCTAGATAGTATTTTTGCTGTTTTTGAATTTTCTAAAATTTTGACATCTTTTTGTTAATCTGTAAGACTATAACCTTGGAAAACTCAATTTTGAAATTTTGGATTTAGACAGGATTTTTTACATTATAAATCCCGGACACAGTCTCTAGATAATATGTTAGCAGTTTTTGAATATTCGAAAATTTTGACATTTTTTGGTTAAACTGTAAGACTATATCGGAAAACTCAATTTTGAAATATTGGATTTATACCGGATTTTTTGCATTATAAATGCCGGACACGCTCTCTAGACAGTATTTTTGAAGTTTTTTAATTCTTTGGTTGATCTGTAAGACTATAAACTTGGAAAACTCAATTTTGAAACTTTGGATTTAGACCGGATTTTTTACATGATAAATCCCGGACACAGTCTCTAGATAGTATGTTAGCAGTTTTTGAATATTCGAAAATTTTGACATTTTTTGGTTAAACTGTAAGACTATAACCTTGGAAAACTCAATTTTGAAATATTGGATTTAGACGGGATTTTTTGCATTATAAATCCCGGACACAGTCTCTGGACAGTATTTTTGAAGTTTCTTGATTTTAGAAATGTTTACATTTTTTGGTAAAACTGTAAGACTATGACCTTGGAAAACCCAATTTTGAAATATTGGATTTAGATCGGATTTTTTGCATTATAAATCCCGGACACAGTCTCTAGATAGTATTTTTGCAGTTTTTGAATTTTCGAAAATTTTGACATTTTTTGGTTAAACTGTAAGTCTATAACCTTGGAAAACCCAATTTTGAAATATTGGATTTCGATCCGATTTTTTGCATTATAAATCCCGGACACAGTCTCTAGATAGTATTTTTGCAGTTTTTGAATTTTCGAAAATTTTGACATTATTTGGTCAACTGTAAGACTATAACCTTGGAAATCTCAATTTTGAAATTTCGGATTTAGACCGGATATTTGCATTATAAGTTCCGGACACAGTCTCTACATAGTATTTTTGCAGTTTTTGAATTTTCGAAAATTTTCACAATTTTTGGTTAATCTGTAAGACTGTAACCTTGGAAAACTTAATTTTGAAATTTTGGATTTAGACCTGATTTTTTGCATTATAAATCCCAGACACAGTCTCTAGATAGTATTTTTGCAGTTTTTGAATTTTCGAAAATGTTGACATTTTCTGGTTAAACTCAATTTTGAAATTTTAGATTTAGACCGGATTTTTTGCATTATAAATCCCGGACACAGTCTCTAGATAGTATCTTTACAGTTTTTGAATATTCGAAAATTGTGACATTCTTTGGTTAAACTGTGAGACTATAACCTCGGAAAACTCAATTTTGAAATATTGGATTAAGACCGGATTTTTGCATTATAAATCCCGGACGCGGTCTCTAGACAGTATTTTTGAAGTTTTTTAATTTTTTGGTTAATTTATAAGACTATAAACTTGAAAAATCAATTTTGAAATTTTGGATTTATACCTGATTTTTTGCATTATAAATCCCGGACACAGTCTCTAGATAGTACTTTTGCAGTTTTTGAATTTACGAAAATTTTGACTTTTTTGCTTAAACTGTAAGACTATAACCTCGGAAAACTCAATTTTAAAATTTTGGTTTTAGACCGGATCTTTTGGATTATAAATCCCGGACACAGTCTCCAGATAGTATTATTGCAGTTTTTGAATTTTCGAAAATTTTGACATTTTTTGGTTAAACTGTAAGACTATAATATTACAAAACTCAATTTTGAAATATTGTATTTAGACCGGATTTTTTGCATTATAAATCCCGGACACAGTCTCTAGGTAGTATTTTTGCAGTTTTGAAATTTCGAAAATTTTGAAATTTTTTGGTTAAACTGTAAGTCTATAACCTCGGAAAACTCAATTTTGAAATTTTGGATTTAGACCGGATTTTTTGCATTATAAATCCCGGACACAGTCTCTTGATAGTATTTTTGCAGTTTTTGAATTTTCGAAAATTTTGACGTTTTTTGATTAAACTGTAACACTATAACCTTGGAAAACTCAATTTTGAAATTTTGGAGTTAGACCGGATTTCTTGCATTATAAATCCCGGACACAGTCTCTAGATAGTGTTTTTGCAGTTTTTGAATTTTGGAAAATTTTGACATTTACTGATTAAACTGAGTATAACCTTGGGAAACTCAATTTTGAAATTTTGGATTTAGACCGGATTTTTTGCATTATAAATCCCGGACACAGTCCCGAGATAGTATTTTCACAGTTTTTGAATTTTCGAAAATTTTGACATTTTTTGGTTAAACTGTACGACTATATCCTTGGAAAACTCAATTTTGAAATATTGGATTGAGACCGGATTTTTTGCATTATAAATCCCGCACACAGTCTCTAGATTGTATTTTTTACAATTTTTGAATTTTCTAAAATTTAGATATTTTTTTGTTAACCTGTAAGGCTATAACCTTGGGAAACTCAATTTTGAAATTTTGGATTTAGACCGGATTTTTTGCATTATAAGTCCCGGACACAGTCTCCAGATTGTATGTTAGCAGTTTTTGAATTATCGAAAATTTTGATATCTTTTGATTAAACTGTAAGAGTATAACCTTGGAAAACTCAATTTTGAAATTTTGGATTTAGACCGGATTTTTTGCATTATAAATCCCGGACACAGTCCCGAGATAGTATTTTTACAGTTTTTGAATTTTCGAGAATTTTGACATTTTTTGGTTAAACTGTAAGACTATATCCTTGGAAAACTCAATTTTGAAATTTTGGATTGAGACCGGATTTTTTGCATTATAAATCCCGCACACAGTTTCTAGATTGTATTTTTGCAATTTTTGAATTTTCTAAAATTTAGATATTTTTTGGTTAACCTGTAAGGCTATAACCTTGGGAAACTCAATTTTGAAATTTTGGATTTAGACCGGATTGTTTGCATTATAAGTCCCAGACACAGTCTCCAGATTGTATGTTAGCAGTTTTTGAATTATCGAAAATTTTGATATCTTTTGGTTAAACTGTAAGAGTATAACCTTGGAAAACTCAATTTTGAAAATTTGGATTTAGACCAGATTTTTTGCATTATAAATCCCGGACACAGTCCCGAGATAGTATTTTTACAGTTTTTGAATTTTCGAGAATTTTGACATTTTTTGGTTAAACTGTAAGACTATATCCTTGGAAAACTCAATTTTGAAATTTTGGATTGAGACCGGATTTTTTGCATTATAAATCCCGCACACAGTCTCTAGATTGTATTTTTGCAATTTTTGAATTTTCTAAAATTTAGATATTTTTTGGTTAACCTGTAAGGCTATAACCTTGGGAAACTCAATTTTGAAATTTTGGATTTATACCGGATTTTTTTGCATTATAAGTCCAGGACACAGTGTCCAGATTGTATGTTAGCAGTTTTTGAATTATCGAAAATTTTGATATCTTTTGGTTAAACTGTAAGAATATAACCTTGGAAAACTCAATTTTGAAATATTGGATTTAGACCGGATTTTTGCATTATAAATCCTGGACACAGTCTCTAGATATTTTTTTTGCAATTTTTGAATTTTCTAAAATTTTGACATTTTTTTGGAAAACTGTAAGACTATAACTTTGGAAATCCTAATTTTGAAATTTTGGATTTAGCCCGGATTTTTTGCATTATATATTCCGGACACAGTCTCTAGATAGTACTTTAGCAGTTTTTGAATTTTCGAAAATTTTGACATTTTTTGGTTAAACTGTATGACTATAACCTTGGAAAACTCAATTTTGAAATATTGGATTTAGACCGGATTTTTTGCATTATAAATGCCGGACACATCTCCACTGGGACTGGTTCTTGATAAATCGGTAAATGGGTTTGGCGTGCTTGATATTATTATTTTTACATATTTTTTAAAAAATATTTTACACCTACTTTCGGATAGAAGAAAAGCTCATTCCATCTAGTGTTAATTGGTCAAAAATCAAGGGGGTATAATGGCACTCCCCTGCACCCACCTCGCTATGCCCATGCTTATGAATTAGAGTTAGAAATTATTGATAATGACATGTAGAGTGCTGAAACCATGGTCTGTAATTAAACTACAAATATGAGGTAAGTCACAAAAATCTAACTCCTAATAATTAAAACAAACCTCACAGTGTTACTTCCTTTAAGTATTAAATGGTATTTGTTCCTATTCCAACAGGCTTGATATGTTTCAGAGTGATTCAGAAATATGGCTATACGTTTGATTACATTTTGTGATGAAAAAATTATTATTAAAGGAAATATGATGTTATCATTGGGAAGGAAAACCTTCAAATTATAACAATTGAACACAACAAAACAAATCACTGCTCACATGCAGCTTTTGGCGGGTTCATTTTTGTGGATTAGTGTCGAACGCCTCCACAATTCTCTTCATTGTTTCTGCATCCATGCTAATGCGAGGCCTTCCAGGAGGTTTGATTTTTTGCATCCTTCCAGTTTCCAGCAGCCGTTTTCTCCACTTCCCCACAGTCAACGGCTGCAATGCTACATTAAACTCACGTCCCCGTCTTGTGGCCTCACGATCATTAGCATACGTTATTGCCCATACAGCAATTTTAATTTGCTGTTGCATATTCAATGCCATTTTGACTAATGACATAAGTTGTACACTGTTTTGTTTTATTTCATTGTTATAATTTGAATAATTGCCTTTCCAACGGTAATTTCATATTTCCCGTAATGGTAATATTTTCATCTCACAACACGATCAAACATATAGCCATATTTATGATTCACCCCGTAATTATTTGTATATGAAATATATAAACATTAATAACAATGTAATAGATACAAATTATTAATCTTTGAAACAGTAAACAAAAAAGAAAATAATTACATACACCCAGTGCTTTTTTCTGGGAAAAAAGGTGCCGGTACTCACAGAAAGGATGTTATTCTAGCTACTTCCACAATTGTAACATGTCCTCCCATGTACACTAATCGTTTCTAGATCGCTTCTTTCTTTTGGTATCAACTGCAGAATGATTCCTTGCAGCAACCATGAGTCTATATATTTGCTAGGTTTGAATTGAGTGAGAAAAGGCTCTACTATGATGAACAGCAGTGCGGAAGTTGTCCTTACAAGCATAAATAACCTTTTTTTACTAATCGGCATCTATCTATCTATCTTCGGGTTTTTACAGCTGCTGCCGTCTTCCCGTGCCAAACCTCCAAAGCCTACGGTCTTGGGCATCTTCGATGCTTAGCCCTCTAGCTTGCATTACTGTCTTCATGTTTTCCTTCCATGTTAACCTTGGTCTTCCTCTTTTCTTCTTTCTGTTTGGATGGCATTCATATAGTTGCTTCGGCCATCGCTCATCTTCCATTCTAATCGGCATAAAGAAACTATTTATTTTATTCATTTTGAAGAATGATTACAGTGATTTAGCTAGATTGATAGTGAACAGTTACCAAGCACCAAGTACATTTCTCTTTCTTTACACTGAAAAACTAATATAGGAAGCGAACTGAGTGCATCTTTCTGTTTCCAATACTAATATATGAAACAAAAAAGTGTCATACCAACTTACGAGTTATAAAACAGTAAATTTCATTCATGAAGACAGTGTCATCTACCGGAAAAAATACATTTTGCTCTGAATAAATATATATTTTTTTAAACATGAGGAAAAAAGTCCCAGTACTGCATACCGTTGCATATCGCCAGAAAAAAGCACTGCATACACCATATGTATACTGTTAACAATCAGGAATTACATCAAACTTTTTTTAATTACATATGGAATATTTACTGAATTACAAGAATGAAAGATAATGAACATGACAAAGGATATAGGTTACACATAAGGAAAATAAAATAATGTATTATACTTTGGGAATAAAGGAAATAAAAATAGTAAAACAAATCAGTTTTATAAAACAAATTTTTGCATTTATTAATTTTTTTGAAACACCACTTATAATATGAACGACGCCATGTGGACAAAACACCTTTTTTCTTCGAGATTCCATTGCTTCCACTTAGAAAAATCAATGTCATTATCTTCATTCTTCTTCAGTGTTAAAATGTCCTGTCACAGAGTTCCAAATTCTGTCGACTAGAGATGAAAATAATTGTTTATATTTTTTTCGATGAGTAGACAATATTTAAACAACAATGGCACATAAATTTCAAGGCTTTTTTTGATGATGTTTATATCAGCAGTATGATAGTGGCTCTTGATAAAGGATTTAGGGAAGGATCAGAATTTGTCAGTTAAAGCAAACATTCACATTTTGTGTTTCTTATATACATCCACTGAAAAATTAAAACTATTAGAAAATATTTTAATTTATCACTCACTGCTTCACTTGTAGGAATTAACTTGCATTCGTATTGCACTCAGATCCATATTTTAAAATTCATTAAGGACAAATTTCTTTTATGACTACAGCTCCATTCATGTAATATGCCTTTCATATTTTACCTTCACAAAATTTTGAATTCATTCAAAAAGCCATACATTCTCTTGATTGATTTAAAAAAAAGAAATTATAATTTTCTGGAAAATGTTACTTTTGTATGCAGCTTTTAAGTTAATATTATTAAGTGTGTATATTAGCTGGTATTGGAACAAAAACTAAAACTTCTTTGAACTTTCGCCAATTACGGTTAAAATTTGAGTTAGCTTAGCTTTCATACCAGCAATTATTTTTATAAAAAGCTATAGAAGTAACAGATTCTAGAAAATTATCAAAAAATCTATTTATAAGGCGTGTATATCCTTCCTAAATAATTGTTAATCTTTGTAAAACAGAAAAATTTATTAGTTGGTCTTTTTTTAAACCTCGTTAGTTTTTCTTCCTTTGGAATGGAAGAAATATAAGAGCCTTATAATTTCACTTGATAGAAATTCATTAAAAATAAAATTATTAAAAAAGAGAATATATGACATCAATTTCTAAATTTAATGCTATATCCTCATTTCAAAAACTAAATTTGTAACCATTATTCTAATGAAGTGACAGACACTGAGTCAATATCTAAAAATTTTGAATTGTTCCTAATTCTAAATATTAATTAATATTGTAGAGAATAAGGCCAAAAATATATATTCTAAAAGTACACAAAATTCTCAAAAATTTTATATATAATTTTATATTTATTTTTATAAAGCAGAACAACTGAGAATGCAGTGGATCCTTTCTCAACTATTAATTCTAAATGGGAAGATATCTAAAAAAATTTAAATACTGAAATGGTTAAATCAAAAGTTATACAGATTGTTTTAATTATACATATTAATTGATAGGTTAATTATTCAACTTTTATAAGATTCATGATGTGTTCCGTTGAGTTTTATTCAAAATTAATATAAAATTATAGAATATTCACCTGAAAGGTCCGTCTCCTCAACTTAATTATCATTTAACTGTAGCGCTTTCGGGACTTGTCCCATCATCGGCAGGATTCAAAACTGGTGTTTCACTGAAGATCTGGTAGAGGGGGTTGCATGTATTTGGTTCGTTTTCGTTTATCAGGCTGTCGTTGTGAGCTGCTTTCATGATTTCCATCTCTTCGAGTACGTTTATCTTCGCTGGACGTTTATCTTCGCTGGATCCAGCGAAGATAAACGTACTCGAAGAGATGGAAATCATGAAAGCAGCTCACAACGACAGCCTGATAAACGAAAACGAACCAAATACATGCAACCCCCTCTACCAGATCTTCAGTGAAACACCAGTTTTGAATCCTGCCGATGATGGGACAAGTCCCGAAAGCGCTACAGTTAAATGATAATTAAGTTGAGGAGACGGACCTTTCAGGTGAATATTCTATAATTTTATATTAATTAAGGTTAATTATTACAAAATTTTTTATTGAAAATTCATAATTATTCAAAATGAAACAGATATCTTTATTTTTGTACAGCATTATAATTGGGCAGCTGGAGGGAAAATGATGCAGATGAACTACATACAATTGAGATATGATTATTATTTTCTACTTGAATCTAAGGCCAGTATTTAAGAACCAAGCTCTCTAGGCCATGCCATTTCCATCTTCCATAAGCTGAGACTCTCATCTTTCAATGCGTTCCCAGAAACTTTTCTTAAATGAATATTTTGTTAACACATGATGTTGAATAGAGTGACTCAGTTAGAGTAGGTTCTACATGACCCTCATAATTAACCACGGAGAGACGGGCTGAGAGTCACTCTTTACAGAAAGCTTGGTTCTTGAATACCGGCCTAAATCTTAGCTGCATAAGAGAGTAACATTATCTTGTTTTCTCAGGCAAGTAATTTGGAACATGTAGAAAGGAATAAAAAGTTATTTGGTAATTACTTATAAATATTGATCCCCAATTGAAAATTAATGTAGGCCTAGTATATGGATATTCATTATCTAAAACAAGGATTTTAAAAATTATTTTTAAAAGCTTCCAAAATATTTTAAATAAAATATTGCACTAGTATATCAGGGATTCTATGCCATAGTACCACCTACATCAATTCAATTAAAACAAATGGAAAACACACAATTTATTAGTGCAGTATGTGAATAATTATTATCTGAGAGAAATATATATGTTGATTTTTTCCCCCAAAAAAATGTGAGAAATGCCTTAAAATGAAGTGAAAAGTTGAGGATGACAGCTCTGACCTAAGAAGGTACATTTTAATTTTATTTAATTAGTGAAAATTTGAGCTTAAAGTAACCTAAAATCGCTATATTTACAATATAAAATATGTATTTACAATGTCTTCCTTCCTTCCAAGTATTAGGCCAAGGCCTGTTACGATCCTATAGAAAATTTTCCCTCCAGCGTAAATAGTTTGATCCTTCCGGGAAATTCTCGTATAAGACTTGAAAGCATAATAATAGTCCCTTCGATTGGTTGCTGGCCAAAGGAAGGTAAGACCAATGATGGAGCTGCCATCTTAAAGCCTCTGGTCAGGCTTTTCTGGAGAAGAAAAGAAAATAAAGGAAAGAAGAAATGGAAGAAAGGAAAGACTCCCTAGCCCTCGGATGCCCTAATAGCATCGGGGTCAATAAAACAAGAGTTAACCAAGAGAGGTTAGATAGTAAAGTTAAAAGAGTGCAAAAGACAAGTAAGTGGAAGAAATGTTTTGCTCAGCTTTGGCACCTTGTGGTCGCCATCCACATATCCCCTAGATGAGGACCCCTGAGGGTGTATTTACAATGTAAAATATGTATAAACATTGTAGCCAATTTATCACGAAAACATACTAACAAGTAAACCCTAAACTAATCTGGTGTACATTAACTCACCCATTTTCTCACTAACACAAACCAATCTGGTGTACACTAACTTCGCCATATTCTCATCATAATTTGTCCACTAATGTAGTGGACTCCTGGGATAGAATCCCCTCATATCTGAGTAAATATGTTGGCAATTGTCTCTAGCAAGAAGCCCATATGACACTAGTAGTCACTTGTTCTCCGAGTGAACATTCACAGGTGGTATCCTGGCCTAGAATAGCGATTATTATATTCCAAAACAATATAATAAAACTTAAATAATATTATTATATGTTATGTTAATAGTTTTCAGATTTAATAGACAAAAATAAAGGTTAAACTTTTTAGTTGTGTTTATAAAATAAAATTAGGAAATTAATTCTAGTGCAAATAACAGTCAACAGTAGGCTACTTTGAAGAAAAATATTAAAAACATGCCCATTTATTGTAGCAGTTTATAAATAACAATCTGATGAATGAACTGTATAGAGGAACTTCGGGTAATTTGGACGCCTGTTTTGAATTTGTTGTTTTTCCTCTTTTAATTAAGGGATTTGAATTTTGTTTAGTTACAGTGATTATTATTAGTGTTGTAATTTCATAATTTATAAACTTTTTTACATTACAACAAAAGTCCAATTTAACCTCCATATTTGGATAAAATGAACCCTAAGTCCACCTTGGCTTCTAGTATATTTGTAAGTTTATTTACTCTATTAATTTATACAGACAAGCACAGATTAATCTGAAAATATTTATGACTGATCATAATTAAAAAGCATTGATATCTATTTAATCTTTTGAAAAATTATTGTTGATTATAACATTCACACGTCATTCAACTGCAGAAAGCGACGGTTGTTGGGTTTAGTAAAATTACAAGGATATTAAATAAAATTAATTAAGTGAATGGTTTTTATAGATAGCATTCTCATTGATAAAATATATGTATTCTTGTAAAGTGGACCCAGGTTCTCGTGTAGGGTCTACATTAACCGAATTCCTTTATTATGTTTAATTATTTTATACAGCCACCATGACACATAATATCAAATTAAACCCGTCAGTATATAAAAATGGCATCTACATAATATAATATATATATGTATATATGTAATATTCAATAGCAGAAATTAAGAATTATTCTTAGCTTAAAAAACTTTAAAGTGGTCATTTTCATAAATATCACAAATAAACCCTTCTTCAGATGAAGAATAAAAGAAACTGGCCTTGAACCCATTAAAGTTGATGAGGGAAAGAAGTTAAAATATTTTCTCTTCGATGGCAGCACTAATTAAAGAAGACATTAACAGGGTCCACTCAAACAGAAGGGTCCACATTAATCAAACTTCCCTATATATATTTTCTTTGTCCGAAAGAAATATGAAAATACCTAAAAATCAAATGAGTTGAAATATAAATAACCTAAAAATGTTATATTAACAATACATAACATTGAAAGATGGCTATTAATTTGAACCAAGTATGGTTTGTTGAATTTCTGAAGATGCTCTCTCTATCTGGCTCTGTTTCCTTCTCTATATTTTATTTCCATTTCCCTACCTTTCCAATTATGTAGTAAATGCAGTTGGTTATGTTTATTACACAGATAATCTGAAATATGAATACAACCTCAAATCAGTCTTCTTAGAGCCTTTTTTTTGTTAAAGATCTACCTAGCTCCAAACTTGACCTAGTGCCTGTAAAGCTAAATAGGTCCTGTATGGACCAGTTCTTGATTTATTGTAACAGGTTATAATAATTTATTTTATTAATTCTCTCTACAATTGTAATGTATGTGCTGAGTGTGGATCTATTTATAATGCAGGGATGCAATTTCTATTATGTTAAGCAGACTCATTTTGTAATTTCTATTTGATTAATTTATATTATGGAAACTCATTTAGAGTAAATTATGTATTTGATTATTTATTTCATTTCCAATGTTTACTCTTATCTTATTAAATCTAAATGATTATTTAACTTAGTTCTTCTTTTCCACATTAGTTGTCACTTGTACTAGGCATCTTGTAATGTCAAGTTTATTTTAAGTTTTTTTCTAGTCCAGCATAGAATATTTTAGAGCAGAGATATTATTAAAATATGGACAATTACAGTAGAATGTTTGATATGTACATAGTAAAAAAACGGGGGAAAATCATATGATTTAAGCTATATGGTGGAAAAATGAGTAAATATTGATGTTTTTATTATTAATTTAACACTTCTCAATGAAGGATAAATTATATTTGAAGAGAGATATTTTTGCCCAGACCGAGTCTCGAACCCAGGACCTTTGGCTTTCTAGGCCAATGCTCTACTACCTGAGCTATCAGGGTGAGTTCCGATCTAGATGCAAATTTTTCTCTTATATATGTTGTAATTCCCAGCACCAAATGCTATGAAGCCTTTGCTTCTATCTTTGCAAATGGCAGCTTCTTAGTTAAGAAGACATTTATTGGGAATTTAAACACTACTTTATAAAGCGAGTAGGGCTTCAATTGATGTTTTTATTATTAATTTAACACTTCTCACTGAAGGATAAATTATATTTGAAGAGAAAAATTTTTGCCGAGACCGAGAAAATTTTTCTCTTCAAATATATTAGTATTATTATTGTTATTATCATACAAAATGTTTGTTTGTACACGAAATCTACATTGCTATATTTAATGTATCTTTAACTGTTTATAATTAGTATAGTGTATATCTATATTCGTTAAATATTTATTTGTATTTGTGCTGGTTGAGTGGAAGAGAAGGCCTTATGGCCTTAACTCTGCCAGAATAAATAAAACATTATTATTATTATTATTATTTTTATTATATGAGTAAATATGTTGGTGAACATGTCGGTAGCATGAATTATAAGTGATGTTATCTGAGAAATATCAATATAGTTAGTTATTTATTTTTTGTTCAATATATTCATAGACTGTTATTTACACTGGATTAACCAAAGTTTGAAATTCACTATGTTAGAAAATTTAATCATGGAATCTTTGATGGGAGAAATTAGTGAAGTATATTTTCTTCTAACTAACAAAAAATATGTGGAAGCTATAAAAAAATCAGAACATCAGGGGATAAGGTGTACTTATATAGATGTCTATTTACTTACTTTATTGGAGTTTCCAGTCATTCAACACATATATTTTTCATTATATTTAATACTTCTAAGCCTGAATTCAACACTTATTTCTAATTATTTCATTAATAACACAACTATTAATTGTTAATTGGATACATATTGAACACATCCTCCATGTAAATGTAAACACCAGTTATTGCGAGATAATCAATTATATGTGTAATATATCTTAAATGCCTGACAGAGTCTGTTTTGTGGAAGGGCTCTTAGGGCCGCATGCAAATACATTAGTCTCTACTCAAATTACTTCCAATCACTGGTGAGCTGACTCACCGTGAGCAATTGCTGAGATCGAATTAACGGCCGACTTACCGGTCATGCATGAAAGTTGATTTTCGTAATATTGGCAATGAATTATCCAGAATTCTCAGCTATAAAACCACTTCCGTTATTTTCGTCTGCTATAGAGGAACGCATTTACGCTTGCGTCCCGCAAATAATACCGTATACAACGACGTCTGCATCATGCAATATTATGCCGATTCTCCTGTTCTTCCAGTTGAATTCTTTGGTAGACTCTATCAAATTCCTCTTCTCCGCATATTCCGAAAACATGATCGAAGTCTTCAAGGTCCGACATCTTGGATAAAGCTGCAAAGGTTTCAAACTACATCGGTTACCATCGGTTACCTTCGGGATTTTCTCGATAAGTTTCTATCTTGAGCTATGATCTTAAGGTACCTCGTCAGGTAGCTTACAATTATTATCGCATGAATAGATTTCTGAGTAAGCAAAATGTATTTGGATAAAACTTTCTCAGCAGAGAACGCCTTTTACTGTCTAATGCGTTCAAACATTCGACCCTAAAAGTTCTTAAATGGGCCTACATTTCAATTCTAATGATGAGCTCTCCAACGTTTAGTCTTTGCAGGCGTTACTGATGCCATATGACATTTTAAACAATCAGTGTATTGCTACTATGAGAATCTGAAGTCAGAAATATTATTAAATATGCCTTAAATATATATATGGGATCTTCATAAAATAATATAGTTATTGAAACTATGATTCGCTTTTAAATGTTATTATCAAAAATTAAGCTAAAATAGAGATTTGCAGCTCAGTTCTATACTCAAACTTAACCCATTTAAATCGGATGACGAGCTGAGGTCACATGACGTTCTTAAGCACTAAAATCGTATGACGACCTGTGGTCACGCAGTGCAGAGATCGAAAAAACGCATTTTTAATTTATTTTGCTGCTCATAGATACCTGTTACATACACTTTTTCTACACTTTTTCTTCTTCTACACATTCACAAGAATGCTATTTCATCCCCTCCATGCCATTTAGAAATTTCCGGAACGAGTTTCCATCAGAAAAAAAAATGTGTCAGTAGTAAGAAAAATGGCACCAAGGAAAGTTAAGGGTATTGACAGTGATGGAATTAGGAAATTATTAGAGTGTGAATTAGGCAGTGATTCAGAAGTTTCTGATATATTTAGTGATGAGAGAAGTATTCATGAATCTATAAGTGATTCGGAAGCAACTTCTGCTGAAGAAGAGAGCGGTGAGAATGATAATGAACTTATCGTCCCGCCACCTGCAAAAAAACAAAGCCATATCACGCCAAGTGATTGGAAGTGGGTGAAATCAGAGAATAACCCTGTTGTATATCAGTTTAGTGGTTTTTAAATCCATTTTTACTTACTGGAGGTAATATTAAGTTGCAGCGTTACATTTAAATGCCAGGCAGTAGGACTTGGGATTTAAATCAGATTTCTGGGGTAGCAGAGCTCGACTTTAAATGAGAGGTGGATGGGTTAATCTGACTACAAAAATGAAACATATCCTAACCTAACCAAAATAATTTTTTACCCATTCAAAATAATTAATTTTTGTCTCATGCAATATAAATCTGTATACAAATAAACATACATACATAATGAGATTATTCCCATATTTAGCTATGAATACATACGTAACATGAACTCTTACTTTAAGGGAGGAGAAAAAATTAAGATAATTTGAAAATTAAAAAGATAAAGTTCTTAGAAAAATTTTTGACCAAAGAGATGTAAACAGGCAGGTGAATGGAGAAGTCTTTGTAACAGTGAGCTACATGATCTTTATAGGAAACCAGATTTAATATGAATGTTCAGTCTTGTTGACTACAATGGGAAGGACATGTGGCATGAATGGAGAATGAAAGAAGGTTATGGAAACAACTTATAGAGAAAGGCCAGTAGGTCAGCCAAGAATGAGGTAGAGAATAACATTAACCATGATTTGAGGGAAGTAAATTATATAGGGTGTCAGCTGCAGTGGATTAGTGGTTATGTTCTTTGCCTCTGGTCCCAAGAGTCATGGGTTCAAACCTGGTTGGAATCGATGGATTTTTTTTAGGGTGAAAAAATCCAAGGAGGAAGTCATGGGTTTTGAGTCAGAAGATTTTTAGGCTCGTAAAAGATCCTTAAGCCTAAATAAAGAGGCCTCTAAGCAAAATTTACCAACCTTCTTCATACTGGTAATATCTTATTATGCCACCAAGTAAACTGTACAGGTGGAAAATATGTTAACTAACATGCTGTCTTTCTCTTTCTCTTCCTTACTATGTTGCCACTTCCTGTCCTCTGTATATGTTCTTTGTCTGGCAGGTAGAGAGCTGACAAATACTATGGATTTTAATGGCCCATCCTTCTATGCAGGCATTGGCAAAATGACTAGTTTGACAACCTTGTTATTATTGGGGTTACGTGTAGGAATGGGCTGCATGTTGTCAATTGTGATTTATTGTGAGGCTGGTAACAGAGAGACGACAAATAGTGTGATTTTAAATTATCCTACAGCTTGAGTGTTCCTTGCTTAAATGACTAATTTGACAACCATGTTAAGACCTTTCACACGTGTTTAGGGATTCTCCGCTAACACTTAAAACTGAACCATTTCAATACATGATCGGATGTACAATCTTCTCCTACATTCCTTCCACAGATTCAGTAGTTCGGCGACACTAGCGCTAAAACTCTTCCCCTCTGCCCCTGCAAAGTTAACTTGGTTGTGTAATAGTTGCCAGTAGATGTCTCATTGGGTTGGTATGTTGACCGCCTACCATTCATGATATCTTTAGAAAATAAGCATAACAAAATTAACTTGGTCTAATAACATATGAGAGGGTAAGACCCAACATTGGGCTCTTACACCAGTGTAGAAATTATATAGGGTATGATTAGAAAACGTTAGCTTAAGGATAGGGATGTATGGAGAGCATATGTCTGCATATGCCAGGAACCTCCAGGTTCAATAGTGCCAGTGAGTTAGTTAGTTAGTTATACAAACATACATTCAAAATGCCTGCTATACTCCCTATAACACATGGGTTCTCGGAAATTGATATCTAATGTTATTACCGTACAATCAACCATATGATCAATTATATAGCTTACAGTGAATCAAAAACTTATTATAAAAATTGAGAATGTGTACGTGATATGTATATGAATAAATATTTATAATATTAATGAAATAGATAGAGATAAATATTTAATCAATAAGTGTTAAATACAATCAAATATAATATTTTTATTATATAAAACTTTCCTCATTAGAGGATTGCCTCAAGGACAAAGTGATACAGACAATTAATTTTTGTAATTGATGAAATACATTTTGTACATATATTTTAAAAAATTCAACTTGTAGGCCTAATTGAAGTATACATGCTATAAAGCAATTTTGTAAATATGGTTCCTTAAAATTGAAATTGATCCTCTAATGGCAGCGATGGCAATTCTAGAAAGATACACCCTGTCCAAATCTAAGGAATTCCAAAATTTGGCTAAGAATCCTGGTATAGTACCTCTTGCCCCGATCATCAATCCTGTGACAGTTATACTATCTAGTTGGTATTTATCTTTGTAATAGTCAATTGTTGGCTCATATAATGGCAGACAGGAAACCCCATTAAAGTAAGTGAATAAAATATAAAATAAAAAGTACACACATACCATTTGTGGTTAAAAGTTATGACCATATACAACAAATTCATTAAATTTGTTATTTCCTAAAATGTCATTTTCTGAATATCATAATAAAGAGTACAAGCTAAAATAAAACAGTTCTGCATTTCTGTACAAGAAAAGATCTTCTGCAAACTAAAAAATGTGTTCATTTAAAAGTAAAACCAGAGTGCATTAATGCAAATTGAAGCAATGGATAGAAGGAAATAAATGATTATCCTTTCAAAGTTTTTAAAATAAAAGTTAAAAAACAATATTTTTAAATATTTGTAAGGTGAAAACAGTTAACACAATACATATGTCCACACACCCATCAATACATACATACATGCATACCATATGAGCATTAATATTCCATCATCCTGCCTAGCCTTGCATTCTACCCTGTTCTGTGTTTACTAAACCTTCATTCTGTATTTCCAGCAGTGACAACGCTGTTAATTTCCAGCATTTTTATTCTCTACATTAGTTACGTGCTTCTGAAAAATGGATATTTTCCAACACTCATAAAGAAAAATAAATAATTCCTTTGGAGAAAACATTGGTATCTCTATAAATTAATGTATAAATTTCATATTAGGGTAATTAAAACATTTTGTCTGTTCAATCTTACCTCTTATATTGTTTTTGTCGAACATATGTTCCAGGGCTTCTTAGCCCCATCGTCAGCAATTACAGACTGAATTTTCTCATGCTGTCGGCCCTGATTCTTGATTCCTGCTTTCTCTGTCTCTGGTCCAATGAATTTACTATTTAAAAAAAAATCATATTAGATATTTTTCAAACAATATGGCCTTGAAGTACATCTCAACATTCCATCTACTACTTTGGAAGACGTTATCAGAAGAATGTGACAAGCTGTTTGCTCCTCACTTGATGGTGATAGACTGTGCAGTAAATTCCCTGAAAATGTCCTCCACAGTAGTGCATGATATATTATGAGTTAGAAATGTACTACTCACCTCACATTTGTAGCTTTTTTGAAGACTTGGGTTTTGTTGCCTAAGACATCGAAATTTAAGTCTTTAATAAAACTACAAATATGAAGAGAGTAGTACATATCTAACTCAATATATCTAAAATAAAGTTCATAGTGTTACTTCCTTGAAATATTAAGTACATGATATGTTGAGTATTAGTTCTACAGTTAGATCAATGGGCAACTTGCCCAAAAAAATCTTCATCTTAATAATTCTCACACCAGCTACAAGCCTGAATCTATATTAAAACACTATATTTACTAAAAGGCAACTAGGCTATAGTAATTTAAATAGTGGAGTAATCTAAAATGTATTTTAAATATTTAATTTTCCTTCAAAAGAATGATGATAAATGTCTACTTAACTATTACAGGTCTGAATTTAAGATTTATAACCAATAGGTAGGTAGTTTTGGTGATATATTTTAAATTAACATTTTTCAGAATTGAACATAGTTTTATTTAGAAAGATAAAGAGAGTTGTATAAGTTGAAAGAATTGTTGACATTTGTATCAGAGTTCGGGTGGTGTAATCGGTATCATACTGACACAGAGAGTCAGAGACCTGAGGTTCGAATCCCGATCCGAGCGATAATTTTTCTTTCTAAAATAAAGGTAGGTAGTATTTAATTTAACGATTCCCTATACCCGAGTTCATGTATTGGAATTCAAAGCTGGAAATGTAAGGTAAAACAAATTATGCTTCCAAGGCCTCCTATTATAGGATTTAGTTTTTTTTTTACCACACATGAGCTGTGGATTTATTCCTCTTCTGAATGAAGCCATACTCAAGATTTTTATGCCCTGAGAAAATCCATTGACTACAGTTGGGTTTGAACTCACAAACTTTAGATTGAAAAGCAAACTTGGTAATCATTGGGATTGACAAAAATTGAACAGTTAATTGCTGCATTTTAAACTTTTTTTTAACAAAAATGACTACAATTATTATAAGATTTCTCACCAACATATAATTAAAAGAAATATACTTTCCATTCATGAAATAAAAATTTACATCATCTTGCTATCAATTTTACACCATGTTTCATTAACACATTCAGTACCATAAACCAGTTAAGGCATTTAAAGAGACTATCGTGTATGTGGCTGTCGGTCAGTTAACTCGCTTTAGAGCGGGCGCAAACAAACTGCGTTTATATTCGGCGCCTAAATTTTGTGTTGGCTTAGTATGACTTGGAGATCATAGATGGCATGTAAATGTACATTTTCTATTCCCGTTTGACACGTTTAACCTTGGTGAATCCCCTTTTATTTTTAAAACAAACAACACATGGAATTCGTTCACCCAGACTTGCCTGCAGGCTCCAATGCAGTCGTATATCTTTCTCGTTATCGTGCTGTTGTTTGTGCGTGAGTGAAACCATGGCGAAAGAAAAATATCTCACTGAAGAAGAATTAGTGAATATTTTGTATAATAATGATTCAGGTGATGAACTGATTCCTGAATTATAAGATTCACAAAGTGAAAGTGAAGATGAACTTCCACTTCCTAAAATTGATACGCCAATACTATGTGATGTCAATCACCCAAGTTATTTCACCATCAAATCCTACTAGGATATCTCCTTTCGGTATGTACAAAATTTGAATTTTCTAGGAATAATAGTTTGTGAATAATGGTCCATTTTCTGAAGTGCCGCAAAAAGGGTAGCTGGGGTATTTAAATGGCTGGCCTGTGGGTGTAAATGCCCTGCTCAGTGCCTGGTACTGAATGTGACACATTGCACAAAATGTATATTATCATTGTCTAGCCAATAATTTAAACAATTTTTACATCATACATAGTAAAATTGTCATACTGTATTTATCTAATTTGAGTTATGTTTTCACTGCATTACTAGTGCAATATTAAACAAACACTAGTATAAACTTTTTTATGTACTTTATGCCCTAAATAAGAATACATCAAATTATTTTGTATCAAGAAATTAAATATAAATGAATTGACTCAGATGGTAAAATTTGAGTTCTGCATCCAGGAGGTCCCAGGTTCTAAATTAAAGTCCCAAATTAACCTACTTGAGGTTTATTCCTCATCTTAAAATTAAATAATTGAACTTCTAGGAAAAAAAAAACATGATGCACACAAAACCTCCTGGTACCGGTATAACAAGAGATTTCAGACACAGTAGACCATAGATATTAAAGCATTTCTAAATATGAATTCATTTTTTTTAAAAATCAACCAATGCTGCAGTATATAGAATTAACAGTTGATATTTGTTACATCTAAATTTCAAACTCTCTGTTGGAAATACAGAATGGTACAATTTACATAATATTCAATATGATGCCAGAGGTCTTAACTATTCAAAATCTTGATTGAATTACTGCTGACTTTATTTAAATACCAAATATTCATTTTTAACACAGTGCATCCAAAAAGTCCCAAGATGACAAAATTATCTACTGTGCTTAAGTTTGCCTTCATTAAGTAAATTGAATTTGTTGCAGGCAAACAATTTTCCTTATTATCAAAACCTTGATCTTCAAGAAATTTACAAATATGAGGCAAGTCGTGAATATTCCAACTCCTATTAATTAATTTTCCTTATGTTTCCTGTAATTTGCACTAAGAACTGCATTTTTGAGAAATCATTAAAATTGCCCTATGAAACCAGATTTTAGCAAATTTCTAAATAATGTTATCTTCACTCGAATATATATTATAAAATAAAGATAAACATTAACAATTGAAGGACAACAAATGAATCAAGTGATGAATTCTTTTACAATCTATTTTGTTCAATTTGTTGGTCATAAAACAATTAGCAATTAACTAAGAATTCATTCTTAGTTGCTAATTAAAAATTATGCTTCAACTATTATGCTGGTAGATATAAGAATCTAGCAAAAAAAGTAAATTAAAAAAATTATCTTGATCTATTGCTACAATAATGATTCCTTTTTTTTTGTCTACTGCTACCAGGTTGTCTTTTATGACATTTCTGGCTTTCTCACCTTAATAATAACCATAAGAAAATTAAAAAAAAACAATTTATTGTTTTCATTGCATAAATTGAATTTACTGCAAGCAAATAATTTTTCTTGTTTTCTGTAATTTGCACTAAGAACTGTATTTAAGCAGTGTACAGAATTCCTAGTTATAAATGTCCTATGTCTAAATTACCAATCTTGCCCAGCTTAGAATATACCTTTCAGAAAAAAGCTGGTATTTTTTGAAAAGATAAGAATCTATATTTAATAATAATTAAATGAATCGTGAGTTCTTCTTACCTCATACTTCTATGTTTCTTTAAACACAGCACTGCAGTATCGACGACACGTTGTCGTCATCATCAGCTGTTTTCACAACTGTCAATTTTTTCCTTTTTCCGGTAATTCTCTAGACTGCCATCTAGAGAATTAACGAAAAAAGGAAAAAAATTGACAGTCGTGAAAACAGCTGAAGATGACGACAACATGTCGCCGATACTGCAGTGCTGTGTTTAAAGAAACATAGAAGTATGAGGTAAGAAGAAATCACGATTAATTTAATTATTATTAATTGAACCTCACAATGTTAAAAATTCCCAAATGTAATATATAAATCTATATTTAATTTTAGGAAGTTATATTTTGAGGTTATTTTAATTATATTATTTTTAGCCTGGACATCTTACCTCAATATTAATGTTGATTTGTTCTTGAACATGTTTCAAAACAATTCTGTTTTATCGTCAGCTTTTCCAGACTAAAAATAATATAAATAAGAATCTATGCTTAGTTCTTCTTCTCTTCTTCTTCCTTCCAAGTATTAGGCCAAGGCCTGTTACGATCCTATAGAAAATTTTCCCTCCAGCGTTTCATAGGACGGCCCAGTGATCTTCGTCCTCTTGGTATATAATTATAAACAGCTTTGGGGATCCGATTTGAACTCATTCTTTCAAGATGGTGTTTCCAATTTAGTTGGTACTGTTTAATATATTCCAAAATTGGCGTAGTCTTCAATTCTTTTAAGATATCGGTGTTCCTTTTCCGATCCCATCTGTGTAACCCGCTGTTCTGCGCATGAATCTCATTTCACAAGCCGTTATTCTGCTTTCATGTTGTTTTCTTAGTGTCCATGCTTCACTACCATATGTCAACACTGGTCTAGCCAAAGTGTTATATAAACGTAATCTGGTGTTTTTTTGTACAAGGGATGGTTTCATAACTTGATTAATAATTCCTAAACTTTTATTATAACTAGTAACTTTTTCAGGGATATCCTTTTCATCCCAGATAGAGAGATAATATCCAAGATATTTAAATTGATTAGATCTCTATGCTTAGTTACCAAATTTTATTTTACAGTAACAGTATAATATAGCCCTCACTAAATATATGAGTGTCAATATGGCATTATTTCAAAATCATCACTAAGTAATTAAAAGTAATAAATAAATTTGTTGCATGAGAGATCTGGAGAGGCAAGTAAGTTGTTGGTCTCAACAGTATAGGAAGTCGTATCAGTTTTCTTAACTAGATTTCTGTAACTAGTTATTTTTTCTCATGGGGCTAAATAGACACATTCTAGAACCTAAACTATAAGAAAAATTGCTATGGTATATCAGGAATTTAGCCTAGAACCCTTTGGTTATTTTCAGTACCTAAATTCAAAGAAAAATTACTACGGAATAACAAGAATTTAGCCTGGAACCCTTGGGTAAAAAATTAAATAAATTATTGTTGTATTGTTGCTTAGATCAGTTGATATGTACTATAATAACACAATTCATAATTTGTTAACATGTTTGATGAAGAAGGTACAGTGTACCGAAACAGCTGTCACTGAATATATCTTAATAAATATGAAAATCAAATAAAACTAAGTTTTATTTTTATTTAATTAATAATGAAAACTTTTAGGCTATACAATAAATGCTCTGCGAGAAAGATAGAGTTTACTAGAGATACAATTTAATGCACCAAGTTATGTAAAACAATGTGTATTTGTAACGTGTCAGAAAGAATACAGCATAGGCTCTGTGTGTTGTAAGTGTTTGTGTTTTGTATAAGGGATAATAATAATAATAATAATAATAATAATAATAATAATAATAATAATAATAATAAAAAAGAGAAGGGTGACAATGAAAATTGATGCAGGCACATAGCATATTCATGTCAATATGAAAAAAATAGAGAGACAGAACTTTCACACATAATATATTCCCACATGATGGACAAATTGATATCAACAATACTACATATCTTCTCAACATATGTAGTGTGAAGGGATTTGGAAGTTAATCCAATGATTTGGTCCAATGTCTATTAATTAAAAATGTATACACCATATTCCTAGCCCCAATGGTAAACATTTTAATATAAAGATTATCCCACTGGGATTGAACCCAGATTCACTGATCAGAAGGCAGGTATGCTTATCACCAATTTACTGTTAATTCTTTTTTTTTTTGAAAAAAAAAACAAAAAATAAACAGATGTTAGTCAATAGGAATGATTTACTGCTGGTATATGTTTATATGATTATGAAATTGCTTTACCCACATTATGTATGATATTCAATGATTTTCTGAACGTATAATTCCTAACTTATATAAATTATCATGAATGATAAATGGTATTTAAATAAACACAGCTGTTAGACAAAGCCCATATTTCCTGTTTTTATTTGTAGCTTCAAAACACTGAATTCTAGTCCACATATTGTGCACTGGGCTTTTATCTAATTCCCAATTATATATTTGTTTTATTTTTATAAAATTCTGGTATCTAATGGAATCAATTTCGCTGTCTTTCTGAAGGCCATTAAATAGAGCTTAAATAAATGATTCACAAAAGCCAAATATTTACGAACCTCTCAAACCTTTCAATTATTATATTTTTTATACATAAATTACAATATCAGCCACTTAACAGAAAACAGGCAATCAAACGATATTTCAATGCATGGTTCTATTTTAGCAAAGAGAAGCCCTTGTTAAAATTTATAACCTAAACCGCTTGATGGGCAAGGGAAAATAATCCATGACTATTTTTTTAACATCCATACATGTGCGTACAAATTATTTTGGACATGTATATGATCTTTCCTCCGTCCAATCTCTTTCCAATAATTGGCATTATTTTTTTTAAAATAGTTCAAGGTATTACAATAGTCCCTTCCCAAGGAAACATATCAAAACATCTACACAACTTAGGCAATGCTTTGTTAACAACTATCCAGTGTTAATCAGACAACAATTTTATTATTTTTTTGTTTTGTTTTTGTTTTATTACGTCTTAGTGAACACAACATTAAAAATGAAACCATGTTCCAGTAGAAGACTGCACCATAAATATCGTTAAACACTGTTCTATGTCTGGTATAATAAAAATATATAAATATAATTATTGACACAGAATATTTATGCATTATCCAGCCACTTAATTCCATACTTCTTGGACATTTCCCTCTGATAATGTGGAACACTCAAAGGAAACACAAAAATAACGCACCTTATATTCTTTTTTTTTAATTGTTTGCAACATCGCACGGACCACAAAGTGCCCACATTTTCTCGTTAAAGCCCAGCATTCAGCAATATTAAATATTAATATAAATATATTTACAACACTCTTTTTTTCTTCTCAATGTAAAACTTTTTTTTTCTGTTTTCCTTTGTGTGTGCTTCAAAATTTTGGCACACAAGTTTGAAAATAAATTTCGTAGCATCTCCTCAAATTCCTCTTTGGCATCTTTGAATACTACCCCTCTTAAAAACATTTTTTAACTTCAATTTATATTTTCTCAGAATTTGAAGAAAATTTAAGAAAGTTACCAGTAAATATTTAATTTTAGGAAGTTATATTTTGAGGTTATTTTAATTATATTATTTTTTGGTCTGGACATCTTACCTCCATATTTAATGTTGATTTGTTCTTGGACATGTTTTCAAAACAATTCTCTGTTTTATCTTCAGCTTTCCCCCATCTTGGAACGTCTGAAGATAAAACATAGAATTGTTTTTTGAACCTGTCCAAGAACACATCAACATTAATATTGAGGGTAAGATGTCCAGACCAAAAATAATATAATTAAGTTACCAGTAACTGGTATACATGAATTGGAGATGTTTCTAAAAGAGGTAAATATAACAAAAAGGTAACATTATACCAGACTAGCTACGAGATCATTTCTGATACTATTCAATCATTATTATTACCAGAATTCAATCAAACAAATCACTGAATTCTAGTAACTAATGACCTCACCTCTCAACACTGTGCCTCGATTTCTCACTTCCTATCACTGACATGTCTTTTATTAATAAATAGTGCAATTCTTGGCACACTGCATTTTCTCTACTCAACCTCTTTAGGAAACTCATTTGTAATTATTAAATTTTAAAATTAATTTCTGGTTCATTTAATATTTTTATATTAACATTTTCTATGATATTCAGTCTTCATAAAACAGTTCAAAATGTTTCTTCAGGGAATTCACAGATTAAATTTGAACATTTTTGGATGTGCTTTATAGAAAGTCCCATCCATGATGTGCATAATACCACAGTTCACAAGAGTGCATGTGCATTTGTGCTTGGTTTTAGCATGACGGACTGCTGTGAGTCCAAGGCAGCCACCAGTGTTTATTGTTGCGACATGTTCGTCTTGCAGACGCCTTGTCATCTTTCATTGTACGTTGGAAGAACTGTGAAAATTGACTAGATTCATCTGAGTAGGAAGTGTGGTCTGTTTTATCATCATGGTTACGTTTCCTTGCAGATCTCTTTCTTCTTCTACGTCTCCCAGCCGAGTCTTGTGTGGTAGCAGAAACACTTGCTTTCTTAACAAAACGAATGTTGAAAGGATCTTCTGCAAGCTCTGGATATCTCCTTACATCATGGACATATTCTCCATTGTATGATGATGCATAGCCGACTTTCAGAATTTCATCCATTTCAGTTGCAGACCAATCTACAGATCCTGCAAATCCATTCCTTAAAGCTTCTTTTTCTCGGTGCCAAGCTTTCTTTACAGCAGTTATCTTGGCATGATGAAGCAATCTTTGCTTCTCTCTTTCCGGTGTGGTCCCATATCGTAGATTCACAACTGCTCCTGCACCATGCAGCTTTAAATCAGCTACTTTGCCTCCTCCTGTTCCAACAGGTGTTTCTCCTGAAGTAGCGTCCTTTTCATGGAACGTTGTGTTGACTTGTCCCCCCAAACGTTTCAACTGTCCACGATCATCTGAAGCCCTCCATGAATCTTCTTTCACAAAGAAAAATACATCTTGTTGTGCGTTATGGAAGAAAGTGAAAGGTAGGAGATATGACTGATTAAATACAGATGTGAATACATCGCGATATATTGCATTTGCTGCAGGAACACTGCTGATAACTGCTCTACCTTCAGGTGTCCTAGACACTAAAATACCTCGGCCGAAAGGTGGGTCACAAGCAGCACCTAATCTTCTCAACTGAAACACTGCTGCTGGGTTGGTGGCAGGGAAGTCTTCAGGTGGCCATATGTCTTTCTTGACAGCTGAACGTGGTGGAGATGATAATGTACTAGCATCTCCAGGACGGCGTTCGGAAAGGTGTGCAAGGAAACCTGATGCGACTGCAAATGGAGATGCTGTATTGGGATGCTGATGTAATTGAATGGATGACCTAGAGGACATGACATGAGGCATTCCTTCTCTTATTCCCCACAGGCCTGGAGGTGAGAGTGGAAGACCTCCACCTGGTAACTTCTCTGGATACAGCTGTGGTGCCAGGTTTTGCAAGTTGTAACCCAGTAAAGTCAACCAACTCTGATGATCTGTCAAGAAACCAATGTAAATTGTAAAAAGCTCAGTTTATTACACATGTGTTATTCATGCAGGCAATCATCACTAAATGAAGAATGTAAGAAATATAAAGTAGAGTCATATGTTACCATTTTCTTACAAGCTTATTTTGAATAGAAATGTACATTGTAAAAAAAAAGTATAAAACTTATTTAAACCAGCAATGATGGGAAACAAGCAATAATTTGCATTTGAACTATCGTAGATTGAACAATGTATTCCATACAATAATTAACTAAGTGATGAGGTTAAGACATAAGAAATTTAAGAATAAAATTAAGCATATTTTAATTACCCAGTTGTCATTTATCAGTAATGAATACAGTCAAACTTCCATACATCAAACTCCAATAACTCTAATTTTCTATATCTCGAGGTAATTTAAATTTTCCAGTGGTATCATATATTTTATATGTATTTTTTCCATAACTCAAAGTTCTATTACTCAAATTTTTTATATGTCCAAGAGTACTTCATGCAGAATCTTGAAACTTATTTCTTTAACTCAAATTAAGGGCAACAATATAATATACAGAATTGAGGGGTTGAATCCATATTATTTCACCGGAGTGACACAGGCAGCAGAAATGAGTCAATGACAGTTTTAGACTGGTACTTTATTGTGCCAAAACAGGTTGAAACATTTAACATTTAAAAATTTATATTTCCTATAATATAGTTTAAGAGGTTGAAACATATTTCTTTTATTGGAGTTTATGATGACTATTTAACTCATGCCCCAAATGGGAGTCAATGACCAATCACGTTTCAATGATTTCTGTTTTACAACCAATCAGAGTCGTGTTTCACGAAAAAATTATCAGTGTTATAATTACCATATTAAAGAAAGCTCCTCCTTTTTAATATTCTGAAATAGTATGATCTAGTTGCAGTGATAAACAAAAGAAGCAGATGAAGCGTACCTATCGTTTCTCATTTGTTTTCAAACATCGCCGTTTACATTAGATATATAAATATTTTAAAATAACTACAGTTAAATAATGATCTGTGAGTAAACAGCTTAATTTTATTCGTTAAATAGTCCTAACAAATGCCACTCTTGATTTCCAAATTCTCTAGATAAATTCACTCCTCACTTCGTGAGTCGTGAATTTATCGATAATTTGGAAATCACTCGTGGCATTACTTATGATAATACATGTGCAATGGTACACAGAATTAAGAGCTGGGCTCAACTTTAGATTAATTTCAATTTGATTTTCCATACTATATTCTTGTAATACTGTTGCTCTATGTACTTCTTCCATCTTTACTAATATTTCATACTATTTTAAATTTTCTGCAACTATATTTATGACTTTTTTACAATTAGTAAATATTTATTTACATATACAATAATTTCTTCAAAGTTCTACAGAATTGTTGTTCACATGCACAAATGCTTAAAGAAACTTATACTAGATAGTGGAGATATCTATGAAATCGGAATGACCAACATTTGAAAACATATTTTAAGGAATAGATGTTCACTCACTTCATTTTGTTAGGTTCCGATGGGACAAATTAGTGTATGTACATCAGATTAGTGTACACTTCATTAAATAATATGCATGTAATCAATTTTGTTAAGTTAGGAAGAAGGAAGTTGGTGTACATCCATTCATAATAAATGTTTGGGAATTTATTGCAAAGGTTGATCATATCAATTTCACAGCTTTGTGGTTTCATATAGCGACAACTCTATAAACATTTTGTAGGCCTTCACAGATATGTGGTTCCATCTATCAACAACTCTATAAACTTATGTGTAAGTGCACTGTTATTCTGTAGGACTTAGGAAATTTACTGTGGAACTTAAACTAAACTTTTTCCAAGAACTGTACAATTACATTATCAAGGTGTGATAGGCATAAAAAATGAGTCAACAATACTTGCAGTAGAGTAGGCCTACTCTATTGTGTCTAAACATATTGTATTCTACTCTTAGGAATTCTGTGTCCATCACAAAGTACAATAATTTTGTTTTCTGTAGCATTCAATGAAGATTATTGAAGTTGACTCCAGTTTTAACCAGCAGCATACAGTGAAGTTTGTACTATGGAAGAGAAGTGAGTTTTGAAAACCTTAAATGTAAGAAGTTAAAGGTGAATAATGAAGTGGAAAAGGTTTCATGAGGGCTTTTTTTTTTGGAGCCTTAAACCTGCTTGAAAATTTTATAGAAAACAGGGCGCTGCAGAACAAAAAAAAAAATGGTGGAGTTCTTTGCAAACATATGATTTTGCAAGTAAAATAAATATCTGCATGTAAACATTAAAGTACAGCAGTTTGCAAAAATTAAACTGAAGAATCTCATTTTTAATTTCAGATATGTACAGTGTACTTTACTTTTTTTTTTGTTGTATTTTCTTTATCTCAAATTTTAAATAACTCTAAATATTATGCAGTGCGAAAACACTTTGAGATATTGAAGTTTAACAATATTTAGATACAGACTTGAAAACAATTTTTTTTCTTGTGTTTAATATATCAGAATACAGAGAATTGCACAATACAAAGATGAATGAATGGACCACATCAATAGAATGGATAACAATAGAATTTTGAAACAGATTCTTAATTACAAAACAATTAGGACAAAGAAATGTAGGAAGGCCCAGTAAAAGATGGTCAGACCAATTGTAATATGAGATTGGAACAGACCTTAAGGTCTAATCCTTGATGCTGATGAAGATGATAAAATATCAGGAAGATCTGTTGGAAGACATCTAAGAAATCAAGAAGCCAACAGATACTTTTGCAATAGTCTGAATATGTTACATTTTCTGTACTAATTTTAGGTTGTATTACTCCATTATACTATAATTAGTAGCAGATATAGTAGTATTGTTAATAATCTATATTTTCATTCTAAAATGTGTGATTATTATTTTAATATTATTGGTAGAACTTCCCTTACTCAATGCCAAATTCATTATAATTCTTACAATCAAAACCTTGTATCTCCATAATGAAAACATTTCAAGAGAAAGAAGGAACCTTATAACTGGTTGATTTTTAAGATTTTTAAGTCAAAATCGTCGGACAGATGGATGGAGTGAGGAGAAGTGTGGAAGCTAGAGATCTGAAGGAAGAAGATGCTGTACACAGGAACCTCAGGCGACAAATCACTGTATTGTAGAATATTCCTAATTTAAAAAAAAAGTAAAAATCTATTATACTTTTAAATTAGTTTCTGAAAAGTGTTATGCTGGAGATGCTAGTTTTTGGGTTTGAGATTAAAGGTGGTAAAAGCTCGCTATTTCTCCCCACCGGAGATGTGTGAGTCTTTGGGTCTAAGGTTAATAGCTGAGGTAATACATGGCTTTATAATATTGTTAGAAAAACTAAGAATAATTGGAATATGAGGAGTAGCATACAATTGATTTAATTCTTATCTTAAAAACCGAGAACAAATGGTAGAAATTACTTCTGAAGAAAACTGTGAAATAATTAACTTCCTGTCAGAGAAGAAACATATAAAATATGGTGTACCACATGGCTCAGTTCATGGACCAGTCTTATTTTTATTATTTATTAATGATTTAGTCACATGTCTGCCATGGGACACTAACTTTCTTTGCAGATGATACTAGTGTTTTTTATCAGAGAAAGATAATATTGGTTTACAGTTGCAAATCAGTGAAATAATAAATGATTTAATAGGATGGTTTGAAGCAAATAGACTGTTAATTAATAAAGAGAAAACTGTAGCCATTTCTTTCCATCATTCTCAAAATAGAAACTCAGAGTGGCCAATTATTGAATACCAGAACAAAATAATTCAGTACTCCAAGAAAACAAAATTTCTTGGTATATGGCTGGATGAAGATTTGAAATGGTCAACACATGTTGAAGAAGTGGGAAAAAAACTAAGTAAAATGTGTTTTGCCCTGAGGATAATGATACAAGTGCCATCTATAGAAATTACTCGCACAATATATTATGCATATTTTCATTCTGTCTTGTCATATGGCATAATCTTCTGGGGCAATTCAACACATGCAATCCAAATCTTTAAACTTCAAAAGAAAGCTATTAGAAACATTGTACAAGTATTTCAATCCACCAGTTGCAGGCCATTCTTTAAAAAACTCTGTATCTTACCTTTACCTTGTATATATATCTATGAAACCTTAAAGTTTGTTAAATCCAATTTGAGTAGTTTTTCTTTTAACTCATTCATATAATACAAGAAATAAGTCTGATATTTTTATTGAGCCTTTCAACTCAACATTATATAGAAAAAGTTTCATTTCCACTGCAATTCATATGTATAATAGCTTACCTAATTACTTAAAGGAAATATATGCACATGAAAAATTTAACTAGCTCCCTTATAAGATATTAATAGAAAACTGTTTTTATAGTTTTGAAGAATTCATTCTTAAAATTCAGGGTAACGCGAATTAGAATAGATTGTAATAGTTTAAAAACTGAAATCTGTTTAGCCTAGGTTCTACATGAATGCTCATTGCAAAAAATCTTTCTTCTTGTTCAAAAATACTTCCAATTAGACAAGATAACTAAAGTGTCTCCCTGGAATCCTTGATTCATAGGAGGCTGGGGAGAGTCATATTGCGTATTTGCCAGTAGTTCCAAACATATTCGGTTGTTGATAAATTTATGAAGTGGTTATTATGAACAATAAATACACTATGACTTTTAGAATTAATTTGAAGAGTGTTAAAATTATTTTATCTTAATTTAAATGTTTATTTTGTTGAATGTTCATTTTGTATATATGTAATGCTTTGATTTGTTTTATTTGTACTTGTACTTTATTGTAAAAATTTGACATATCCCATATCATGTAAATGATCAGTTGGATGAATAAATTGAATTGAATATAATCATTAATAGATGACAGCAAATTCATCTTGGAGTTAGAGACTTCAACAGCATGCAGATGATGCCTTTGGTTATTGAATAATGCAAAAATTCATATTTTACTCTTGAATGGAGTTATGAGTTTTTGATTGCCAGCCAACAATAAACATCTAATATTTTCTAACAATAGCCAAAAATTCAAATAAAATATATCCATAAGAATGACAAAGTAGGAATAAATTTTCTTTAAAAAATAATAAAAATAAAATTAATTTATTCAAGATAAAACTAAAATCAAAATCATTAATATCATATACCTATATCAGAATATTTATGCAAGGAAAAACTAGAATATATAAGTATGGAACAAACAATAAGAGACATAAAAAAATTGAATAAGGAAGTGAACTCAGAAACAATGGAAGAAAACATGAACTGTCTGTAACTAAAATGTAATGTCTAGGTTGAAATATTTAGAGAGTTGAGAATTAAAGATTCTGTTAACATTTACTCCAGTTCCACACCAAAACATTGTTTTAGGTGTGCAATGTGACATGAATGTATTATTATTATTATCACAATTAAACAAATATACAGTAAATAAATAATTAATAATAGGCTGTAAATATGCTTTCTTGCTGTATATTACTCACCAGTAAGATGTTGTGGGTTACGTCGTACATTTATTGGATCATTTCCATTGAATCTGTATAAATGAAGTTGTACTGGATTTGCTACTCTATCAAGTACACCTTCCCACATTGGAGACATCCACTGACCAATTAGAGGGTCATAGACTTTACCACTGGGCATGTGCACTAATGAAGTCACCTGTACATAAATGAAACAACTTTTAACAAATAGTTTACACAAAGACATTCTTAAAGCTTTTATATTTCAATATTTTTATAAATACTTTAACATGAAGGAAGCCTGAATTAGCTCAATGATTAAGAGCATCAGCATGGAAAGCTAAAGGTTTGGGGTTCGATTCCCGGTTCAGGCATACATTTTTCTCTTTACCATTTGATTACAATAATTTAGTTGTGGTGTACTTTAATATACTTATTTCAATCATAGTAACAACTTTAGCTTCTTAATATTAATTTAATAAATAATGCTTTAGCTATGTGGATTCCCTTCACGTCTTCTTAATGTAGAAGCCATTCATTGTGTATTTGTGAATGATGATTCATTGCATTTGAATGTGGGACAAAGAGAGTAAGGTAAGGGAAGGATTTGTGCTTGGATGGGAAGGAAGCCTGAATTAGCTCAATGGTTAAGAGCATCAGCACGGAAAGCTGAAGGTTTGTGGTTCGATTCCCGGTTCAGGCATACATTTTTCTCTTTACCATTTGATTACAATAATTTAGTTGTGGTGTACTTTAATATACTTATTTCAATCATAGTAACAGCTTTAACTTCTTAATATTAATTTAATAAATAATTCTATAGCTATGTGGAGTCCCTTCGTGTCTTCTTAATATAGAAGCCATTCATTGTGTATTTGTAAATGACGATTCATTGCATTTGAATGTGGGACAAAGAGAGTAAGGTAAGGAAAGGATTTGTGCTTGGATGGGAAGGAAGCCTGAATTAGCTTAATGGTTAAGAGCATCAGCACAGAAAGCTGAAGGTTTGGGATTCGATTCCCAGTTCGGGCATACATTTTTCTCTTTACCATTTGATTACAATAATAAGATAAATAACATCTAAATTTTGACTTATGCTGTGACTGTGGCCTATATTTCTATTGTCTACAGCTGTGGTCTCGAGGTAGTGTGCTGCCTTGTCATGCAGCAGGAGGTTCAATCCCCAATTGGGACAGTTTCTTGGGTGAGGTTTTTATCAGGCTTTTTCCTCACCTGTAAGACAAATGTCAGGAAACTTTAAGGCCCAAACAGTCCCCGAACATCATATGGCCTTCGCAATCATCATCATTCATATTCATCTTAGATTAAGCTTAAAATTAAGGACTCTCCTGGTGCACCACTATCATCATCATCATCACCCATCATATCATCGGGGCAACATAACCCCGCCTTACAGACATCCCAATCTCAGAAATGGGTTACAATTGCGCCAATGCCAGGAGAGAACATAAGTTGGTTGACTGCAAGATTTGAACACAGCCATTCCCAAAAAATACTAGTCTCAAAATGCTTCCATCTGAGCCTATTTGTTTGGTCAAAATATTTTGTTTTCTGATTTATTAGGCAAAAATAAAACTTCAGTAGAGATATTTTTTATTTAAATTTTGAGATGCATTAATATCTATGGTCACATTTGAAGAGAATGGTCATATCTAGTCTGTAATATTTGGTTACATCAGTAGAGTAAGCAGGTTATGTCAATTTTATGGCACCATGCATAAAACCCATAACCCTCAAATTAAAAAAAAATAGTTATTATTAATGTAATATTGGAGCTGTCATTTATCATCCGTCAAATTTTGATTGCTGTACAATTAGTTAAACAGAAGATCCAGAGATGGACAACACATTGGAGGTTCACTTCAGATAGGAAACCTCCATGCATGAATCTTCATTTTCTCAGAACTACTTAAATGAGGGTTATTGGTTTCATGCATGGTGCCACAGAATTGTTATCTGTATTTATGCACAGGGTTTTGTCTATTGTCATGCATTTGTTTCTTATGTATATTCATTGAATATTAATTTCAAATTAAATACGAAAATATTTTTAGGATGAAATGCATCGTGGTAATAAAATTCCAACCCAGCATTTGCCTTGATAACTGAAGAAAACCTCAAAAAAAAAAAACTCAATCTGGTCGATTGGGTCAGAGATTTGAACTCAGGACATATGGCGATTAAAAAGTAGTACCACAGTTCCCCAATAGATGTAGTCAGCAGAGTAATATTTTATGCAAGTTTGTTTACAGTAGGCCTACAACTGGAAATTAGCTCAAAATTAGTATATCATAAGTATAATATGCCTTTCAATGATTTTATTATTAATTTAATTCTTCTCGCTGAAGGACAAATTATATTTGAAGAGAAAAATACACACTCCGACTGGGGTTTGAACCCAGAACCTTTGGCATTCTATGGCTTTCTTTATGAGCGTATATTTTTCTCTTCAAATATAATATGCCTTGTCAACAAGTGAATTGTAAATGGGTTTGGAATTTAATTCAGGCATTAATTCATAAACTAATGATTATATTTGCTTATTTTAGGAATTCTCACTATGAGGTATATTCATTAACACATTCAGTGCCGTAAACCAGTTAAGGCGTTTAAAGAGACTATTGTGTATGCGGCCATCGGTCAGTTAACTCGTTTTAGAGCAGGCGCGAACAAACCATGTTTATATTCGGCACCTAAATATTGTGTTGGCTTAGTATGTCTTGGAGATCATAGATGGCATATAAATGTACATTTTCTATTCCCGTTTGACACGTTTAACCTTGGTGAATCCCCTTTTATTTTTAAAACAAACAACACATGGAATTCGTTCACCCAAACTTGACTCCAGGCTCCAATGCAGTCGTATATGTTTCTTGTTATCGTCCCGCGCCGTAGCCGAGCTGTTAAGGTAGGAAGCCTTGGCACAGAGCTACGGGACTTGCGCTGGTTCGAGTCTCCATGGGGGAAGAAATTTTCTCATGGTATTTCGGCCAGTATGGGACCGGTGCCCACCCAGCATCGTGAGGCAATTGGGTAGCTACAATAAGTAGCGGCTCCAGGTTGAGGAACCAGCTATAACGGCTGGGGGACTCGACATGCTAACCACATGTCACCCCTACACTGGCTGTTGATCATCTACCTCTGTGATTGACACATGTGGATGTGAAGGGCCAGCAGCCGGCTGGTAAAAGGGCAACCGCTGAAAAGTGGAAAGACTCTCAATCGGAAATGTTTCTTGTTATCACGCTGTTGTTTGTGCGTGAGTGAAACCATGGCGAAAGAAAATATCTCACTGAAGAAGAATTAGTGAATATTTTGTATAATGATGATTCAGGTGATGAACTGATTCCTGAATTAGAAGATTCACAAAGTGAAAGTGAAGATGAACTTCCACTTTCTGAAATTGATACGCCAATACCATGTGATGTCAATCACCCAAGTTATTTCACCATCAAATCCTACTAGGATATCTCCTTTATGTATGTACAAAATTTGAATTTTCTAGGAATAATAGTTTGTGAATAATGGTCCATTTTCTGAAGTGTAACGAAAAGGGTAGCTGGGGTATTTAAATGGCTGGCCTGTGGGTTTAAATGCCCTGCTCAGTGCCTGGTACTGAATGTGACACATTCAGAATTTTTTATCACTCACCTCATATTGTTTTTCTTATTTGACCATAAACTAGTTTCGGAACATAGTATCTGCAGTGGCTGCCCATGCATGGTCTGAAAAACATCTTATCGAGAAAGAAGCTAAATTGTTAAAACAAATACAAAAACCAAAAGAACTTACTGTTTAGGAAAAGATCTATATTCAAAAGAGTGAAAAGAAGAAATTGATGAACTTTGAAATTCCCGGTGAGAATGACCTGGTTTTGAGGTTTTTCAGTCAGCCAATGGAAGGAGCGAAGGACAGCTCTTCAACACGACAGAACAACAGTTGTGACGATACTGAGAATGGAACAGATACTATGTTCTGAAACTAGTTTATAGTCAAATAAGAAGAACAATATGAGGTGAGTGATAAAAAATTCTACCTTAATAATGATCATATATTGTACTCACCACCCTCCATAACCTTGGAATTTAAAATTTTATAATCAAGATATGCTATCATGTGAACCAGGGTGCAGTAAACTAACCAAAAGGAAGAGCGTGTGGTTTTGTGTGTGTGTGTTCAAATACCAACCACTGCACTTTATGTGCTTTGGATTCTGCACTTCAGTAGATAGATGGCATTAATGTGGTCTACTTTCAGTTTATGCATCACTTCAAACGTAACTCCGCCTTCCTGGTGCCCCAACTTAAGAAGTGGGTTACAATTCTGCCGTGCCAGGAGAGAATATCAGAAATGCTATAAAGACAACCTGGTGGCATTGGTGAAAAAGAATCAATAAAAATTAAGTAAAAGGCAATATAGGCACCTAGTGGAGAGAATGGCAGAAATGTTATAAAGATAATCTGGTGGCATTGCTAGAAAAAAAGAATCAATAAACATTAGGCAAAAGACAATATATGCCCTAGTTGACAGCAAAAGAAACAGATCATAATAGTTGTATTAAATAGTGTGAGTCAATGCCGATATCCGTCAAATGGGAGTTGAACCTAGAGATACAATGTTTTATTATACGGGGTGTATCATAAATATGGCTATAAGTTTGATCGCGTTGTGTGATGAAAATATTACCATTACAGGAAATATGAAATTACCGTTGGAAAGGCAATTATTCAAATTACAACAATGGAATAAAACAAAACAGTGTAGAACTTATGTCATTAGTCAAAATGGCATTGAATATGCAACAGCAAATTACAATTGCTGCATGGGCAATAATGTATGCTAATGATCATGAGGCCGCAAGATAGGCAAGACGTGAGTTCAATGTCAACTGTGGGGAAGTGGAGAAAATGACTGCTGGAAACGGGAAGGTTGTAGAAAATCAAACCTCATGGAAGGCCTCACATTAGCACGGATGCAGAAAGAAAAAAGAGAATTGAGGAGGCATTCGACACTAGCCCACAAAAATCAACCCGCCAAGCTGCATGTGAGCTTCATATCAGTCAATCGAGTGTGTGTCATGTTTTGAAGCGTGAGAAGTACCACCCCTTCAAACCGATTCGTGTCCACGAACTTAATGAAGACAACCCTGATAGGCGGATGGAATTTTGTAAATTTGTTGTAAGGGAATCAGCAAACGACGAATATTGGTATACAGAAAATTGCACTTTTCTGATGAAACCTCAAGACGTCGACATGCTGAAATTAGTTAATGAGGAAGAAATTAGAGCTATTCCTCTAAACATGACTTCCCAAAGCGTTGCCAATTACGCTTGGATGTAAACAGCGAACAGTTTGAAGCAATAAAGTGACGTACTTAGTGTTGCTGTAATTGTTTTGTTTTGTTTTATTGTTGTAATTTAAAGGATTCCCTTTCCAATGATAACATCGTATTTCCTTTAATAATAATATTTTCGTCACAAAATGCGATCAAACATATAGCCATATTTCTGAATCACACTGTAAGTTTAACATTTCTCATTTAAAGTCAAATTATATTTGAAGGGAATAGTCTAGGTGTATGTTTTTCTCTTCAAATATAATTAGAGGTACAAATGTTCTTTCCTTTTAATTTAAGAGTCCAGATGCCACAATATTCCCTGGAGTATGGAGAGGACACCTCTTGCTGAAGTTTAACTTCCCTTCATGACAACAGATATGGCATTAAGAGAGTACTCTAATATGGACATCAGATGTTAAAAGTGATCCCACAACAGGCCTCAGGAGGCCCTTGGGGTAGTAGGAGGTTAAGGCTCCCACTTTTTCTAGACAATCGGCACTTTATGTCAGCCGGGTTGTCAGCCCTGCGTGACGGCCGCCTTTACCCCAGAACAAGCGTCTGGTACTCATTTCCGTTAGAGGCTGAGTCGACCCCAGGGCCATAGTGCCGCCAGAGGGTTTGGGTCAGTTTAAAAATCCTGACCCCAACGGGACTTGAACCCTCGACCCTCCGGCTTGTAGCTCAGTGCCTTAACCACTATGCTACGGCGTGCCCCCATCAGATGTTACTAGATGAGATTGAAAGCCAAACTTAAAACTATTAGTAGCCATAACCTACAGGAAATTTGTGATATGATCAATTGTAGTTGAAGATTTTTGGGTGAAAAAGAGATGAACAGACAAGTGAATGGAGAAAACTATCTAATAGTGAGCTACATGATATGTATAGGAAGCCAGATATAATAAGAACAGTTAAGTCTCATGGACTGCGATGGGCAGAACATGTGGCACATATGGGGGATGAAAGAGGTGCATGGAAGCTTCTTGTAGGAAAACCAGTTGGTAGACCAAGAATGAGGTGGGAAAGTAACATTATCCATGATTTGAGAGAATAAGATTATACAGGGGATGATTGGAAAACATTAGCTCAGGATGTATGGAGAGCTTATGTCCATGCAACCATGAACCTATGGGTTCGATAGAGCCAGGGAGTTAGTTAGGATTAGTTAGTTGAATTGACTACAATTAAAAAGAAAAAAAATTACATACCTGATCCAGAAGGCCTCCACAGAAATCCACAGGTAAATAAAGATAAGGATTTGAATCATAGACTATGTGTCCATATGGGGATCTCATGATCTCGCGGATACCTTCTCCATACTGATTAAACACCATGACTGGAGTGCCACACTGGTCTGTAGCAACATAATATTTATGACGATATACTTGAGCATAGATGAGATGTCCACGGTCATCATACACTAGTGACATCAGTTTGCTATCTCTTGGACTGTATATCTGACTAACCTGAAACAATAATCAAAATTCATGTAATGTATTTATTCAAATATAACCAGAAGAAAAGAGAAAAAGAGGAAGACCGAGACTGCAATGGATGGATGCTGTGAAGGAGGATTTGAGATCGATGGGAGTTAAGAGTTGGAGAAGTAAGGCATTGGACAGACAAGAATGGGCATTTGTCTCAAGGGAAGCGAAAATTAAGCTGAAAGAATCGTAGAGCTAAGAAAGAAGAAGATGAATTTAAGATGATCACCATAATTATGAATTTTGTTGAAATATACAGACATATGATACATATTACCGATATCTGGTCAAGCAAATAATTATGTTAAGTTATGTAGGTAGGAAATAACACTATGAGGTTTAAGGTAGAATTTTTTACCTTAATGAATATACCTCATAGTGAGAATTCCTAAAATAAGTAACTATGAGATTTATTTTAATTTTGTTTAGTTGTTTCTTGACTCAACTCGTACTTCTTAACTTCTTTGCATATCTAGATTTCGTCACTGTATTTGTGACATTCTCAATGCTGTTCACGTTCACAACTGACATCCAATGGTCTCCTCTCCTGCAGACTGACCTTCACGCCATCTGATGGCTCACCGACGAACTTCCAAATCAATCCCCTCTCCTTATCACCGGGTATTTCAAAATTCATAGTTGTGTTTTTATTCTTGTATATTTAAATTTTTTCCCAAATTGTGAGTTCCTTTGGTTTTCCAATTGTTTACTTAAACAATTGTTTACTTAAACAATTGGAAAAACCGAAGGAACTCACAATTTGGGAAACATTTTACATATGCAAGAATAGAAACACAACTATGAATTTTGAAATACCTGGTGATAAGGAGAGGGGATTGATTTGGAAGTTCGTTGGTCAGCCATCAGATGGCATGGAGGTCAGTCTGCAAGAGAGGAGACCATTGGACGTCAGTTGTGAACATGAACAGCATTGAGAATGTCACAAATACAGTGACGAAATCTAGATATGCAAGGGAGTTAAGAAGTATGAGTTGAGTCAAGAAACAACTAAACAAAATTAAAATAATTATGTACTTTTTATAAATTAATCCCATGGAACTGAAATAAGATAAGTTTCTCTATATATTCTGTGCGAGTGTAGTTTGGCACTCCAAAATAAACCTTGTCCTTTTTATTATCTGCTCACACCAGCCCACGCTTGCTTTAAATCTCATGTATATTTTTTTCCACTGTAATAAGAACTATGTTACGAATTTTTATATAGTACTTACAAAGTTTTGTTTTTAAAAAAATAATATTCTACACTATACTCACGCTAATCCAGCCATTCCTTGCAGAAAGGGATGCTGGATTAACGAATGTGCTGGATTATTGAGAGTGTCTGAAATTTTTTAATATAGGAAGACAGGTGAATGGAGAAGACTACTTAACCTTTACACTGCTACGAATGGGTATATGCGTTGGCAAAGAAAATGCTTGCCGTGCTATGGGCATGTATATCCATTCTCAACTTCAAACACCTGCTAGTTATATAATACATATTGCATTGCTTTCAAACTAAGCAGGCATATACTGCCATCTCTTAGCAACCTAAATAAACTTTTTCCATTTTTCTCCCTGCATTGAGCAAGGAGGGTTTTAAAGGCTGGAAATATCTCAGCAGTGAAAAGGTTAAGAGTGAACTACATGGTCTTTATAGGAAGCCAGATATAATGAGAACAGTTAAGTCTCATAGGTAGCAATGGGCAGGACATGTGGCATGAATGGGGAATGAAAGACATGCATGGAAGCTTCTTATAGGAAAACCAGAGGGAAAATGCCCAGTTGGTAGACCAAGAATAAGGTGGGAGAATAACATTAACTATGATTTGAGGGAAGTAGATTATACAGGGGATGATTGGAAAACATTAGCTCAGGATAGGAATGTATGGAGAGCTCATGTCTATGTGACCATGAACCTTCGGGTTCAATAGTGCCTGTGAGTCTGAAAGTTTTAACACATACAATATTTTACTAAATCCAAGGTTATGTACATTACAACATCATAGAAAAATGTAGCCCTTGAGTTAGCATATTTATCACTCACTATGAAACATGTCCCGAACTTTTAGTTGCCTCAATGAAGATCTCGATGGTGACATGCTTTATCACTCAACCACTTTACAAGCACTACAGTGTGATTATAAAGTCCCAGTACATTTTTTTGGATAACGTGGCGCAAATAAAACAAAAATTATAAGGTAGTTTCTACTATCAAGTTAGTGTTCAACATAACCTCCATCAATCTCAAAACATGTTTCCCAACGACGCACCGTCATGTCGCCCGGAAAACATGCACCAACATATCCTCTGTAATCATTTCAGTCGCTTGGCATATGCGTTCTTTCAGCACTTGCAGATTAGGAAACTTGGTTCTGTACACCTGTTGCTTGATGAACCCCTAAGCAAAAAAAGTCCAGGGGTGTGAGATCTGGCAAATGAGGTGCCCTGATACGAGGAGATGCCCTTCCAATCTACCCTTTTGGGAAATCTGTCATTGAGATACCCGCCTATAGCCAGAGCAAAGTGTGGTAGTGCTCCATCTTGTTGCAACACCACTGTATCAATGATACCATCTTGCTGTAACTGTGGCTGTAACAAAAGTTGCAACATATCAAGATACACGTCCCCCGTGATGGTTTCCTTTGGAATGTGTCTCTAACTTCTTCCTACGACTGGCCTCTTAAACGCTCAGCAACAATCTCTATCCGCTCTTCAATGGTGAACATATTTGTATCTTTTGAATGGCTGTAACAGAAATACGATATGTAAGCGATTTCTTTAAAATGTACTGGGACTTTATAATCACACTGTATATCGGTATTGCATGTCTCTGGTTGTTGCATAATGTACTGCAGCTTCAGCACCAGCAGTATGGGAAATCTTCATGCTCACTCCTTTTCCTATCAGTATGTCCTCTTCTTCATTGTTTTTGTCCTTACTTTCCTGCACACTTTTGATTATTTCTTCATCTGTTAAAGTTTGGTCAACAACTGAGTTTTCCTCATTCAGCCACTTGACAACATCTTCTTCATCAATTTCTCCAATTTAAAATAAAATTGTTTGCATATTACTTACTTACTCACTGGCACTATCGAGCCCGTAGGTTCATGGCCATACAGACATAAGCTCTCCATAAATCCCTACCCTGAGCTAATGTTTTCCAATCATTCCCTGTATAATCTACTTCCCTCAAATCATAGTTAATGTTATTCTCCCATCTCATTCTTGGTCTACCAACTGGGCGTTTTCCCTCTGGCTTTTCTACAAGAAGCTTCCATGCAAGTCTTCCATTCTCCATACGTGCAACATGTCCTGCCCATCGCAGTCCACGAGACTTAACTGTTCTTATTATATCTGGCTTCCTATCATTGTTATGTAGTCTTCTCTATTCACCTGTTTGTTCATCTCTGTTTGGTCCAAAAATTTTCCTAAGTACTTTATTCTCAAATACTTGTAATCTCCTTTCCTCCCTTAAAGTAAGAGTCCATGTTTCACACCCATAATATAACTGGTAGAATAATAGTTTTATATATTTTCAGCTTAACGTTTTTTGAAAGGAGTTGGGGCATCAAAAGTCTCTGCAATGCATAATAGCACGCATTTCCAGAATTGAGCTTATGTTTAATTTCTTTGAGCATCTCATTCCTATTCCAGAAGGAAAACGCCCAGTTGGTAGACCAAGAATGAGGTGGGAGAACAACATTAACTATGATTTGAGGGAAGTAGATTATACAGGGATTGATTGGAAAGCATTAGCTCAGGATAGGGATGTATGGAGAGCTTATGTCCGTGCGGCCATGAACCTACGGGTTCGATAGTGCCAGTGAGTGAGTGAGTAAGTATCTCATTCCTATTTGTGATTATTGTTCCTAGGTATTTGAATTCAGCCACTTCCTCAAAATTTCCCTCATTTGTCATTAGCTGTGCATTTCCATTATATAATGTATTTCTACATATAGTTGACATAAATTTAAAATAAAACTGTTTGCATATTGTTGACATAAATTTAAAAAAAAAATTGTAAATAAAAATATTGGTTGTGGGCCGGATTACTGAGAGGCCAGTCTACTGAGGGCCGGACTAGTGAGAGTCTAGTGTACAATGAAAGTGTAATGTTTTATTATAAACTACATAAATAGTTTGTACAAATGCAAGCTTTAATTCAAGTGCTTTCATTCTAATCACCTTTTGTGTGATCAAGAAACTATCATTCCTGTTCTCTCATACATACTCAATAACTTTTTGTTCTCACTCATATCTCCCCTTCTTACAGAGAACTGTCAACCATTGCATGCCAAAATCTGCCTTATCCTTCTTAATACAATAAGATGAGTCTGTTTTCATCTTATTTATTAATATTAAATGTGTGGTCATTTGATTTTCTTCATACTCATGAATCATGATTAGAGAGAGATTGTGAGAAAGAATGTTTTTTTTCAAAAGAAAAGTATAAATACTAATATTTAATTTTAGGAAGTGATATTTTGAGGTTATTTTAATTATATTATTTTTAGTCTGATCATCTTACCTCAATATTAATGTTGATTTGTTCTTGAACGTGTTTCAAAACAATTCTGTTTTATCGTCAGCTTGTCCAGACTAGTTTGATTTATGTTGCACAACCGGGATGGAGCTGACATCAACATCCAGGTTGTGCAACATAAATCAAACCAGTCTGGACAAGCTGACGATAAAACAGAATTGTTTTGAAACATGTCCAAGAACAAATCAACATTAATATTGAGGTAAGATGATCAGACTAAAAATAATATAATTAAGTATAAATACTACTCAATGTGACACTTTACAGTCATTTATTTCTTATCATCAAAAGTAGGGCAGAGGAAATATTCAAAAGAGGGGACTGCCGAAAGAATGAAGGCAAAAACATTTCCTTTCACTAACTAGTGGCCATCTCACTCCATTTGTCTTTCATAATTTATGTCATATGGTAGGAAGATGTGAGATCAGAATGGGCAAAGACTTAATCCATGAAGGATGATGACGATGAAATTATGTCATAAAATGACGGAGAATAATTTGTTACGATAGTAACAAAAAACAAGATTTAAAATTTAAGATTTAAATTTAAATGTTTTATACCACCTCAAATCTAATTATATTCTAAGCCTGGGGAGCTTCATTCACTTTTTTTCCCTATAAAAGTTCAATATAAAAAAAAACAAGTTTTTAGCATGTTTAACAAGCTAGTTATAATGATTGGAAATCATGGATGTACCCATGCATATATATATATATATATATATATATATATACATATATATATGAAAGTTTTCTTGGGTTTTCCACTCTTGGATTCAAGTTTGGCCTCTGGCCACAGATTCTGACATTTTGGCATGATCCCATATGCCATTATTAAGGAATGATAAGTTTGAGTCAGAGGTTTATATGTATTTTATTATATAAGACCTAAACCTGTGACTTAAACTTATCATTCCTTGATAATGGCATGTGGGATCATGCCGAAATGTTGGAATCTGTGGCCAGAGGCCAAACTTGAATCCAAGACGTGGAAAACCCAAGAAAACTTTCATATTCATACATATATCCGCAAAAATCTGCAATATAATATATATATATATATATATATACAGTATATGGCAAACTGCATTTGGGCATTACAATTTCTTGCATATACATACATGAAAGCACAGCTAAACTGTGGGAGGATATTTAAATGTGCAGGCTGACGGAGTAACCATTTAAATGTGAAACAAAGTGATCTCAGTACAAGGCTTTAGAAGGCCCTTGGGTTAGTAGGAGGTTAAAGCCCCCATTTTTCTAGACATTCAGCATTAGATGCCAGCTGCGTAATCAACACTATGTGAGAGTCCTCTTTCCATCAGAACATTTGTCTGGAAGGAACTCTGTTCCATAAAAAGCAGAGGCAATTCCAGAGCCATGTTGCTGCAGAATGCTTAGTCCAGTTTAAAAATTTTGACTCAGAATCAAACTATGACATGCCAGCGATAGATATTGCCTGAAGCAATTATACTATTGCATTAAGTTATGTAGATAGGAAATAACACTATGAGGTTTTTTAATATTGTTTACTTTTTTTTATTTCACTCACCTCATACTTCATAATTCATAGCAGACCCAGGGTTTCTTCACATCTTTTGTGACATTCTCAATGCTGTGTCACGTTCACAACTGACGTCCAACGGCCTTCTATCCTGCAGACTGACCTCCGCGCCATCTGGTGGCCGACCGAAGAATTTCCAAATCAGTTCTCTCTCCTTATAACCGGGTATTTCAAAATTCATAGTTGTATTTTCATTCTTGCATATGTAAATTTTTTTCCCAAATTGTGAGTTCCTTCGGTTTTTCCAATTGTTTAAGTAATTTTGTTTTGGTTTCTATTCTATGTTTTTCCGACCAGGCATGTGCAGCTATTGCAGATTTTTCAGTTTCTCCATTTTTAACATTTCTGAGGTGTTCTTTTAATCTTGTATTTAGATTCCTTTTTGTTTTTCCTATGTATATCTTTTCACAATCTTTACAATTAATTTGATAAATTCCCGATTTTTTGCAGTCTTCAATCTTTTCATTTTTGTTGGTTTTTATTAAATTACCTAAGTTGTAATCATTTTTCGGTGCTAATTTAATGTTGAATTTGTTGAAAATTTTTTGAAACTTGTCAAATACTAAAGGATGGTATGTGAACTTCTTGAATTTTTTTCCTATATTTTTATCTGTGTGAAGAGTACTTTCATTTCAAAGTTAAAATTGGGAAACACATTATGAGGTTCTTAATTAATAAGTTAATGAGTCATTTTAATATCTTACCTCATATTTCATGTTTTTCAAACACGGTAACTATAGTTTTCAAATGATCTTGTCATTCATTTTCAACCGCCATTATGACTACCAGATATTCGTTGGAATCTCCCTATATAATGTTGCCATCTGGTGTTGATTTGATGAACTTTGAGATATCGTTGCCATCTGGTGTTGATTCGATGAACTTCGAGATGAGGTCACGTTCATCCGGAATGTCGAAATTCATAGATTTAAATTTGTTCTTCTGTATAAATATTTTCTCCCAAACTGTCAAATCCAAAGGTTTTTCCAAATGTTTGAGAAGTTTAGCTTCTTTTTCAATTCTATGACCTTCCAACAAACTATGTGCTGCAATAGCTGATTTTTCAATTTCACCATTTTTAATATTTCTGTTTCATGTAGATGATATCATAGCAATAGGGGAAACAATTAGAAGAAGCCATTAAACTGTTAAATATTCAAAATAAAACAATCAAATTTACAATGGAAATAGAAAATAAACATGAAATACCATTTTTAGACCTTAAATTGATTAGGAATGAAGAAAAAAAAGAAAATAGAATTTGGAATCTACAGAAAAGAAACTCACATCGACAATTATATAAAAGCTACTGGATTTAACCATTTTTCACACAAAGAGGCAGTATTTAATAGTTTAACACACAGACTTGTGAATGTCCCCATGAGCAAAAAAAATTACAATAAAGAGAAAGGACACATCATAAAAATTGCGAAGGATAATGGTTTTCAAGAGAAGATGATACACAAGAAAATAAATAAATTCAAAGAACAAAAAATCATTAATGAAAGTACTCTTCAGACAGATAAAAATATAGGAAAAAAATTCAAGAAGTTCACATACCATCCTTTAGTATTTGACAAGTTTCAAAAAATTTTCAACAAATTCAACATTAAATTAGCACCGAAAAATGATTACAACTTAGGTAATTTAATAAAAACCAACAAAAATGAAAAGATTGAAGACTGCAAAAAATCGGGAATTTATCAAATTAATTGTAAAGATTGTGAAAAGATATACATAGGAAAAACAAAAAGGAATCTAAATACAAGATTAAAAGAACACCTCAGAAATGTTAAAAATGGAGAAACTGAAAAATCTGCAATAGCTGCACATGCCTGGTCAGAAAAACATAGAATAGAAACCAAAACAAAATTACTTAAACAATTGGAAAAACTGAAGGAACTCACAATTTGGGAAAAAAAATTTACATATGCAAGAATGAAAATACAACTATGAATTTTGAAATACCCGGTTATAAGGAGAGAGAACTGATTTGGAAATTCTTCGGTCGGCCACCAGATGGCACGGAGGTCAGTCTGCAGGATAGAAGGCCGTTGGACATCAGTTGTGAACGTGACACAGCATTGAGAATGTCACAAAAGATGTGAAGAAACCCTGGGTCTGCTATGAATTATGAAGTATGAGGTGAGTGAAATAATAAAAAATAAACAATACTACTGCATGCTTCTTAAGTGATATATCTATATATTAATATGTGAAGAAAAATATTTGTACCCCTTTTTAAGCAGATTGCACGCATAGAGGAGTGTGTAATTTTGGCATAATTAAAGTTCATATAGAGAAGAAGTGCTGAAAAATAAAATTTATGTATATTTATGTATAAATTGTGTTACAAATAAATTAAATTAAAATAAATAAATAGTCTAAAGAATTTATGTATATTACTCATCCATTTGTGTACTCATTCATTTGTTTACGGTCATAGCAGGGATTATTTATCTATGGTCATACTGAAAGTGGATTGATGTGAAAATAAAATTGTGCAGCAGCAATGTGAATTGACTTACTCTCGCAAATCTATTATTAGTGTTTTAAAAAAGTGAGTACATTTTATTATTATATTTAAATTAAAAGCCTGTCTAATCTTTGTTTCAGTAATTTCATTACTTTTTTTTTTATATTTACATATTCACACCTACTTTCATTATGCCTTGATGGGTTGGAGTGAGACACAAAGAAGAACACATAATAATAGGCTAAATGCAAATTTAAATAGTGTAAATAGTATACAAATGTCAAATGACACGTTATTGTTTTTTAAATATGGTTTAGCCAAGCTATACCACATATTTCCTATTGTTCGTATTTTTAAAATAAATATAAAATTAATTCATAATGAAGTATTTGTGACAAACTTAAAAATTTAATGAATCATGGTCGGATTTCGACTGCTGGGCAGCTACTAGTTTAAAATATTTCAGATGTGTGATATAATTGAATAGAGAATTGATCCTAGATACATTACAACCTCTAGTAAATGAGTGATTTTTATCGATGAATGCCTTCAAATTTGTTTATGCTGAGAACTCTAAGTTAAACCTTTATATTTCTTACAAATAAGAGTCAGCCATTCTTCTTGAATCTTTATGCTCCTACTAAGTTAAAATATAAAATATCAGTGTTACCTCATTAGGACGCTGATGGTTGGTGTAGAAAAATTGAGTTACATTTCCATAATTGTCTTTGCGAGTTGCTAGACGATCCAAATGATCATAGTAATACCGTACATCAAATCTTCCTCTTTTCGTAGCACGTACCTGCAAACAAATTATTCTTACTGTATAAATATACATTTATATTAAAAAGGCGGCTCCATAGCACAAGCAGTTAGATGCTTGAATCTCACCACTGAGGTCCCAAGATCGAATCTCGGACACTCCATGTGGGTTTCATGGTGCACAAAACGGAGCTTGGGCATGTTTTTCTAAGGGATTTCTCCCATTTTCCCCTGTCACAATTTCATTCCACCATTTCTCCATTCTCATCTCATCCATTACATTTCATTTAGTTCACCTACCCCCATGATGGTTTGTCAGGTGTGGTCAGTCAGCACCCTTTTCTTTCACAAACCTCTATATAGGGAGCTTCATCTCATCTTATCCCACGATCCGACCCTGAGTTAGACACGAGTTGATGTTTTTTTTATATTTATATTAAAAACTTCATAGTGTGTTACTTCATAAAAAATAATTTAATTATTACTATGTTTTAGGAAAAAAATTGTTTCTATAATGTGATTTGTTATAATTATAAATATGCTATGTTATTAATATTTCTGAAATTTACATATAAAATTCTGAAATTGCAATAAAACTACATCTCTTATTATGTAAAATGTGTAATTTAATTTATAAATTGCAAGTATAATAAAAAAAACTATAATATCCAAATGAAAATAATAATAATAAAATTACAGAAATATCAGAACCATCTAGAACTATGATATAGTTTGCATTTGGAATATTTTCACAGAATTAAGAATGGTACTCTTATACAAATTTTCACACTACAAGACTGTAAATTTATAAATATACTGCATTAATATCCTGTGAAACTAATAAACAGAAAACAATTACAGTATGAAAATATATATTACAAACATTTCAAGAATAAATATGGAAAGAAAAAAGTAAAATTTGGAATATTTTCACAGAATTAAGAATGGTACCCTTATACAAATTTTCACACTACAAGACTGTAAATTTATAAATATACTGCATTAATATCCTGTGCAACTAATAAACAGAAAACAATTATAGTATGAAAATATATACGTATTACAAACATTTCAAGAATAAATATGGAAAGAAAAAAGTAAAATATAGAAAGAAAAAAGTAAAATATGGAAAGAAAAGATATTGAACTTTTAAATACCATAAAATATAACAAATGTCAATAATTTTTTATTTGTAATATTTTTGTTTAATGTTCATTAATGTTTATTATTTGGATTAAATTATTGTCAGAAATAAATTATTAGTCACATAAATGGACTTTTTAAGAAGATTGGCAAGAATATCAAAATTAGATAAAATAAAAAATAATACAATAAGAGAAATAATGAATGTAGAAAAGGATATTGAACAAGAGATTGAAGAAATCCAACTAAGAGATAGTATGGACATATAATGAGAAGAAGGGACACAGAAACAAACAAAGAAGTATTAAAATGGATACCTCCTGGAAAAGGGAAACGTGGTAGACCAAAGCTAACATGGATAAAGAGATTTCAAGACAACATGAAGAAGAGAAATATGACAGAAGCAGACACGTAAGACCGGGAAGTGCAGAAGAAAAAAATTGTACATTTTGGTTGAGGATACCTGTGTAAATAACAGAAACAATCCTAAAATGAAAAAATAAATATTATTATCATTGGTGTATAGTTTTAAATAAAAGTAAATTACCAATAGGCCTTTTGCATTGTAGTGGAAGCGCTCTTCTCTTGCATTCTGTACCACAAGCCCTCGGTTGTCGTATCGGTACAAACCTTCACCAAATTTAACAATGCGATCCATAGCATTGTATTCCATTGGTATGGTGTTACCCCTGAAATAAAGTGAATAATATGTTTTGTCAACTTTCCACATCCTGTTAGAATCATTCATCACTGAAATACTAATTATAGTCACATTTTTATAGTTACAGTCCTTAAAGCATAATGTTAAACATTTTCCACATTTATTTCACTTGATTTTCTAGTTATATTTAGTAATTTTGTAAGCTTCTACATTGAATTCACTATACAATATCTACTTTTTTTTTAATAAAATTTGCCAAAGTACAAAAGTTGTGATACAGTTTTTTTAAACAATAACCATATTTTATTTTAGAAAGAAAAATCAATGCTCAATCCCCAGATCTCTGATTTATACGTCAGCATAACTGTTACACCATTTGAGCACCGATATGAATGTCAACAATTTCTTCTTATTTTTTTATGTTCATATAGGTGATTGAATGGTGTAATGGTTATCATACTAATCCATTTAGTCAGATATCTGAGGTTCGAGACTGCAGCAGGCTTTAGAAGGCACGAGTGTCTCTTCAGGGCGTGTTTTAGATTAAGCGTATTTCTGGGTTTTACTGGTGTGAAGGATAAGGAATTCGATGATCAGTAACAATGAGTTGTGTTATTAATTAAAAAGGGTTTATTTTGTTAACCTCTTATGAACAACACAATATTCACAACAAATTAGTAATGTCTTGTAGACTACTTGAGCAAATCTAGACTTCCCTAGTATATTTACGTACAATAGATTGGTTCATACTTTTAGGTAGTAATATGGGAGTAACTGGCTCCTCTAAATACTCATAATATGATAAACTAGCCCACTCTGTTTTCGTAAGAGAGCTACTGGCCACACTCTATGTGTATATGAGCTACTAACCACACTGTATTAACAATAAAATTTCTTGGCCTTTTATATTCATTTCCCAAGGAAATTTTAAAATTGGCTCAAGTATTCCTTTTAACAAAATTTATTGTTTTGCAAATTTGAACATATTCAACACGTCAATCAAATTTACACTTTTATAATAAACATTAGTTTTGCTTCACTAGGTACATGTACCTGTCAACCCTTGAGTTACCGTTAACCACTGTACAACAACAGCTTATTGCGTGGTCCCAAATAATAACCAACTTAATTTTAATTCTAAGACTTACTAATGCTACAAGACCCGGTTCGAATGTTAATTTTTTTTATAAAATAAAGTTCTGTCCAGGACTGGAAAATGTTAAATTAAATATAACATCAAAATAATCTAGTCGGCCGCGATGGGCTAGTGGTTATGTTCCTTGCCTCTAGATCTGGGGATGCAGGTTCAAACCCAGCCACGGTCGAAGGATTTTTAGGATGAAAAAATTGAAGGAACGAGTCCTCCAGAAGGGACTTTAAGCCATGGGTCCCGAGTCTGAAAATTTTCAAGCTCATAAAAGAACTGCAAGCCTGAATAAAAAGGCCTCTGTGCAAAATTTAACCATCCTTCATCTATCCAAGTAATACCTTAGTTGAACTTTTATAAGAAAAAAATCACTATGAGATTTAATTTAACATTAAATTACATAAAATGCTTCATACCTCACCTCATATAAAGTCTTCTAATTAGGCTATGGTTTCAAAGCCTTGGCAGCTTCATCTTCAGTAATATCTCGTCGACTGATGTTGATCAGAAGAACTACTTCTTCTTCCCTCTGAGGGAAGAAGAAGTGGTTCTTCTATATTTAAATTAATATTGGGAAGTAAACATTATGAGGTTATATCATTAATAGTGAGTGGAGCTCACTCATATAATTTCAAATTTCTTTGATACCAGCGGTTTCAGACAATATCTTGTCCCTCTTCAGTCATGGCTTCCACTGATGAAATTCTCTGGTTGTTGATTTCTCTAAGGACCTCACCTCTTTGGTTAGCAGCACAAGAGATGATGTCCTTAGAGAAATCAACAACCAGAGAATTTCATCAGTGGAAGCCATGACTGAAGAGGGACAAGATATTGTCTGAAACCACCGGTATCAAAGAAATTTGAAATTATATGAGGTGAGTCGTTAAAAATATGTTCTCCACTCACTATTAAGTGGTTCTTCTGATTAACATAACATCAGTTGACAAGAAATTACTGAAGATGAAGCTGCCAAGGCTTTGAAACTGCAGTGTAATTAGAAGACTGGATATGAGGTGAGGTATGAATATTTTAATTTAATTTTAATAAATTTGAAGAGAAAATTTTTTTTTTTTTCTAGACCGGAACTCGAACCCGGGACCCTTGGCTTTCCGGGCCAAGTGCTCTACCAACTGAGCTACCGAGGCGAGTTATGATCTAGACGCAAATTTTTCTCTTATATACGTTGTAATTCCCTATCGCCAAATGCTTTTGAAACCATTGTTTCTATCTTTGCAAATGGTGGCTTCTTAGTTAAGAAGACATTTATTGGAAATTTAACATTACTTTAAAAGCCAGTAAGGCCTCTAATGATGTTTTTATTATTAATTTAACATTTCTCAATGAAAGATAAATTAAATTTGAAGAGAAAAATTTAATTTATCTTTCATTGAGAAATGTTAAATTAATAATAAAAACATCATTAATTTTAATACCTTAGTTGCCTACTAGATGTTTCATTGAGGCAATGTGCTAACCATATGTCATTCATTGACATCTGTATGTAAATAAGTATAACTAAATTAGCTTGGTTAAGAAACTTCCTCTAGGGAGCATCCATGTCCCTAAATGGGATGTATGGGGTATAAACACACATACACATCAAAATAATCATATTACATAAATATATAATGGCCTATAGATATTTTGCAAAAATAGCAACAATTCTTTCGTAACTGCATCCTAATGTTTGTTTCATATATATATATATATTGGATTTTTTTTCTCAATGAATATTTTAGTCTTTGAAGAAAACTGGGTTTTTTAATTTTTAATGACTTACTTATTTAGTAAAAAAATTTAATTCAGTCGACAAAGCTCTTTTCAAATTCAAGATAAACAGTCCCAGCAAGTGAGGTGGTTACATGGTACTGGATCGGGCTGATCAGACTTTTTTTTATTGTGGGAATAGGTTTTTGGTTGTTTCTGATAAATGGAATTTCCTTTCCAATTACCCAAATATTTCTAGCCTTTTCTTAAATGTTTGTATTGTTTTAGGAGGCTACATACCTATAAGTAAGAGACAGCATATTGCCATTTGCATCATAACGAAAGCCCCAGGGTTCCTGAGCTTCAACACCAGAGAGTTGTCCATCTGAATCCCATGTGTAGTTCTTCACATTGGTGTAGGTATTCACTCCAACATTACGAGTATAAGTACGTGTTTGACTGATTCGACTAAAAACAAGAATACAAAATTATATATAATATAGATTACATTAAATTTCATATCTTAATTTGCTCTGTATTCTATTCTTAACAAGTTAATTGTTCTCTTATCAATTAAGTTGAATCTATATTTCATCTAACCTCATATTAGTAGTTTCTTGTAGGACATGTTTTAGAGCATCATCTTTACTCTATTGTCAGCTTTTACAGATTGGTGATCTTTAGGTGTCGGCCCTGGAAGTCGACTCCTGCTCCCTCTTTTTGTGGTCCGAAGAACTTTGATATTAAATTTCTCTCCCCTGGGGAAATTTAATATGCAAGTTCTTTGGATCACAAAAAGAGGGAAAAGGAGTCGACTTCCAGGGTTGACAACCTAAAGATCATCGGTCTGTACAAGCTGATGATAGAGCAAAGATGATGCTCTGAAACTTACAAGAAACTACGAATATGAGGTAAGATGAAATATAGACTCAACTTATTTATTAAGTAGAATCACATAATGTTACTTCCTATTGTATTTACATAAATGTTCTCTTAGGCCAGTATTTAAGAACCAAGCTCTCTAGGCCATGCCATCTCCATCTTCCATAAGTTGAGGCTATCGTCTTTCAATGTGCTTCCTGAAATCTTTTTTTTATATAAATATCTTCTAAGCTCATGATGTTGAATAGAGTGAGCCAGTTAGAGTAGTTTCTACATGACCCACATAATTAACCATGGAGAGATGGGCTGAGAGTCGCTTTTCAGAGAAAGCTTGTTTCTTGAATAACAAACTTAGTGTTGTTCATATTAGCATAGTATGATTTAATTAACTCCAACATAACTAATTTGTTACCAGTACCATGTTCTAATAAAATTAAAAATAAATGATTCAATCCTGCTATCTAATCTACTAGATGCATTTCTAGAATTTTGTAGGATATCCTATGCATATTTAAAGTTTGGAACCATTTTTTCCAACTAATTGAATTGTTTGTTATACTATGTAGGCCTCAGTTTTTGTAACCGAGTAGTCTTTTTTACAATCTTCAAAGACTATTACTCAGGAACAATGATAGAGGGTCATGATCACCACATCTCTCCATTCAGAGCATTGATAAACAATGTGTTTGATGATTAATTATTAGATCAGAATTGGATTTTGCTATTGGTGTCCTCTGTTGGCGACTCTGAGAACTTTTCAAACCATCCTAATACATTAATACAATAGTGCATAATTCAAGGATACAAGATATTGAAGTATCACCATTAATACACATTTTAAAATTAAAACAATAATTTTTGCAGATGATGATTCTTAGTGATCAACACACAATTTAAAATTAATAGCAAAAGTTTATTATTTTTGTTGGATTAAAATTATAATCTTAATTAAAACATTTTAATCAACCTTCTTGAATCATAGGTGAATTCCATTCGAAAAACTTCCATTCTGTGTATTGTAACAGCAACCTGCGTCTCTTGGAAATGTAAATTGCTCCATCTTGAGAAAATAGCTGTACCATCAAATACTGTTGTTTCATTTGGTCGTGGCTGTGAAATCTGTAATAGAGACAAATAACTATTTGTGATAATTTCTCTAGTTATAAAGCATTGCTTCAATGTCATTCAAACAAAAATGTTTTTCTCAAGGAAGATACTATGAGATTGAAAATTTTGGGTTAAGACTTATGAGAATTTCCAAGAATAATCTTAATAAATCAACTTAGGATGTTTTAGGAAGATCAGCTGGAAAATCTAGAATGGATAGAATATGAAATAAAGAAATATGGGAAATTATGGGTGTGCAAGAGGAGCCAAACATCATAGACATTATAGAAAAGAAAAGATTACAGTGATATGGCCATGTTAAAAGAATGCCAGAGCAAAGATTGCCTAAAATTGTTATGGAATGGATCCCAATGGAAAGGAGGAAGAGAGGTAGACTGAAGAAAACTTGGATAGAAAGGGTACAAGCAGCTATGAATATCAGAGGATTGGAGGAAGATCAATGGATGGATAGAGAGGATGGCATTTCATTTCCAGAAGACGGCGGCAGCTGCCATGATACTGGATGATGATGAAATCAACTTAAAAATATAATAAAATAAGATGTAAGAATTATTGTCCCACAGACATAGAGCAATAGACTAGAACAGACCATGAAGTTCTATTGAGGAAGTTTCTGCCTCTACCATATTATGGGTCTTGGTTTTCCAATATGTTTCCAATCCATTTCCATTCAGTTCTCACTATTGACCAAGCCTAAATCCCTTGCATTTGTTTGAAACAGCAAAACATATAACAAAAAGTAATACACAATTAAAATAAATAGATAATTAAAATAACAGTTTTGTTATTAAAATGACATTCATAAAATTAAAACTCCAATTAATCAACCATAGTACACTTCTAAAAGAAAAAGAAGAAAACGTTAAAATTCAAGAAATTCACCTATCATCCATCAAAGCACCAGAAATTAAAAAAAAAAATTAAAAAGTTCAACATAGGATTGGCACAAAGATATGAATGTAGCCTCAATAGATATATAAAACCAACAAAAATAACAACATTGAAGAAACAAATCAGGAATTTACCAGATTAAATGTGGAGATTGTGATAAAATGTCCACCGCTGTGGTCTCAAGGTAGCATGCTGCCTTGTCATGCAGCAGGCCTGGGTTCAATCCCCAGGTCGGGGCAGTTTTTCTGCATGAGGTTTTTATCAGGGTTTTTCCTCACCTGTAAGACAAATGTCAGGAAAACTTTAAGGCCCAAATGGTCCCCGAAATCATATGACCATCATCATCCTTATCATTATCATCATCGTCATCATCCTTCACCGGTGTGGAAAGCAACGGGAAGTTACCACACCTACAATTCCCTAGTAAAGCAGTGAAAGACCTGCCCTCAGGCAGAATTACTGTGGATGTGGATTGTGATAAAATTTACATAGGAATAAAAAATTTGAAAACCAAGTGAAGAAACACCTTAAATGGCGAATTGGAAAAATCAGCAGTAGCCATTCATGCTTAGTCAGATTGAAGGAAAGGCTAATTTAATAAAACAAATAGAAAAACCTAAGGGGCTCATTTTTGGGAAAAAAATCCGCATTCAAAAAACTAAGAAAGAAAAATTAATGAATTTTGAAACTCCCAGGGAAGTTGATTTGATTGGGAGGTTCATCAGTCCACCAACAGATGGAGTAAGAAGAAGTACTCCTAGATGACAGAACATCAGTCGTGTAACTACTGAAGATGTAACCACTGAGATTATGAAGCTGATCTATTTAGGAGACAGAATATGAGGTGAAGTAGAAAGAATTTTATTTTAAATTTTAAAAATTTTAAGACTCCAATATGACACATGTTCAAATGTAAAACTAGTCTCACAATATGGCACTAGACCAATCTTCCACTTCTGCTTCCTGTTTCACTAGATCCAATGCTTGGAAAATTCATACCAATAATAAAGGATAAAAAACTGGAATGGAAATACAACAAAATAAACCAAGAAATGAAATATAACCACATTTCAATTGGATAGCAGCTCACATAAAGAAGATAAACATTTAACCATCATTTAGATATATCATACATGAATAGAAATACTCTATCATGGACAGAAGACATTTTGAGAAGTGTTCTAAACTTAATTCTAACCAAAAATAAGAAGAGGGCTAAACTTTACAACATGTGATGTGATTTTTTTAATTCCTTCATAAACTCCTGTCAAATTTTATTCTTAGAAAACAAGATTTTTTGAGACTAGAAAACATTTTACCTCAAATTAATGTTGGTTTAGTTTGAACATGTTTCGATATAATCTTCTATATCATCATCAGCTTGCCCAGACTGTTGAGTTTTATGTTGTGGATCCTGGATGCCCACAACATAAAACTCAACAGTCTGGGCAAGCTGATGATGTAGAAGATTATATCGAAACATGTTCAAATTAAACCAACATTAATTTGAGGTAAGAAGTTTTCCAGTCTCAATAAAACTTGTTTAAAAAGAACCTAAAAATGTCACTTCCTAAAATAAAACATTTTATTCTTAGGGTTTCATTTTTCAAATTATTTCCCACCATTTACAATGATTTTTACATGTTCTCTAATGATTATTTTAATATATATTTTCACGATATTGAACTATATAAAGTATATTGATTTTAATGAATATTCTATGTTCCAGTGTAGCCAACATAGAGTCTGTACTAATTAACTTAAACTAAATAAAATCAGTGTGCATTCTTTAATAGGTCAGAGTACTTAAATTACATTAGGTTAGCTTTTAGGTTGGTCTTTCTCGGTTTGAGTCTTAAATTGCATTAGGATAGCTTTTAGGTTTGTTACATATCGTGTATATGTTGGCTGCATCCCGTGATTCCATAGTGTAAACCACCAAGCAGCTGTTGGCAATATATGCATGGTGTATGATTGGAACTTAGAAAAATTGTTCACGTCATATGTTGTAAAGTATTTTCAAAAAAAGAGTAATGTTTAATTATATTGGGAAGCTATGCAACAAATGGACTAAATTCAAGATCTACTACTTGAAATATCAACAATAATTTGAATTTGCTTCACTAAGTTCCCATCAAAATTTACTTTGATTACTTACTTTGAACTGTCCAAGTTGTTCCAGTGCTCCAGTTCTGATGTTATAAGCAAGAGCATGTTCTGGAAGGTTCTGACCTCCAATCCTGCCTTGAACTCCAGTCAGACGGAAATTGCTGTCATATTCATAAGTAAACTTAGCATTACTCAGTCCTGTCTTTGCTCCAAAATCTAAGCGTTCTTCCATCAACAAGCCAGCTACAAATTGGTAATCCCATCTGTACTCAAACTCTCGCTCCGAGTGAAGCACTTCACTAGGGAATCCTGTGAGTGGCGAGTAGTTTATTTGACTGTGCCCATCACCATGCAGAACCTATTACACAAAATATTTCTCAAATAAAAATGTATACATTCACTATACAATAAAATGGTATGTAATAAAAACTTAACTCATTAACTAAGACTGTAAACTATTCAAATTTATCTTGACCTCTCTTATGATTCTATAAAATTAGTCATAAATTCAGCATACAACACATTAATTAATTTATTCAGTTAATTAAACATAAAGCAGTGGCATTATTCTGCCAAAGAACTCGTCATGATTATTTGACTGCCCATTTAAATATGATATCTATATACAGGATTCCAATTTGTGTGTCCTCTAATTCGTAAATTAATGAGTCATTTTTTAACATCTTACCTTATATTTTATGTTTCTTCAAACACAGGAACTAGTAATATAATACATTAATATTGAGGTAAGATGTCCAGACCAAAAATAATATAACAGGAACTAGTTTTCGAGAGAAGGATCTCTCTCATTTTCAACCGTCATTATGACTACCAGATTTTCGTTGTAATCGTTGGAATCTCCATCAATAACATTGCCATCTGGTGTTGATTTGATGAACTTTCAGGCGAGGTCACATTCATCAGGAATCTCAAAATTCATGGATGTAAATTTGTTCTTCTGAATATATATCTTCTCCCAAATTGTCAATTCTAAAGGTTTTTCCAAATGTTATAAAAGTAGGGCTTCTTTTTCAATTTTATGATTCTCCAATAAACTATGTGCTGCAATAGCTGATTTTTCAATTTCACCATTTTTAATATTTAAATGAAGATATGGAAAGAAGCCATCTCCTCCATTGTCCAGCTTTTGTAGAAGAGACCAGCCTTTCTGCTAAATATTGGAGTGCAAGAGAGCGAATGATTTCATTATCAAGTGCTCGACATTAGATACCAACCAACCAACCATATTTCTGAAGTGTTCTTTAGTGTGAGTGTCCAAATTTCTTTTTGTTTTTCTGCAATAAAATATACATACAAAAAACAAAAAGAAATTCGGACACTCGTACTAAAGAACACTTCAAAAATATTAAAAATGGTGAAATTGAAAAATCAGCTATTGCAGCACATAGTTTATTGGAGAATCATAAAATTGAAAAACCTCAGGGGTCCTCATCTAGGGGATATGTGGATGGCGACCACAAGGTGCCCAAGCTGAGCAAAACATTTCTTCCACTTACTTGTGTTTTGCTCTCTTTTAACTTTACTATCTAACCTCTCTTGGTTAACTCTTGTTTTTTTCGACCCCGACGCTATTAGGGCATCCGAGGGCTAGGGAGTCTTTCCTTTCTTCCATTTCTTCTTTCCTTTATTTTCTTTTCTTCTCCAGAAAAGCCTGACCAGAGGCTATAAGATGGCAGCCCCATCACTGGTCTTGCCTTCCTTTGGCCAGCAACCAATCGAAGGGACTATTATTATGCTTTCAAGTCTTATACGAGAATTTCCCGGGTAGGGAAAATTTTCTATAGGATCGTAACAGGCCTTGGCCTAATACTTGGAAGGAAGAATAAGAAGAAAAAGAAGCCCTATTTTTAAAACATTTGAAAAAACATTTAGAATTGACAATTTGGGAGAAGATATATATTCAGAAGAACAAATTTAGATCCATGAATTTCAAGATTCCTGATGAACTTGACCATATCTCAAAGTTCATCAAATCAACACCAGATGGCAACATTATTGATGGAGATTCCAATGATTACAACGAAAATCCGGTAGTCATAATGTCGGTTGAAAATGAGAGAGATCCTTCTCTTGAAAACTAGTTCCCATGTTTGAAGAAACATAAAATATGAGGTAAGATGTTAAAAATGACTGATTAATTTACGAATTATGAACCTCATAATGTTATTTCCCATATTTAACTATGAAGATCCTCTAATGTTCAAGGATTTGAAATGGTGGCTTTATTAGGGACAGTTGCATTAAGTAATTGACGGCAATTTTTTTTAAGATTTCTTCTATACATTTGTCAAAAGTAAAAATAACCTCTCTTCAGTGGTTACACCATGTTAAACCGAAATGATCACAGTCACAACTCAAATTCAGAAGTTGATTAAAAAACTTCAGAAAACATGTCTGTACCTTACACTTACAGAAGTAATCACTAAGTAGGGTTAACAAGAATGTGAATGGAACCTGTTTTGCTCCCCGCCTGCCAGTTCACTGATCAGGAAACAGAGGTACTTTGACTGCTTGGACTGCTGGCTGGTTGCCAGGTGCTAGGATTACATCTTAATTTGAAGTCCCTGTATGTGAATATGTTATATTACATTCAAAATACCTATTTAAAAAAAACTTAAAAATACAAACCAACTGTAGTCTATATGATGATTAAAAGATACAAATTTTCACTTACCTCTGCAAGTTGACCAGTTCCATGATATCGATAAATTACTCTAGCTCCATCTACTGGGAATACAGTCTGCAGGAGAGCCCCAGAGTGAGCATAATGTTGAATGTAGGCACGTGTGCAACCTGGTGGAGTATATGTGACTCGCAGAAATCCTAGTGATGGCTGACAAGAGAAGGAATGTCTTGTACCGCTGGGAAGGGTCACATGGCGCAAACCTCCATCATCATCATACTGAAGACCAAACCGCCTCCCACTCGGAAGTGTTATGTGTGATAACTGAAATTCATTATATGCAGTATAGAAAACATAAAGTAAAAGGTGATCATACCCCATTGGCTAGAGGTTGTGTTCACACATTGTAGGTCCAAGGTTTATGGATTCAAGTCTGGGCAGAGTCCATAATTTTTCAGGACATAATGATCCTGAGTATGGGTTCGTTTGAAAGGAACTAAAAGCTGTCGGTCACATGTCATAGATTCATGGCACATAAAATAACTAGCCTGAAAAAAAAAAGGAAGCTTCTAAGCAAAATTTGTCAGCCCTTTCATGCCCATTTTTGAATTTAAATTGACTTTTGCAGTTAAAACTGTCACTAAATAAAATAATAACACATGATTTGAATCTTTGAGATTTCTTATTCTATTATTTTAATTATAGACTTTACATTCAATGTTATACAGTATATTATTATTATACATAATAAAGACATGGAAGAATTATGATTACCTTAACCCATTCACCTCAGAAGACAAGGTAGACTCGCTTAACTCTGCTGTTATATATTTTGCAATATTCTGTACATCCCTTCGCAGGGTAACATTTTGTTAACATTTGTGAATGGTAGAGGAATGTGTTTTGGACTTCACCCTCATTGTGATCTCAAGAACCGTTATATTTTGTTTGTTTTGAATGTTTGAAAATAGACAATGATTTACGGTAACATAAATCTGATTTATGGGGAAAAGCATTGAGCATTTAAGCATTTAAACCTGAAGCAAATGGGTTAAGAAGTAGATAGCAGATGAGATTCAAGCAAAAAAAAATTGTGTGATCAATTGATTTGATGTTTACTTGATGAAAATCCTTTATGTATTGATAAATAAAATTGTTATGAATGTTAAATAACATAAATATTTATGAAATCTTATTAAAAAAAATTGGTAGTTTTATATATATATATTTTTGTAATTGTAAGCCTATGTTTTCCCTTTACAGAGATTTAGGCGCTCTCCCCCTACAGGGAAGAATTTGAACCATACTAATTTAGTTACACTTGTTTTCGTATAGATGTCATTTTGAGTGGTACGTGGTCAGCGTTCCGCCTCATACTGACATCTAGGAAACCAAGGTAGTACTAGGACGGGAAAATTCGGTAAATTTTGCTTAGAGGCCTTTTCATTCAGGCTTAAGGATTTTTTACGAGCCTGAAAATCTTTAGACTCAGGACCCACGGCTTAAAGTCCCTCCCGGATGACTTGCTCCTTGGATTTTTCCGTCCTAAAAAATCCATCGACCCCGGCCGGGTTTGAACCCGCGACCCTTGGGACCAGAGGCAAGGAGCATAACCACTAGTCCACCGTGGCCAGTTTTATATATTAACTATATAAAAAATGAGAAAAAATAAAGAAAAAATGACAATAATGCAAAAACTCCATAACATTAGAGGCCTAGAAGACCCTTTTCTTACCAATTGGCTGCTGGCCTCACATCCATATGTATTAGTCACCGAGGTGAACGATCATCCAGCCAGTGTAGGGGTGACATGTGGTTAGCATGTCGGGTCCCCCAGTCTTTCTAGACCTGGAACCACTACTTATTGTAGCTAACTAAATTCCTCAAGATGCTGAGTGGGCACCGGTCCCATACTGAGCAAAATTCCATGAGAAAATTTCTTCCCTCACAGAGACTCGAACCAGAGCACATCTTGTAGCTCTGCACCAAGGCAACTTGCTTAACTACTCAGCTATGGTGCAGGATGACAATAATGTAAAGGAGCACAATAATTGAATAAGGGCATGCTGTAGCATAGTTGGTTAAGGCTACATTCTACAAGTCCCAAAGGGATCACGTTTTTTAAACTCACCTAAACCTTTTATCAGAACCATGGTCCTGAAGTCGACTCAGACCCTAACAGAATTTAGCAACAAACACAGATTCTGGGGTTAAAGATGGTCCTCATACAAGGCTGATTACCTGGTTGACATCTCATGCTGATTGCCTAGAAAGTTGGGAGCATTAATCTCCTCTATTCCAAGGGCCTCCTAAGGTCTGTAGTGGGACCACTTTACCATATTTTGCAATAATTGAATAAAAAAACTGATTAATAACTAATAGCGAGTCATGAAATCTCACCTCATACTCTGTGATCTTCAAACATGGGACTGCAGTATCTGGAGGCATCCCTCCTATCTTCATTCATCTTTATGACTGTTGAATTTTAGTCTACACATTCATCTTCAAAGTTGCCATCTGGTGTTAATTTGATTTCATGACTCACTATTTATTAGTTATTAATTTGAAAACCTAATAATGTTATTTCCCATAATCACATTCAGTACCGTAAGCCAGTTAAAGCGTTTAAAGAGACTATCGTGTATGCGGCCATAGGTCAATTAACTCGTTTTAGAGCGGGCGCAAACAAACCGCGTTTATATTCGGCCCCTAAATATTGTGTTGGCTTAGTATGTCTTGGAGATCATAGATGGCATGTAAATGTACATTTTCTATATTCCCGTTTGACACGTTTAACCTTGGTGAATCCCCTTTTATTTTTAAAACAAACAACACATGGAATTTGTTCACCCAAACTTGCCTCCAGGCTCCAATGCAGTCGTATATGTTTCTCGTTATCGCACTGTTGTTTGTGCGTGAGTGAAACCATGGCAAAAGAAAAATATCTCACTGAAGAAGAATTAGTGAATATTTTGTATAATGATGATTCAGGTGATGAACTGATTCCTGAATTAGAAGATTCACAAAGTGAAAGTGAAGATGAACTTCCACTTCCTGAAATTGATATGCCTATACCATGTGATGTCAATCACCTATGTTATTTCACCATCAAATACTACTAGGATATCTCCTTTAGGTATGTACAAAATTTGAATTTTCTAGGACTGATAGTTTGTGAATAATGGTCCATTTTCTGAAGTGCCACGAAAAGGGTAGCTGGGGTATTTAAATGGCTGGCCTGTGGGTTTAAATGCCCTGCTCAGTGCCTGGTACTGAATGTGTAAAATATAAAAAAAGACTGCATTGGAATGGACACATGCATAGAATGGAGGCTTAAAGAATATCAAGACTAACTGAGAAATAAGTGATTGAAGGCAGAATACAAAGTAGAAAATGAATGATGACTAGTCTCCAAAATGTTAAAAATTCCATGAAAAGATTTGAGGAACAATCACTGCTTAGAAAATATTCTAAAATAATTAATGAGTTCTGTTAAAGCTCTGTGAATTAATGTAATTGGTTTAACCCATTGGAGACTTTTAACGAGTCTCCCTCGTGAGCAGGTAGAAAGTCCAAAGAGCTCCTCCACGACCTACACTCATTGTTGTGTTATAACCCCCACTGTAAGATGTTAGGTTTTTTTAGTGGTTTAAATTTTCGATTCACCGTCAGTAAACTTTGTTGTTTGTTTATGTAAAGTAAATATGTATAGGCCTAGTGTATTGTATAGTTTTATTTTAGTTATTATTTATAGAATAGTAGACTATAGTTGTAGGCATTTATTACGGTTAAATATAAGTGAATATAAATTCAGTGCTTATTTGTTAAAATTCATAGTTTTAAATTTAATTTTTTTCTTGCAATATGTGCGTAAATAGGAGAGAACGTATTGCTTTTGAGAAACTAAGTGAAGTAGTGGATGAAATGTTATGTGACAGTGATTGTAGTAAATTATCATGGAACGAAGATGCGGACGATGAAATAATATACAGTGACAATGTAACCGTGCATGCTACTGATGGTAGAAATATTAGGTGAGTTTCGTCCAGTTTTTATCTATAGTATTTTATAATTTACAGGTCGATATATAACTACGATAATTAAAGAATATATGAAGAACTTTTCCTGATTTTATAATGTATAGGTCTATGCTTATTTATATTTCATATATTTATTTTTATTTATTTTTATTATGTACAGTATTATATTGCGTTAGTTATTTTTTTCGGTCTTGTTTGAACATATGATTTGTGTTTACTTTCAAGGCAATGTCCGAGAACTGTTACAAAAAGATGGTTTTTGAAATGTTTGTCAACTTTCACAGCCTTGAAAATAACAAAACATAACGGTTTACAATGCACAACAGAGGGTAGCAGGTAGGCCACATTCCTTTGCTATTCGTAAAAGTACAAGATACTAAAAGAAATTCAGGGGTAAACAAAATATCTGAAAACATAAGTGATAGAACACAGTATGTGTATTTTGTATTCTGATTTAAAGTCCAGCGCAGCCGGAGTAGCAGTGAGGAGATTTAAATGGGTTCCCAGTGAACATGCTAGGCGCTTTAAACGTGTCTCCAATGGGTTAAGAGAAAGCTCTTTTAAAAAAAATAACTTTTATAGTAATAATAATGGTACAAGGTGTTTTTTTCAAAGAGTGGCTCCTGTCCGTCGCATGGTAACATTCTGTTGAATTATTGTCTCAATGGCTGACAAAATATTCTACAACTCTGCAATAAAAAAAAATTGCCAAATCTTACTGGTACTGTATTTCATAACTGAGCTGCACAACACTTCACTGCACTGAACTGCATGTCTACATGACACTAAAGCAAACTCAGAACTGTTGTAACAGGTTACTGCATGGAAACAATTTTGTTCCAATTCTCCCTCATGAAGATCTGATTTTCATAGCTCCTGTCATGTCCTTGTAGAAACACATCATTTTAGTAGTGATGATGATACTTTAATCATTTGAGGATTGTCATGAGGATCAAGTATAATAAACAAAGTAGTTTTTTATGCCCAATTTCTCAAACATGAATTATTGGTTCTGTAACAACTATACCATATCATTTCTCACGTTTCTGAGTTGCATATACATCACACAGTTGTACCTTCATAGTTAAATATGGGAAATAACATTATGAGGTACTTAATTCAATGAATGAGTGAGTCATTTCTTATCTTACCTCATAGTTTATGTTTTCTTAAACACAGAAACTGTAAATTTTTCTCTTCAAATATAATTTATCTTTCAGTGAGAAATGTTAAATCAATAATAAAAACATCATTAGAAGCCTTACTAGCTTTATAAAGTAATGTTAAATTCCCAATAAATGTCTTCTTAACTAAGAAGCCGCCATTTGCAAAGATAGAAGCAATATTTAATTTTAGGAAGTTATAATATAATTAGAAGCAATAGTTTCAAAAGCATTTGGCAGAAGGGAATTACAACGTATATAAGAGAAAAATTTGCGTCTAGATCATAACTCGCCTCGGTAGCTCAGTTGGTAGAGCATTTGGCCCGGCAAGCCAAAGGTCCCGGGTTCGAGTCCCGGTCTAGGAAAAAATTTTTCTCTTCAAATATAATTTATCTTTCAGTGAGAAATGTTAAATCAATAATAAAAACATCATTAGAAGCCTTACTAGCTTTATAAAGTAATGTTAAATTCCCAATAAATGTCTTCTTAACTAAGAAGCCGCCATTTGCAAAGATAGAAGCAATGGTTTCAAAAGCATTTGGCGGAAGGGAATTACAACGTATATAAGAGAAAAATTTGCGTCTAGATCGTAACTGGCCTCGGTAGCTCAGTTGGTAGAGCATTTGGCCCGGCAAGCCAAAGGTCCCGGGTTCGAGTCCCGGTCTAGGCAAAAATTTTTCTCTTCAAATATAATTTATCTTTCAGACAGAAACTGTAGTTTTTAAGAGGAACATCATCTCCTATTTTCAAACGATATTATGACTCATAACATAGGGTATGCATGCACAATATAGTTCCCATTGCGAACACTCAGCCCTGCATATCAACTCCTTTCCCAACCTGCTTGAGGTGGATCTGCTAATCTGAGTAACCCAAAGCAAGGTTGTGGTATAGAATCCCTTCGATGATTTGGGTTGGAGAACTGATGGGAAGATGGGGTCCTTTCTCTGGGATGATAAGAGACCCATGCTTGGGGAAACAAGAGTAAAGTCCACAACAACAACAAATTTTTAATAGGGTGGTGGAAGTGGCAACCCTCTAGATGGGGTTAGTACATCCAGAAGCTGGACCTAAAGAAGAAGAGATGTCAGATGTCCTCAGAAGAGATGGTCTTAGATCTGTCAGTGAAGATGGAACAGGGAACTAATGCCTAATCCAGGAAGTGCAGAAGAAGAAGAAGAACAACAAAAACTATGAGGTAACGTAAGAAATGACTCATTCATTGACAGGTCTACCTGTTTGGCATAGGATCTGCTACCTTAGAGATATCTGTTCTATAACTTGTGCAAGCATAGCCAGTATATTTTAAATGTTAAAATTCTTATATATGTTTTAACCATCATGTGACAAAAAAATTGTACATATTATGAACATTGAACAACTGTGATTTTATGAACATCAACTTCATATTATGGTGATATCAGCAACAGAGAATTCAAAAGAATTAAATAAATCGTGATTATTTCTTACCTCATACTGCTATTTTTCCTTTTAACACTAGCACTGGCAGTATCTGCTGACTCCTGTGTCAACAACAAAACGATCTTCGAGCTGTTTTTACAATTGTCATTTTTTTATTTTGTTGATAATTATCCAAACTGCCATCTGATGTTCTTTTTAAGGAATTATTTTCTAAACTGCCATCTGGTGTTCTTTTTAATGAATCATTTTCTAAACATTAAAAAGAACACCAGATGGCAGTTTAGAAAATAATTCCTTAAAAAGAACATCAGATGGCAGTTTGGATAATTATCAACAAAAGAAAAAATTGACAATTGTGAAAACAGCTGACGATGGTGACAAGGAGTCGCTGATACTGCAGTGCTGTGTTTAAAGGAACATAGAAGTATGAGGTAAGAAATAATCATGATTTATTTAATTCTTATGAATTGAACCTCATAATGTTAAAAATTCCCAAATTTAATATATAAAAGAGAATTCAAAGATAAATTGAAGTTAATAAAGATGTGCTTGACTGAGATTGTGGGTAACAATTTATATTCTATGACAAACAAAAGTTTTTCATCATCTTCTCTTCATGAATTATTTATTAATAATCCTGTGTTTTTAATCTACAGGTTCTTAACAAATTGAAATCAATGACTACATTCATGTCCATAAAAGTGCATTACACAAGACAATTGAAAGATTACTCCAAGAAATTATGAGTTTGAGACAATATTTTAATGCAGAAATATAATTATATAAGTGAAAAAAAATGTTTTCTTCTTTTATAAATTCTTCAATATTAGTTGGCATTAGGCAGACAATCACACACTTTATAGACATCAAACCTTTTCTATAAATAAATAATCCAATGAGAATGTCATAGATAAGTGGAGATATTGTCAAATTACCGCCTTCATTTCTAGGACCATTTTCAGTAAAATATTGAGAGAGAAACCTGTAACATACCATATTTAAATCATTGTAGCCAAACTGTGTGGTTCCATCTAGTGGAGATGTGATCTCGGACAACAGTCCATGACTTTCATAGCTGTATCTCTCGCTCTGTGGTCCCCAGTTCCATCCATCCACTCGATTAAACCTGAGACATTTACATTATGTTAATCTGATGTGCAATTATGTTATTCTCATTTTTCCATTAAAAAAATCTTTTCCATCTTTCAATTTTTTGGTCTTTTATCTCTTTATTGTGTTTTAATGATAATAACTAACTCTCTCACTGGCACTATCGAAGTTGTAGGTTCATGGCTGTTATCCTGTATTTTTATTTAGTTTCTTTTAATTATGAATTATATTTTAGAATGGTTTTTTAACCTTTTCTGTACATAAGCTCTCCATATATCCCTACCCTGAACTAATGTTTTCCAATCATCTCCTGTGTAATCTAATTCCCTCAAATCATGGTTAATGTTATTCTCTCACCTCATTCTTGGTGTACTAATGGGGTGTTCTCCTTCTGGTTTTCCTACAATGAGTTATCAGGCACCTCTTTCATTCTCCTTTTGTGATACATGTCATTTATGAATGGGGAATAAAAGAGGGGCATAGAAACTTGTTATAGGAAAATCAGAGGGAAAACACCAATTTGGTAAATTAAGAATGAGGTGGGAGAATAACATTAACCATGATTTGAGGGAAGTAGATTATACAGGGAATGATTGGAAAACATTAAATAGGATAGGGATGTATGGAGAGATTATGTCCACATGGCCATGAACCTAGGCTTTGATAGTGCCAGTAAGTAAGTTAGTTATTATCATTAATACAATAAAGAGATAAAAGACCAAAGAATGGAAAGAATATTACTAGTTTTTTTTTCTATCATAAACCCATGACAGACGGCACAATAATAGAAAAATACAGTCTACTGAATACAATCAAAGATACGAGATATATAATTTTGGTGTTCAACTATTAAATAAGAAGTGAATTGAAAAAAGTGAGATTTAAAATAAGGACAAAGTCAAAGACTTAAGGCTGACTTAAGAAAAACAAACACATGTATTGACTTAGGCTTTCACAGCCGGAGTTGCTATGATGATCTTGAAGAAGATTTCCGGGCATTAAAAGTCAACAAAATATGGATACTGGTTCTAAAAAACACAGAATGCAAACCTCTACAAGAACAGTCTACTAGACCATCAAACAGCAACCTCATTGGAGCAATGGAAGCCCCTACTGCTGACCAATCAGAAGGCAGATATAACCTACGAACACATTGCGGTGAACGGTATAAATAGGACAGACAGTGGACAAATTGCCAGTCTCAAAAGACAACCCTTGATGCAATCTCTGGCAAAACGTCGGGGAACTTCAAGCCTCGAGACCATGGCCTACAGCCCGGAAATCTTCTTCAAGATCATCATTAAAACAAACACAGTTTGGCCAGGTAAAAAAGTTATCCAATTGCTAAGAGGACTTTAGAATAATTATTAAAAATTATTAATTAATTATTACAACAGAGGAAATATACATAGAGTGACACACATACAAAAAAAAATGTTTTCAGCAAGTCAAATGGAATATTGAAAGATTAAAGAAGTGGATGGAAATGATGCAGAGTAAAATATGGAAGTATAGTAATGGTTAGTGATTCTTACAAATATCTTGACCCTCAAAAGAGGATACGAGTTAGAAGAAAAGATCTTTCAAAATTTTAAGACCTTTTTTTAAACTTCCAATGTTGAAAGATCCCTTATAATCATCTCAATTATTTTATAAATTTTACTGTATTGTTAAAAAATTATATTAAAAATTACATATTTTATATGCCTCATCATTAAAACAAACAATTAATAAATCAATTTCAATAAAAAAAATAATAACTCAATTTCTTTTCTTGTTTAGGAATACATTTTATTGACTTTTTAGAAATTAACACTTTGAGGTATTAATTGATAGAGCGTTATAATTTTCATGACTTATCTTATATTTGTAGATTTCTTGAAGACTGGTTTTGATACATTATGTATCACTATCAATTCTTTCTAACTCTTAGAATCTCTTGTTAAAAAAAAATTGATAATGACACATAACATATTGAAATCAATTTTCAAAAAATCTACAATTTTGAGGTGAGTTGTGAAAATTCTAACTCTCTATTAATTAAAATAAACCTCATAGTGTCACTTCCTTTAAATATTAACACTATGAGGTGTTATGATGATCTTGTAGAAGATTTCCGGGCTGTTGGCCATGGTTTTGAGGCCTTGAAGATGCCAGACGCAGTCTCTGGCAAAACATCGGGGAACTACAAGCCTCAAGACCACAGCCAACATCCCGGGAATCTTCTACAAGATCATCATACTAACTCTGGCTGTTGAAAGCCTAAGTCCATATACAATGAGGTTAAGGTAGAATTTTTATCACTCACCTCATATTGTTCTTCTTATTTGACTATAAACTAGTTTTGGAACATATGTTCCGATAAATAAGTCAAATAAGAAGAACAATATGAGGTGAGTGATAAAAATTCTACCTTAATGAATATACCTCATAGTGAGAATTCCTAAAATAAGTAATACTATCAGGTATTATTTATTTAAGAAAAATTGTATCACCTCATAGTCTTCTTCTTGTAAGACCGGTTTTGAGACTAATTAGGTTCCATTCTCAGTATTTTGACGACAATTATGTCATCTTGAAGAGGAGGCAGCTCTTCAAGATGACATAAAAACTGTCTTGAAAGTAGTGAGGATGTAACCTAATAAGGTCCCAAAACCGGTCTACTAAGAAGGATGTGAGATGAGGTCATACAATATTTTTTAAATACATTTTTATTACCTATCATATGTGATGTTAACAGGCTGACCACCACTGGCAGGGATCCAAGACTGTGGCAGGCCGGCTTGGTTGAAAGTAACAATAAGAAGAGGTTGGCGCTCTCGATCATAAAATGTTTCACGTCCAGTTGCTTGATCAAATTCCACTCCCAATACACGAGACTGATTAACCTGTTATGTATAAAAAAGAAATTGCATTTAACTTATGATGCAGACTAAGGGTCTCATCTTTATCCTTCTCTTCATGAAACTTACCTTCACTGAACAGTTACATATACAAAAATACAATAGGAAGTAACATTATGAGGTTTTGCTTAATAAATAACAATTCCAAAAGATTTTTAAAAAAATATCAGATTAGCACTAAAGAATGATTATAGCCTAAATAAACTAATAAAAATAAAAAAAATGAAAAGATATATGATAGTAAAATATCAGGAATATATAAAGCAAAATATGCAGATTGTGATAAGATACACATAGGGGAAAACAAAGAACACAAGAAATGTAAGAAAAGGGGAAGTAGAAAAATCTGCAGTAGCTGCTCACATTTGGTCAGAAAAACACGAAATAGATGTAAACACAAAATTATTAAAACAGTTATAAAACAAACAAACTCACCAAATAGGAAAAAAAATCTACATACAGAAGAAAAAGGAGAGAATTACGAATTTTGAAATTCCCGGGGAGAGGAATCGAATTAGCAAGAGGGAGCAGGAGTTGAGATCCAGGGTCAACAACTTAGGAAAAATCAGTCTGTACCAACTGAATATGGGGCAAACATGCCTTGAAACATATATGTCTAATAAAAACAACTATATGAGGTGAGAATAATATAGACCAAACTTAAATTTGAAGAGAAAAATGAGAAGTGTTGAATTAATAATAAAAACATCAATCAATAGACCAAACTTATTTATAAAGTTATGTATACACTCATCCTAATCTGAACTATTGCTTACACACAATACAAATAAACCAAGCAAGCTGGCTCAAGCATTATCATTTGAGATTCATATTTGGGGAAGATCTTAAGTTTAAACCCAGTGGCAACCAATCTGTCTGAGCCTTTTCCTTGGCGTTCCACAGACATCAAGGCAAATGATGGATGGGAATTTCATTATTAGGGTTCATTTCATCATATTCATATTATCTATTAAAATGCAGCAAACTCCTGATTATCCATGTTAATTGGGACTGAGATATGCACAGGAAATAAAAAAACACGGATAATCCAACTAAGTTATTCGAACAATAAACATACAATACAGTAAATTAATGAGTCATTTTTTACATCTTACCTCATATTTCAACAAGACAGGATAAAATAAGAAATTAATTCCTTTGGAGAGAAATGAATGTCACCACATCAGTTAAGAGGATTGAAAATCAAACGCTTAAATGGTATGGCCATGTACAAAGAATGGAAAATGAAAGATATCCAAAAAATATATACCAATGGTCACCCCCTGGAAGAAATAAACGTGGCAGACCAAGATGGAAATGGAAAACCTACGTCAGAACTATAATGGATGATAGGAATTTGGAAGAGGGAGATTGGAATGATAGAGATGAATGGAAGCTGAAGACGACAAACCTATAAATGGGGGAAAGCCAAAGAAGAAGAAGACCTCATATTTTATGTTTTCTTTAAACACGGGAACTAGTTTTCAAGAAAAACGTCTCTCATTTTCAACCTGCAAGAGAGATATTTCTCTTGAAAACCAGTTCCCATGTTTAAAGAAAACATGAAATATGAGGTAAGATGTAAAAAAATTACTCATTAATTTACAAATTAAGAACCTCATAATGTTATTTCCCATATTTAACTATGAATACAATACAGTATTTATTATAGTACTGTTATTCGAAAACTGTTGTACTTACAATTAATTTAAGCAAAATTTATGTCTAGGAATCACAAATCTCTGTTGAAACCATGTGTTTTACACCAAGAAGTCTGATATTTTCCTCTGCTTCAATTATCATTTACACTCTTTCTGATTACAGTTCTTATTTTCCTAACACTCATCAACGTAATCAAATTAATTTTGTTCCATATATTTTAATAAGATGTCTATACATTTTTATGCTTCTTAGTGGCTAATTTTGTTTTCAATTGTCAATGAATTTTCGTCTTCACTTTCTCCTTTGCCTCCCTCATGTACTTTGTTGACAATAGCTGCATCATTCAATGTTTCGAAGCTGGGTTCCCCAACTTTTTTTTTCACAAACTGCTGTACACTGTTCTCACAGACTACACTATCCTACACAATATGAATACAGTTATGTAACAACAAACTTTCAGTGACTCACACAACGGAAATTTCCAAAATTTTACTGTATTCTCAGAATGTTGGTTGGTGCCATTAAATGCATCAGGGGAGGGGGTTGTGAGTGAAGGTTACTCTATTGTGCTAGTTTCTAAGTGCAGTTCACAGTAGCATGTTTAAAAATAGAGAATTTTTCATAACAATACAAAATACAGTACAGTATTTATCATAATTTTTAAAAAATACAGTAAAAAGAGTCATGCTCAGATAATCAGCAAACTGGATAATATGCGCACAGATATTCGGGAGTTTGCTGTATAAGTAAATAGATGTGATATGGCCTTAGATGTTAAAATAATATAAATAAGAATGTAATTTAAATTAATTCAAATAAACACAATTATGTCTAATGTTTTGCTGAGGTGTTAGATAATATGAAATACATTATATAATAATTTACACATTTTTGCATCTTTCATATAATAAACCATGTAATGAAAACAGTAGGCAAAATGCAAGTATGAAATCCTCATATGTGAAAAGAGAAAAAGGTTATTTCAACATTGGTTTAGAAATGGTTGGTTTCTATATTAAGCAGGTTGGAAGTTCTTTATTTAAGTACATTTCTCAATACAGAAAGAATATCATTATCTCGAAACCACAAATTAAATACATTACATGAAATGTAAGATGCTTTAATAGTGAGTGGAGAACATATTTTTAACAACTCACCTCATATAATTTCAAATTTCTTTGATACCGGTGGTTTCACACAATATCTTGTCCCTCTTCAGTCATGGTTTCCCAATATTAATTTAAATGTAAGATGCTTACCCATAGTTCCCTGTGTAGAGTCTGTTCAGATGCCCTGACATCTCCAACAAGACTATAAGTCCAATGCATCAGGTTGCTCAAACCATCTCCAAGTGTTAGGATCTGTTCGCTCCACATTGGTAACATCTCTGCTTCGACAGGCAGACTCAATTCTAGTAATGGGTGTCGTGCCACTGCCTGGCTCTGCAAGTGTCCTCCCCATGACCAGTGTACACTAAACGAGCCATTCCGGAAACTTGTTGCCTCACTCAATGCTGAATCTGTAATCACATAATAGAAATGATGTATCACTGCACCAATCAATGTTACTTCTGTTCCTCTAGAAATATGTTTCTATTATGAATTTAACATTTCTCACTGAAGGACAAATTATATTTAAAGAGAATTTATTTTTAAGAAGCTCTACTGTATTTATAAAGTAATGTTACAATTCCCATTTAAAGTTTTCATAAATAAAAAGCTGCCATTTGGCATGTCAAAACAGTTCATAGCCTTTGGTGCCCTCAGGAATTATATAAGAGAAAACATTGCATCTAGATTGGAGGCCTAAGATAGCTTAATGGCAGAGCAATAGTGTATAAATCTACATTGTTGAAATTTAGCTAATTTTATGGTAACATCCCATAGAGTTTATGTATGAGAGATACATAAAAGTCTTAGGATCGTATCTATGAATGTATTAGACTGTAAAAGTCGTTCTCGCTGAGAAAGTTGCATCCAAAGACATTTTTGCGTACTCGAAAGTCTGTTCATGCGATAATAATTGTCAACATTTCTAAGCTACCTGGCGAAGTGACTTTACAGAGAACGAATTGTGAGCAACCCGATGGGAATGATGGTAACTGATGTACTTTGAAACCTTGCTGCTTTATCCAAGATGTCGGACCTTGAAGACTTTGATCATGTTTTCAGTATACATAGAGAAGAGGAATTTGATAGAATCTACCAAAGAATTCAACTGGAAAAACAGGAGAATCGGCATAATATCGCACGATGCAGACGTCGTCGTATACGGTTTTATTTGCGGGATGCAAGCGTAAATGCATTCCTCTAGCAGACGAAAATAACAGAAGTGGTTTTATCGCTAAGAATTCTGGGTAATTTCTTGCCAATATTACGACACAAACTACTTTCATGAATGACCAATCAGCGACTCGCTAATTCGAACTTTGCACGTGCTCACGGAAAACTCAGCTCACCAGAGACTAATGTATTTGCATGCGGCCCTTAGACCTGTTATGATCTCACTGATTAATTTTGTATCCACCGCTTCCTTGGATCGGACAATAACGAAGCATGACCTTGGGAACTCTATCTGAACTCATTTGTCACAAATGATTCATCCAGTTGTTCTGGCATTCTTGTATGTATTTAATGACTGGTTCTAAGCATAGTTCCTTCAAGACATTGTCATTGCATTTGTAATCCCACTTGGTGTACCCTACAACATTACTAAAGTAAAGTAAGACCAGAGACAATTTTAAAATTCAATAGAACAATAGAGAGTTTTTGCACCCATAACACTCACTACATGGTTTTCCTATTGTGGCGTCATATATGACTTAATAATGTACATTCCTTTATATTATTTTATACATAAATCTTTTTCAATCTCTACCAGGTCCTGGTTTCAAATCCCAATCTAGGCAAAAAAGTTTTCTCTTCAAATATAATTTGTCCCCTAGAAATATATAAGCATTTTTTGTAATAAGAACAGTTAGGTTTCACAGACTGTGATAGTAGAACATGTGGCATGAATGGGGAATGAAAAAAGGCCATGGAAACTCCTTGTAGGAAAATCAGAAGGAAAGCACCCAGTAGGTAAGTCAAGTGGGAGAATAACATTAACCAGGATTTGAGGGAAGTAAATTATACCAGCGGATAATTGAAAAATGTTGGCTCAGGACAGGGATGTATGGAGAGCTTATGTACAGTCGGCTATGAACCTACTGGTTCAATAGTGCCAGTGAGTTAGTTACACAACAATTTTTTATGAAAATTTATTACTCTTGAAAATTTGATGAAAGTTAAAAATTAAATTGTACCTGTTGGTAGGTGCTGTTGTCCTCAACTTTGTTAATATATTGTATATAAAATTAACTGGAGTGCTTTCGGAAGTTACCTTCCATCTTCTGCAGGTTGAGCTTCCATTACTTGTTGTTGTGTACGGTGATGTATACTCCAACTGTTTGTAGCAGCAACTGACTTGTTTTTGACGATTTCGTATAATGGGTTTGACTGGGGTGCATTCTCATTGAGAAGTTAGGTGTTGTTTGTTTCCTTTATAATTTCAAGGTCTTCAAATATATTTATCCTCGCTGGAATGTTTTCTCGGTGGATTATCGTGAGAGTGTTTTCAATTGTGTTCATTAACGCAGGTCATCGAATGAACACAATTGAAAACACTCTCACGATAATCCACCGAGAAAACATTCCAGCTAGGATAAATATATTTGAAGACTTTGAAATTATAAAGGAAACAAACAACACCTAACTTCTCAATGAGAATGCACCCCAGTCAAACCCATTAAACGAGATCGTAAAAAAACAAGTCAGTTGCTGCTACAAACAGTTGGAGTATACATCACCGTACACAACAACAAGTAATGGCTCAACCTGCAGAAGATGGAAGGTAACTTCCGAAAGCGCTCCAGTTAATTTTATATACAATATATTAACAAAGTTGAGGACAATGGCACCTACTAACAGGTACAATTTAATTTTTAACTTTCATCATATGACTTCACCTCAACGGAATTTGATATGAATTTTACTAGTATTGATTCTTGAAAATTCATGAGAAATCCACTCATTGGATTTACATGATAAAATAAATTTATTACAATTTTAATTTTATTTCAAAATGACATTTTAAATTATCTTTTTTCTTCATAAATTAGAATTAAACATATCTGCCTTTTTTATTGTTCTTATATTTGGATTTACAAGACAAAATTAATTTATTATAGTTTTATAATTTTATATCAAAATTTCAAAATGACATTTTGATTCTGCAAACTTTGATGTCATTTGAAATTATCTTGATTTTTTTCATAAATCACAATCGATCAAAAGCCAGTACAACTTTATAATGTAATGTAAAATTCCCAATTAAAGGTCTTCACAATAACAAGCCACCATTGGCAAGATAGAAGCAATGGCTTCATAGCATTTGGTGCACAGGAATTAATAGCGTATATAAGAGAAAAATTTGCATTTAGATTGCAGTTTCTCAGAAAGCTCAGTTAGTAGACCATTTGCCTAGAGTGTGGAAAGCAACGGGAAGCTACCACACCTATAATTCCCTAGTAAAGCTGCAATGCAAAGCTTGAAAATATTATGATTGCAGTGAAAGACCTGCCCTCAGGCAGAATTACAATGAGAGTGTGAAAGGTCCTGGGTTCAAATATAATTTATCCATCATTGAAATGTATGAAATGAATAATAAAAACATTGAAAGCTGCAGCTCCTCTGTTGAGCAGTTCTAGTACCAGGTCCGATAGGTGTCAATAGCCTGAACATTTTCATATTATTACCTTCCCTGATGGACAGTCTGCGAGCACCTCGTCCTTCCATCCTCAGTGTGGTGAGTACAGGTTGTTCAGGGGTGGCTACTGACAGAGACTGGACAGGGGTAGCCACTTGCACAGCCAGACTGTCATCTCCTGTCAGGTGTGACTGCAAATTCATGGTCTCCCCTGTTGGCTGAATGATGGACTCCAGTCTCCCAGCCTCACCATAGTGATACATGTATGTCTCACCTCCCTATTCACAATAAAACAACATATTTCACAATGTGTGATTTGAATAAAGTCATGTTTATTTATATACGAGGGTGAATCAAATATAAACCGGAATTACTGTTTATAATTTTATTGAATTAACAAAAAAATACAAAACCATCACCTCAATTTTCTATATAGTCTCCTGCATTTTCAACACACTTTTGCCATCAGGTTGGCAACTTTTTGATGCCGTCCTTGAAGAATGAGGGATGATGTGTAGTCAGCCAGTTGCGCATGAACTCCTCAACCGCTGCATTGTCGCCAAACCGCATTCCTCCCAGGTCTTCTTTCAGTGGCCCAAACAAATGGTAGTCACAGGGTAACAAATCTGGACTGTAAGGAGGATGTTCCAGAGGTGTCCAATGCATTTTCGTCAGTTTTTCTTGTGTCAACCAAACAGTGTGTGGCCTTGCATTGTCATGCAGCACAATCACATTTCGGATCGGTTTTCGGCAGATTTTCGGATTTTGAGTTCATCACTGATGATGGCTTGAACACTTCCAAAGCTTATTCCAACGTGTGAAGCAATTTCAGAAATTGTTACGCTCCAATCCTCCTCAATAAGGTCCCGTACAGCACGAATGTTGTCTGCAGTGATGCTTGTTCATTGCCATCTTTGGTGGGGCTCATTTTCCACTGAATCCCGGCCCACTAAAATTTTTTTGTGCCAATCATACACCTGCGTCTTCGAAAGGGTTGCTTTCCCAAACTGCGCATGGAGCCTTCTCAAAATTTCAGAAGGTTTAGTGCCTTCTTTCGCCAAAAACTTAATAATAATGCGTTGCGCAACAGACGTGTGTACCTCTTGCTCGCTCATGGCGTACTGAAGCAAGCGGCCGCTCTTCGGAGTGCGACACATCAAGATCCCTACTCCAGACACCCCCACCAACTTCCCCTCCAAACCGCCACCTTTGCAGTTTGCTACCAGAGCCTCCAGATACAAATTCCGGTTTATATTTGATCTACCCTCGTACTTTCTATATTTTTAAGCATATCTCCATTTTAAGATTTTAATTAAACCTCATGATGGTTTTTCCTAAAAAAGATCAATATCTCCATTTACTAACAATAAAAAAACTAAAGATTTACTTTGAATGGGATGTACTTACATCTGGAAGTCCACTTAACACCATAATATATTCCAATTTCAATTCATAATAATAAAATCAAATTTATATTTAAAATCAATGGTAAAGAGAAAAATGTTTGCCTGAACCGGGAATCGAACCCCAAACCTTTAGCTTTCCGTGCTAATGCTCAGACCACTGAGCTAATCCAGGCTTCATTCCCATCCAAGCAGAAATCCTTCCTTTACCTTACTCTACTGGCCCCACATTCAATTGCAATGAATCATCATTCACAAATACACAATGAATGGCTTCTACCTGAAGAAGACATGAAGGGACTCCACACAGCTATAGCATTATTTATTAAATTAATATCGAGAAGCTAAAGCTATTACTATGATAGAAATAAGTAAATTAATGAACACAATTAAATTATTGTAAATCAATGGTAAAGAGAAAATTTTTTGCCTGAATCGGGAATTGAACCCATTAATTTACTTATTTCTATCATAGTAATAGCTTTAGCTTCTCAATATTAATTTAATTATATTTAAAAATTGAAAAAAATAGTTCATTTGAGTTTGTAATTATGAGAAAAATAATTACGACATGCTAACTTAATTTAAAGTGTTCCATAGTTAGAAAAAATATATATTGTTTTAAGAACAATAGCGAATCTTTACAGATGTGAATTTTTATAAATCAATGATAGGATATTTTAAACCCTTTCAAAAGTAGTGAAAATTGGTAGGTCTCTTATTTCATTTTTCGATTTTGTAGTTTGCTTATCATTTCTAGTTTAGAATTAGGAAATGTAGCTGACTGATTCATGAAATCAAACACAGAAAATAAAGAATCCTCAACTTTTTTAAAAATATTTAAAGGAAGTGACACTATGAGGTTTATTTCAATTAATAAATGATTAGAATTTTAACAATTCAACTCATAATTGGATGGTGCTAAGCACCATTATGTAAGTTTTGAGAAAAATACATTTAAAGTTTAAGTCAATCTTCTCTATTTATTGTAGCACCAAACTAACAATAATGAATATTGCAAGTTATTTTCCTTGTTTAAAATAACTTCAGTTGAAATGGATTTTTGGAGAAGAGCTGCCAGAAAATCTAGACTGGAAAAAATTAGAAATACAGAAATTAGAAAATGGATAAATGCAGAAAGAAATATAATGGATGAGATTGAACACAGAAGGCTAAAATGGTATGGACACATAAGAAGAATGCAGAATGGAAGAGTACCAAAGGCCGTCTATGCATGGAAAATTTGAAGAAGGAACAGAAAAGGAAGCCCAAGAACAACCTGGAAGAACAACATTCAAAATTTTATGTGGAAATTTGGTGTAACAGATGAAGACACAGAGGACAGAGAATGATGGAGAACTTTAATTAAGGGAAATTTGTGAATGTTTATTGCAAACTGATAGTCTATAAGTCTGTAGTCATTTATATATATATATTTTTTTTTTAGTTCATGTTAATTACTAAGATTGGTTCGACAAAACCCTCAATGATGAAGAAAATTCTAAAAACAAAAAAATAAATTAAAGTTATGCATCAACAATCTAACAGTGGGAACATATGGTGCTTATCTGTATGATACACAATTTAGATTAGCATTTATGAAGATCTGGTTTCATAGCCATTTGTTGTAAAACATAGAATCTCTGATAGGACTGAAGGAGTTTACATTTTTCTTTAATAATAAGGCTATATTTAATGATTTTGCCCTAAAAGTGTGCGTACACTTATTTCATGAGCCAGTGCAACAATGGCATCAAAATCTCAATTTAAAAAATGGCACTTGGCCAGTTAATGCATAACATCGTCCAATTGTATAATTATGAGGTGAGTCATCTAAGTTCTAACCATTTATAAATTAAGGTTTAACTTGTTAAAAAAATTAAATTGTACTAGAAAAAACTAACAAGAATTTTTTTTTTCTGAAGACCCAGGAATTAAAATTTTTACTTGGTTATCTACAGTGTATGTTCACAGCTAACCTACAGTACACCATGTTTACGATCATTCAGATTTGTAACCCCAACATTACAGAAACAATTTTGTAAACTTTCAGCTGCAAACTCCTGGAGTAAAATTTCATCTCTGATTTTCTCATGTAAAATTAATTTAAAATAAGGAACACATACCCCACCACCTCTAGAGTCTGCCCTGCTTGTAAGTAAACCTGTAGTACTGTCGTAGTCCAACTCGATTTCTGATTTTCCTTTCTCTGAAAACTTAATGAGGAAACCAACTCCAGATATTTTCAGATCAGACTTGTGATCTTGTGTATTTTCTATGGTGCTCACCTGAAATGAATAATTAAGATTTGTCATAATTTGTTTAATGTGACAAAAATAGTGCAATGCTATAAGTGAATTAATTATTATTGTATGCAGTTCATTTTATTTTTGTATACAGGTACTTACAACATTGCTGTAATCCCTGAGAAAGAGAATTTTGTTTCCTGAACTATCAGTGACAGTTGACAACTTTCCAAAACTTGTGTTCTTGCTATAGAGGAATGAATATCGAGTTTTTCCTGATGTCAGATCTTTTGTTGCAATATGCTGCCCATACCGATTGAAAACATATACTTCTCTAGTTGGTGGATATGGAATCCTGTTAGAAAACATCAAATAATACATAAATAAAGTATTAGTAAAATCTTAAAATATTAAAAAAAAAAGTTTAGAATTTTTTTTTCAATTAGAAAAAAAAAATGATATAACACATTTGAGAAAAATTGTGAAAAAGATTGAAATATCTAAGTAACCAATGTACTTAATATTTAATTTTAGGAAGTGATATTTTGAGGTTATTTTAATTATATTATTTTTAGTCTGATCATCAGCTTTCTGGACAAGCCGACGATAAAACAGAATTGTTTTGAAACATGTTCAAGAACAAATCAACATTAATATTGAGGTAAGATGATCAGACTAAAATTATATAATTAAACCAATGTACTTATTAATCAGTGAGTGGAGAACTTATTTTTAACGACTCACCTCATACAATTTCAAATTTCTTTGATACCGGCGGTTTCAGACAATATCTTGTCCCTCTTCAGTCATGGCTTCCACTGATGAAATTCTATGGTTGTTGATTTCTCTAAGGACATCACCATAGAATTTCATCAGTGGAAGCCATGACTGAAGAGGGACAAATATTGTCTGAAACTGCCGGTATCAAAAAAATTTGAAATGATATGAGGTGAGTCGTTAAAAATAAGTTCTCCACTCACTCATTAATGATATAACCTCATAATGTTTACTTCCCAACATTAATTTAAATACAATGTACTTATTTTCATTCAATCTCTGTTAAGAAAAAAGTAACAAATCATTTGTTAAGATTATGTACATAATATTTTATTTGTTATTTGTTGTACAGGTAATTTAGTATGCTGGACATATGTTAAGTGTTCTTTAAGCTTATTAAAGTTGTGATTATATGAAATATAGTATAAAACAAAACAGTTTGGTTGTAAAAATGTTCAATGTTGGCTGTGAAATTATAACTGAAATATCAATCTCAGTGTGAATAATCTAATTTTTTATTTTGGGAAGTAACATTTTGAGGTTCTTTTTATTATATCAATTGGAGTCTGTTTATCTTACCTCAATATTATTGAATTGTTCTTGAACATGTTTCGATTGGATATCAATCATCTTCAGCATCTTGGCCAGAGGTAAGGTAAACAGACTCCAAATAATAGAAGTGAATAATTTAATTCATTTATCTTAAATATATTGATTAAAATTTGGCATACAAATAAAAAAAAATGTTTAAGAAGCTAATAATATTTTCAGCATCAGGAAACCACTAAAAAAAATCATGACTTCAATAATTGAAAGTTAACATTTTGATTTACGTAAACTTTCATCACTCACCACATATCTTTTCTTCTTCTTTAACCTAGTTTTGGAACTTTACACTTCAGTTCCATCTTCAGTAATTTCATGACGGTTGTTCTGTTGTCTTGAAGAGCCGCCTCTCACTCCCTCTGTTGGTAGACTGAAAAACCTCAAAATCAAGTCATTTTCAGTCTACCAACAGAGGGAGCGAGAGGTGACTCTTCATGATGACAGAACAATGGTCACGGAATTACTGAAGATGGAACTGAAGTGTAAAGTTTCGAAAGTAGTTTAAAAAAGAAGAAAAAATATGAGATGAGTGATAAATTTTACCTAAGTGAATATACCTCATAGTGTTAATTCCTAAAAAAAGTAACATATTGATGTTTTTATTATAGATTTAACATTTCTCACCAAAGGACAAATTACTTTATATTTAACATAATTATTTTATGTCAGATTTTTATTAATTAATTTTTTATTGTAAATAAAACAGAATGATAATAAGTCCCTAAATTGAATAAAAAAATAATATATCACAACTCATAGTCAGATTTTCTCATCTGAACATGTTTCAAAGTCCTTTGCCACATTCTCAAATACAATTTAATAGAGATTAGAAATGATTAATTAAGGTCTCTGGAACATGTCTAGGGAACACAGGACCATTCTTATTGATTATGTATGAATTTACTGTTAGATTTAAAAAATAAACGAATCTGAATGATATAAAGTCTGAAGAAAGCAACTAAAATTTATTTATATTTATTATTTTACTATGTATACAAGATGTAAATACAATTATAAAATAGATATAGGAGCAATATTCTTGCTTAGGCATGATTCAGTTCTTTATGCAAGATCTCATTCTGTACAACTATAATGTAACACTAGTGGGAAACATAAATTCACTTAATAACATATCTAATTTGAACAGAAAAATATACTTAAATTAATGTTTGGAAGTAAACATTATGAGTTTATGTGTCACGTATAGCGATGTTTGAATTGCGTGGGCGAGTCACCCATGGCGAGTTAGGTGATCCGCAGAGCCGCTTAAATTGTCTGGAATGTGTTACCAGATGTTTCTACCGGCGTCTACTTCCCCTTTGAAGAAGGATCCATTTCTAGAGGATTCTGGGGTTCAATGTATCTCGAAACCATTACTAGAGCTTTCCTCCCGCTTATATAAGAGCGGAGGCAAGGAGACAGTCAGTGTGCGACAGCGAGTCTTGACCTGAATTAGTGGCAATAAGGTGAATTTAAGAGAAATTGCGAGGAAGGACTGTGTCTGTAACTGTGCTATAAGTGATTATTTGATCAACTTTCAAAGGAGGGTAATTGTGAGATAGAATTGTGATTGAAGATTTAGTGATAATTGAGAGAAGAAAATAAAGTGTCAAGAAAAATTATACATAACATCTATGTATTTATTTAAGTTGAAAAACATAGAACCCTGTGCCATCCAGTGACAATATTATTAATAGTGAGTGGAGGTCATATTTTTAACAACTCACCTCAACAAAGAAATTTGAAATTTTATGAGGTGAGTTGTTAAAAATATGTTTTCCACTCACTATTAAGAAAAATATATGCCTAAATCGGAATTTGAACCCAATATCTCTGTACACCAGTGCTCTTCCTTCTGAGCTATTAGGTTTCCAATTTATTGACAGAGTTTTCTCTATATTAAAATTATATCCATGCACAAGAAAGCAGTTACCATTTGTTCCACTAATGCCATCTAGCAGCTTCTTAAACAAGAAGATTTTTAAATGGGAAACAACACTGCTTATAGCCAGTAAGGCTTAGATATTGGGTTCAAATCCCGATTTAGGCATATATTTTTCTTTCAAAAAAGTTAGGGTGAGAATTAACATATGTTTTCAAATTCTATCTATCTATAATGGCATAGCCCCATGTTGAGCCACAGCCTCTTCCTTGCCAAGAACCATTAGACCAAGTTAATTTAGTTACCTTATTTGACCATAGATGTCATGAATGGTATTTGCTCAACACACCTACTCAATGGAACATCTAATAGGCAACTAAGGTATTACTAGGATGTTGAGGTAAGTACATTTTTCTTAGAGGCCTTTTTTATTCAGGCTTAAGGATCTTTTACAAGCCTGAAAATCTTCAGACTCGGGACCCATGGCTTAAAGTCCCTCCTGGAGGACTGCTCCTTGGATTATTCTGTCCTAAAAAATCCAGTGACCACGGCTGGTTTGATCCCGCCACCCTTGGGACCAGAGACAAGGAGCATAACCAATGATCCATCGCAGCCAACTTGCTTTGAAATTAATAAAATTAAAATAAGTTGTACATGTGCTGTGAAGAACTATAGTGTATGAGGTGAGATGGTGTACGGCTCATTTTAATTTTATTAGTATATTTTTCTCTTCATATTTATTTGTCATTCAGTGAGAAGTGATAAATTTAATATTAAATATCAAATAAATTCAATATTTGAGTTTATATTTTTTTATACTTTTTAAAATTCTTACCTCATATATTTATATTGTTGGACGATTGTTTCAAAGCTATTGCTCCATCTTCAGCTTGTCCCAAACTGGTTTTTTTCTTTTCTTCAAGTTGTCGGACCTGGATCTGTGTTCCAAAGAACTTGGTAATGAGGCTCCTTTCTCTGGGAATTTCAAAGTTCATAATTTTCTCCTTGTTCTTCTGTATATAGATTTTTTCCCATATTGTGAGTTCATTGGTATTTTCTAACTGTTTTAATAATTTTGTATTTATATCTATTTTGTGTTTCTCTGTCCAAACATGAGCTGCTACTGCAGATTTTTCTACTTCTCCCTTTTTTACATTTCTTATGTGTTCTTTAGTTCTTATGTTTAAATTTCTCTTTGTTTTCCCTATGTATACTTTATCACAATCTGCACATTTTATTTGATATATTCCTGATTTTTTATTATCTTCAATTTTTTCATTTTTGTTGGTTTTCATAAGTTTTTTTAAAATATTCTTTGGTGCTAAATTGATGTTGAATTTTGAAAAAAAATGTTTGGAATTTATTGTGTGCCCAAGGGTGATATGTAAATTTCTTGTATCTCCTTTCCTTTGGCTTTTCTATCTGAAGAGTACTTTCATTTCTCAATTTCTGTTTTTTTTGTATTTATCAATTCTTTGTGTATAATTTTTTTCCTCAAAACCCATTTTCTTTTGCTACCTCAATACTAAAGAACACATAAGAAAAGTAAAAAAGGGAGAAGTAGAAAAATCTGCAGTAGCAGCTCATGTTTGGACAGAGAAACACAAAATAGATATAAATACAAAATTATTAAAACAGTTAGAAAATACCAATGAATTCACAATATGGGAAAAAATCTATATACAGAAGAACAAGGAGAAAATTATGAACTTTGAAATTCCCGGAGAAAGGAGCCTCATTACCAAGTTCTTTGGAATACAGATCCAGGGCCGACAACTTGAAGAAAGGAAAAAACCAGTTTGGGACAAGCTGAAGATGGAGCAATAGCTTTGAAACGATCATCCAACAAAATAAACATATGAGGTAAGAATGTTAAAAAAATACAAACTCAAATATTAAATTAAACCTCATAATGAAACTTCCTAATGATTTTAAAATCAAATAAATTCACTTGCCTGAATTCGCCATTTTCATCATGTGTTGGAAGATAATGTTCTAATGCCAGAATATGCAAGCTTCCCTGGTCAGCAACATTGAGGACTCCATCAGGAGAGACAGTGAGAGCTGAGATGGAACTGAATTGTGCATTTGATGATAGCATTGTTTCTTTAGATGATGTTGAAGCGTGGTCTGAAGCTGTTACATCATCAGGAGTTGTAGAGGCACTTCCAATAGAACTACATAAACAAGAACCTCCAGCCCCTGTCCCTACACCAGTTGAATTTCCACCACAGTCACAACTCACAGGCCTGTAACATAAATTAATTATTTTATTTTATTGTAGACTTTATTAACATGTGAAATTTAGAAAGACAAAGCCAATTTTTAATATTTTGAATCTCATGCCCGAGTATATATCATTGATATGTTTCTTTATTCTCTATTTTGCATGCACTATCAGAACTCAGTTTTGAATTACATGGAAACTTTTAAAATTTAAAATAAAACAAATAGAAAAACCAAAAGAGCTCACGGTTTGGGAAAAAATCACATTAAAAAAAACAAGAATGAAAAATTAATGAATTTTGAAATTCCCGGGAAGTTGATTTGATTTAGAGGCTCATCAGTCCACCAACAGATGGAGTCAGAAGCAGTGCTCCTGGAACAGAACATCGGTCATGAAATCAATGACGATGAAACTGCCTAGGTTTTGAAACCGGTTTATATAGAAAATGGGATACAAGGTGAAGTGAACAGAATTTATTTTAAATTAGACCTTATAGTGATATTTCTTATAAGATTCCAATGGAAATGTTTGACAATATTTTCTCTTTGATATCTTTGATTGGTGTTGCCATATACTGATTTGTTAGAGAATTATTACAAAAAATTTTAAAAGCTGTGTAAGTGAACTGCACACATAATCTTATTAGTACCTGATCAAAAGGCTTTCAGACATTGTTTGTTTACATTTGTTTTATGATTCAATTTTTATATATTTAACATTTGAAGATAAAATTGTATGCCTTAATTGGGATTTGAACCCAAGACCTCTGGTTTTATGTATCAGTGCTCAAGCTTTGAGCCATCCAGACATCTCAATTCAAATGAAAATTTTTATTTTTCTTATATATTTTTCAATCGCTACGAGGCAAAAAAATTTGTTCCCAATGCCATCTGGCAGTGTCTTATTCAAGAAGACATTTTAATGGGGTTTTTACACAACTAGTCAGATAAGCTTATATTATCTAAGATTTTATATTTATATATATATATATATATATATATATTTATATATATATATATATAGGAGATGTAAAAAGATCTCTCTGATTCATGATATAAAATGAGATTTGTTAAAACTAAAATATATTTTACTTCATCTGTTCTAAAATAGTTTTAAATCTTACAGGAAGGTACATTATTTTGCATCCAGTCTGCACAATGAAGAATACATGACAATTAATAGAATGTTCTCACCTGTTTGGTTTGTCACGTGGACGACCAGCAAAGTCTGAAATTCTTCCTGCAGAATCAACAACACGAATTGCATTCACTTTTCTGGAATCACTCTCAGCAATGAATAAATCACCCGTTGGACTAAATGCAAGAGCTAAAACAGATCCCAACACCGTGCCTGTTGCTTTCAGCCCTTCTTCGCCCTCTCCATCCATCTGAAACAAATAGTTAAATAAAATTGATACAATGATATCAAATTAAAAAATTTATTTCCTCAAATAAGTAAACAGCTTAATATTTTGATGTTATATTTAGTTTAACATGTTCCAGTCCTGGACAAATTAATTTTTTTGAAAATAAAAATTAATTTATCCTTCGGTGAAAAGTGTTAAATTGATAATAAAAACGCCAATAGAAGCCCTACTGGCTTTATAAAGTAGTGTTAATTCCCAATAAATGTCTTCTTAACTAAGAAGCCACCATTTGCAAAGTTAGAAGCAAAGGTTTCAAGCATATGGCGCGAGGGAATTACAACATATATAAGAGAAAAATTTGCGTCTAGATCGCAACTCACCTCGGTAGCTCAGTTGGTAGAGCACTTGGCCCCGGAAAGCCAAAGGTTCAGGCGAAAATTTTTCTCTTCAAATAGAAAAATTAATGTTTGAACTGGGAATCAAACCACAGACCTCCAACTTTATACGTTGGCATACAGCCACTACACCATTCCAAACATAGCACAAACACCAACATTTCTTTCCACCAATTCCCTAACGTCTGAAGGCTAGAGCTATAAGATGACCTCCATTCAAAGTATTTTTAACGAGAATTTTACATTACTATATACTAAATAATAATGTAAAAATTCTCGTTAAAATATTTCGAATGGAGGTCATCTGATGGCATTGTTAATAGGTCTAGCCATCTGCCTTCAGACATTAGAGAATTGTATAAGTAAATAGAAATGTTGGTGTTTGTGCTGTGTTTGAAATGGCGTAGTCAGCTGCATGCCAATGTACAGAGTCTGAGGTCAATGGTTCAGTTCCCGGTTTAAACTTTAATTTTTCTTTTAAAAAAAGTAAACAACTTGATTGAGGCATGCTAGCAGAAAACACAATTCATGTGAACTCACTGTGGTATTAATGAAAGAGAGTTTCTGTACCTTAATATCACTGCCAGGATTATTATTACTGGTGTTTGCTCCAGGGTACTGTTTTAAATGCTGGTTGTGATCATTGGTGCTTGTACCACTGGTTACATGGCAGTGAAGAGGAGTGCCTGCCACTACTTTCACTTTGAGATCATCCGTCAGTTTTAGAACTAATCTGTCATCAATGAAGTGAAGACTGCCATCCAAAGGACTGAGTGATAACCCTGTGGGCCACTGTAACTGTGCCTGAAACAACACAATCAAAATTAAAGTGGGAAGTAACACTATGAGTTATTTTAAATTTATAAATCAGTTGGAGAAAATGTTTTAATATCTCACCTCATAAAGTTGCATGTATTCACGATACCGGTTTCAAAGGTCATTCAGTTGGAGTTTGACTGAAGGATGAAGGTGAATGTCCTTTGAAACCGGTATCGTGAATATACACAATTTTATGAGGTGAGATATTAAAACACTCATTTATATATTAAAAAAAAATGTTTACTTAATTTTCAATTAAAGAAAGACAGAAAGAACTTGAATTCCATTTATGTTAGAGACTACTTTGGGTTTCTAAATCAGCTCTTTTATTTACAAATTATTTTAATTCTTATTTCCTAATCCATTTTTCTGAAAGATTTGATAACAATATCCTTCTACAAATTGAACTTTCCAGAAGCACAAATCATAACAGATACATTTATATATTCTTTTTCTTCTTCTTCCTTCCAAGTATTAGGCCAAGGCCTGTTACGATCCTATAGAAAATTTTCCCTCCAGCCTAAATAGTACGATCCTTCTGCGAAATTCTCGTATAAGACTTGAAAGCATAATAATAGTCCCTTCGATTGGTTGCTGGCCAAAGGAAGGCAAGACCAGTGATGGGGCTGCCATCTTATAGCCTCTGGTCAGGCTTTTCTGGAGAAGAAAAGAAAATAAAGGAAAGACTCCCTAGCCCTCGGATGCCCTAATAGCATCGGGGTCGAAAAAACAAGAGTTAACCAAGAGAAGTTAGATAGCAAAGTTAAAAGAGTGCAAAACACAAGTAAGTGGAAGAAATGTTTTGCTCAGCTTGGGCACCTTGTGGTCGCCATCCACATATCCCCTAGATGAGGACCCCTGAGGGTCATTTATATATTTAAATGAAGATATGGAAAGAAACCATCTCCTCCGTTGTCCAGCTTTTGTAGAAGAGACCAGCCTTTCTGCTAAATATTGGAGTGCAAGAGAGCGAATGATTTCATTATCAAGTGCTCGACATTAGATACCAACCAACAAAACCATATATTTAACATCACCAACTAACTAACTAACTCAATGGCACTATCAAATCTCAAAGATTACTTTCTTGTAATATTTATACAGAATCAGAGAGAACCTTTTACATCTCATCTAATAAAACTCCGTGATTTTCACAGGACTGTTTTCTGGAGCCATTGCTCCTATCCTCAGCCAAAACTCAAGAGTTTTGGTTGAGGATAGGAGTGATGGCTCAAGAAACTGATCTTGTGAAAGTGATGGAGTTTATGAGGTGAGATGTAAAAGGTTTCTTCTGTTTCATTATATAAATTGTAAGTACCTTATAGTGTTACTTCCATTAAATGTAGTTTTTATTAAAATTTTAACAAATTGCAAAATGACGTATAATAAAGAAATGGATCCCAGCATGTACCTTGAATTCTAACCAGCATTTACATAAGAATGGAAGAAAATCATGAAAAAATTCCAATTAGGTTAATAAGTACCAAATTTCAATTTGAGATCTCCTGAATAAAATACTCAAATGTTAGTACCACAAGAACTAACTCATTCAGTCAAAACATTATTTTACTAAAAATGTTAAACATTAAATAATTGGTAAAATAATAAACTGAAAATAATAATTACTTTTTAAAATTGTGGAATCTATTACCAATTGAGAGCAAAAAAGAGAAAATTGTAACTATTTTTTAAAGAAAATGTTTAACATTGGAAGCATTCAGTATTATGGAGTATTCAGTGTATGAAAGTTTGATAAAAGTTACCTGTTGGGCTGGAATTGCTCCATGGCATGGTACTGGAGTCCAGTGGTTGTGATGACCATGGTGTCCAACCAAAGTATGAATAATGCCTTTAGGATCAACAGCTCTGATGTTGGTGCCATCTGCTATATACATAGTCTTATCAGCTGCAATAGCCAAGCCTATAACAATAAAATCAAGTTACAGACTTGGGCAAAAAGAGATAGAAATAAATTAGAAGAGACAGGAATCAAGGCATGTAATAGAAAACCAAAAGAAAAAAATGTAATAGAGATAGAAATAAATTAGAAGAGACAGGAATCAAGGCATGTAATAGAAAACCAAAAGAAAAAAATGTAATAGAGATAGAAATAAATTAGAAGAGACAGGAATCAAGGCATGTAATAGAAAACCAAAAGAAAAAATTAAGAAAAGTAATTCTATATTTAAAATCTCCAATGTCAGTGCCTGCAAAAAAAAAAAAAAAAAATAGTCTTAAACATTTTCATATTTCCTATTGACATAAAAACTGAAATATGCTTTTACTTGATAAATGTAAAAATCCAAAAGAGGACATATATTAATAAAAACCATAAATAAAATGATTTTAAAAAATTTGGACATATTGTTGGGTCATTGACTTATTTGACAGCAGCTAATCTTGAGGGGAAGGACTCTTTGCTTTTGTTGAATTCTCCTTGCTCACTGAAAAGGTTTCAATTCGGCATTTGGCCTCCCAAAATCCTGATAATCCTTTTGTTAATTAATAGACTGAGACTTTAAAACTCACCTCATAAATGTATGAATTTAACAACTTTTCAGAAATAAAACAAAAAAATAGAGAAATACAATTATGAGGTGAGTCGTAAAGTCGTAAGTCAATTTATTAATTGAATTGAACTTTTATAGGAATAAATCACTATGAGGTTTAATTTAAGATAAAATCAAATGTTTCATACCTCTCCTCATATTAATCTTCTAAGTAGATCGTGATTTTGGGTTCATGGCAAACCCATCCTCAGTCGGCAAAGTAGTACTAAGGATGGGTTCGCCATGAACCCGAAATAGAGATCTACTTAGAAGATTAATATGAGACATTTGATTTTATCTTTTATTAATTGAAATAAACCTCATAGGGTGGATTTCTCAACCGAAGTCTAAACCATGATACCAGTTTTCCAGTTTTTATTGTTTCCATAAATCCTATAAAAATGGCTGAAAATTCACAGAACTTTTTATGAAACCATAGACATGATTCAGATATTTGTTTTTGTAAGCAGAAGCCATAGATTTTCAGTTTTTATGGTTGTTATAACAATAATAAAGATGAAAGGTTTACCCGAATGGGTATTTTTCCTTTATGTTTGTTATGGAAACAATAAGAAATCGGAAAAACTACAGTCGTGGTTTAGACTTCAGTTGAGAAATCCACCCATAGTGTAATTTTCTTTAAATACCCTTCTGTTGTTCATCGATGTAAATTCCCAGTCACACTTATATTTTCCTTTGTGATTAATAAATCCCAAAATCAGACTCTGGACAAAATTGGAGCCATTCACAAAATTGAAAATAAAATTAAAGGAGATAACTACATTAATTAATTATATTATTTTTAGTCTGGACATCTTACCTCAATATTAATGTTGATTTGTTCTTGAACATGTTTCAAAACAATTCTGCTTTATCGTCAGCTTTCCCAGACTCAAAATATAACTTCCTAAAATTAAATGTTAAGATAACTATATTTTTAAAAATGATAACTCACCTTTTGGATGAGCAAGTTTAGCATCTTTAGCTGGTCCCTCATCACCACAGTGAGTTTCATCACCAGGTATACATCTCTCCCCAGATCCCACTACTGGCTCACAGTTGATAGCTGGCTCAGTAACAGGTTCCAATGACAGAGCTCGTAGTACCTGGTGCTTCTCAGGGTTTGAGATGTACAAATGGCCATCAGCAGGAGACACGCTCAAGTAATATTGATACGACACCTGCGTAGCACTGAAACATCATGCCAATGCGATAGTACTAAACTGAGTCAACATTTTTAAAATTCATATTAAAGCACAGTTGAGGTTATGTAATAAGATGTTAAATATAAAATTGGTACCTGGTAAGTTTAATTGAGGATGACTGACTTACCATGTCCAATTTTATATTTAACATATTACTATACTGAATGTTTAAAAAGTATCTACTTTTGAGAAGTTAGATGGAATAATCGTTCATTAATTTATGGATACTACATAGAATTACAGTTTTTTTCTAGAGCTATATTGGAATCTTTGTTTCCCAAAGTTGGCATTGATATACATTTTAAATTTCTATTTGTCTTATTTATTTTCTTTTACTTCTAGTCAATTATATTTTTCTTTATCTATTTATTTTTTATTTATCATCATCATTATCATCATCTTCTTCCAGGGATTAAGCCTGTTGGCTCATTCTGGTTTCATGAAAGCTAGAATTGTTAAAATTGTTCAGACCATCTTCTGTGTGGGCGACCAACATTTCTCCTTCCACGCGGTTTATAATTTAGCAATAATTTTGGAAATCTTCCTTATGACATTCTATCAATATGTTCTTTCCAGTCGTTCCTATATTTAATTATTCGGTCTGTAAGTTTGAAAATATTTAGTTCCTTTCTTATATCTTCATTTCTTTTCTTATCCAGCAGAGTATATCCTGCTATATTTCTTAAAAATCGCATCTCAGCTGCTTCCAATCTTTGTTCTTGTCTTTTAGTGATCGTCCAACATTCTGATCCATACATCAATACAGGAACAGCCATTACTTTATAAAATTTAATTTTTGTTTCTTTTCTTGTGTTTTTAAGGGTTCTTTTAATAGTGCCACACATTAGATTAAATTTATTTATTTTGTCATTAATATCTTCAATTTTAATGTATGATAAATTGAAACTAAGATATTTAAAACTGTTCACTGCTCTAAAATGTTATTATCAAATACCATTTTTGCTCTTAATGTATCATGTCCTTTAAATGCTAAAATTTTAGTTTTAGTCTATAGCAGGATTTTAATATCATAATAAATATGAAAGTTAAAGTTAATAATTTTATATTTTAAAATTCTTTTAATATTTAAATATAACTTAAATAAAGAAAAACATATAAATAATTAATTGTTGTTTATTGTTGAATAAAAATGTCTCAGTAACAATTAAAGAAATTGTATTATATAACAGTCTTTCTAAATAATGCTTTTAAAATTGTGTCTTAAGTCATTGTTGTCTGAAATATAAAGCTTTCTGTTATAACTGTAATAGGAACACCTGCTTAACTTAATATTTTTAAATAAAAGTATACTAAATTCTGATTGGATGTTAAAAACAATTAACTTTTTGATTTAACAAATCAAATTTTGTTTTTGTAAACCTGGTATTTAATGGACCATTAAACCAATAAATTTTTATCTCAAACAATCCTGTGATGTAATAAAGTTTCTTTTAAAATTAACAGAATCACACTAGTTCCGTCAGCATATAACTTTCTCACAAAGACAGAAGCAAATAGAGCCTCTCCTGATAAAATGTGATATTTAATTAATACAAAAAGAATCGTTGACTACTCAAGAAAAGAAAATAATTAATTTTTAATTGACGGTGGAAGAATATACCCCACCTATATTGACTGTCAACAGCATGGTACGGCTTACTGCCTGTGCGACCCATATTTGTAAATAATATTGTAAAATATCTTACTTTTTTTGTCTAATCAAGTCCCTACTACTACTACTTGATTCTGCTGGGAAATTAAATAGGAAATAAATTTACAAATATTTCTCAAAGAATCAGTTATTAGTGATTTTTTAAAGTGTTTTTCCTATCTTGTGTACCAACTTCGACCTTGAGAAGAGAATCCAAGCTCACCGGAAAATCAAACCCAACCTGAACCAGTAATTCTTATTTATTATTTTTGGACACTAATCCTTCAAAATGTTACTACAACATCGGGCAATGAATAGAGTTAGCTGCTTCAAAACATCGTCATAACATGGGAAAGAATTACTACTTCTTCAAAATTGCGCCCACAACGTGGAAAATAATGAAGAACTGACTAAAATACTTCTTCAAGTCTTTGAAATTTTAAAATTGTAATTGGCACTTATTTTTTCCAAATTAAAAATAGCTCTTTGTAGATCATCTTCTGAACTGGAAATCACTACTTGACATCAGCAAATAATATTGCATCCAACATGATGTTGAGTGATTCCGGGTTCTGTGGCCGTGGTCCATAGTTGGTGTTGATACCAGACGTTTCGCCCTCAACTGCGGAGGGCATCTTCAGTGGCGAGTGCCACTCCGCAGTTGAGGGCGAAACGTCTGGTATCAACACCAACTATGGACCACGGCCACAGAACCCGGAATCACTCAACATCATGATTACCGGCCGTGAAAGCCTGCATTCAACTATTGCATCCAACAGTTTATTATTTATTTTAAAATGTTTATTTATCTGGGGCATTTTTCCATTCAAATAGGATTTTCTTATTTTAGAAAGAAAAATTAATGCTCTAACCAGGACTCAAACCCTGGATCTCTGATTATATGTGTCAGTATCATACCAATTAATCATCTAAGCTCTGATACAAACATCAACAATTCTTTCCACTTATACAATTCTCTTTCATCCGAAGGCTAATAGCCATCTGACTCTAAGTAGAGCTTCCGACCAGGAAACACGCCTAGAAGCACTCGCCACTGAAGATGCCCTCGCAGTGAGGGCGACGAACTCTGGTATCAACACCAACTATGGACCACGGCCACAGAACCCGGAATCACTCAACATCATGATTACCGGCCGTGAAAGCCTGCATTCAACTATTGCATCCAACAGTTTATTATTTATTTTAAAATGTTTATTTATCTGGGGCATTTTTCCATTCAAATAGGATTTTCTTATTTTAGAAAGAAAAATTAATGCTCTAACCAGGACTCAAACCCTGGATCTCTGATTATATGTGTCAGTATCATACCAATTAATCATCTAAGCTCTGATACAAACATCAACAATTCTTTCCACTTATACAATTCTCTTTCATCCGAAGGCTAATAGCCATCTGACAACAAAACCATCTGATGACTTCTATTCAAAGCATTTTTATTGAGAATTTATAGATTACTTTTAAGGGTAAGGCTATTATGATGTTATATTTTTAATTAACACTTTCCAGAATTGCACATAGTTTTATTTTAGAAAGAAAAATTAATGCTCGAACCGGGACTCAAACCTGAAGTCAGAGATCCGGGTTCAACAGTTAATTTTTCTTTCTAAAATAAAACTATGTCCAATTCTGTAAAATGTTAATTTAAAATATAACATAAAAAAAGGATTTTCTTATTTTCTTCAGTAATAATGTGTATTTTTTTAACATCCATTTGTTTATAACATTTTATTCATGATATGTAGGATTTGTTTCTTTAACATTTTCACCTCTGTTAGTGTTACATATATTTTTATTTGAATAAATTTTTATTTTATAGTCAATGGGTTGACTGGAAATAAAATAATTATTTTCATCAGAATCATCTGGAATATGGCTAAGAATGGGGAACATTATTAAGGTACTTTTAAATTATTATAAGTTGAACATATTTAAAAAAATACAATTAAGATAGCCCTGAAAAGCCAAGGCCAACTAAATTGGTTGGTGTGACTGGCAAGTAGAATACTCCTTTTCAGAGTGAAGGGGAACATCTTAGGGATGTCAAAAATGGGGAAGTAAAAAAATATACAGTAGCTGCTCACATTTGGTGAAAAACATGAAATTGAAAGAAATATATAAATACTGAAGACAGAACAAATTTTGTTCCAAAATCAGTCTGAATAGAAGACAGAATATGAGGTGAGATGATAAAGAATTTATTTTAAATTTAAAATATACCTATTAGTGTTACTTTCTATAAAGTTCAATTTAATTATGTTAGTTAAACTGATGTAATGATTAGAGTTAATTTTTTCTAATTAAAACATTTAGTATGTTCATTCTTACCTCTTAGGGTCGCATGTTTGGACGCATTAGACAGTAAAATGCCTTCTCTGCTGAGCAAGTTGTATGCTAATACGATTTTGCTTACTCAGAAATCTGTTCATGCGATAATAATTGGTTAAATTTGTAAGCTACCTGCGGAGGTACCTTACATGAGCAACTCAAATTAAAATCCCGAAGGGAACCGAACGGGAACCGATGGTAATCGATGTACTTTGCTGCTTTATCCAACATTTATCCAAGATGTCGGACCTTGAAGACTTCGATCATGTTTTCGGTATACACGGAGATGAGGAATTTGATAGAGTCTACCAAAGAATTCAACTGGAAGAACAGGAGAATCGGCGTAATATTGCGTGTCGCAGACGTGTTTGTATACGGTATTATTTGCGGGATGCAAGCATAAATGCATTCCTCTATAGCAGACGAAAATAACGGAAGTGGTTTTATCGCTGAGAATTCTGGGTAATTCGTTGCCAATATTACGAAAATGTCGACTCTCGTGCATTACCGATAAGTCGGCCGTTAATTCGTTCTCAGCAATTGCTCACGGTGAATCAGCTCACTAGTGATTGGAAGTAATTTGAGAGAGAGTAATGTTCTAACATACGACCCTTAGAGTTGTTTTTGTAGAACATATGTTTCAGAGCTTCTTAGCCCCATCATCAGCGATTGGGCTAAGAAGCTGTGAAACATATGTTCGGCAAAAACAACTCTAAGAGGTAAGAATGAACAGACAAAATGTTTTAATTATTAAACAAACTTCTTAATATTACTTCCTATTGTATTTAAAATTTTTTTTCTTTTTACATTTTTAATAGATAGTAAAGTGATCCCACAACAGGCGCGGAGGCCCTTGGGATAGTAGGAGGTTAAGGCTCCCACTTTTTCTAGATAATCGGCACTTTATGTCAGCCGGGTTGTCAGCCCTGCGCGACGGCCGCCTTAACCCCCAGAACAAGCGTCTTGTACTCATTTCAGTTAGAGGCTGAGTCGACCCCAGGGCCATAGTGCCGCCAGAGGGTTTGGGTCAGTTTAAAAATCCTGACCCCAACGGGACTTGAACCCTCGACCCTCCGGCTTGTACACTACGCTACGGCGTGCCCCTACATTTTTAATAGATTTATATAAAAATCCATACGTACTTTATTTTTATGTTAATTTTTTTTTTCCTTTCTAAACCAATATATCAGCTTTATCATTTCCATATAACTCACAATGGGTAAGAATACATTGGAGAATATGTTCTTATTTAAATTTTGAATCTATTTTAACTCTAGAATGGATTCAGGTAGAATTTTTTTTCACTGTAGCATATTGTTCTTCTTATTTGACTATAAACTAGTTTCAGAACTAGTTTATAGTCAAATAAGAAGAACAATATGAGGTGAGTGATAAAAAATTCTACTACTAGTTTCAGAACTAGTTTATAGTCAAATAAGAAGAACAATATGAGGTGAGTGATAAAAAATTCTACCTTAATGAATATACCTCATAGTGAGTATTCCTAAAATAAGTAATCTAGAATGGATACCCAATTTAATACCTTATTCTGCATTCCAAGTTTTGTGCAGACTCCAATGTAAAGATATATATTTGTGTGTTTATATATGGAGGGTTGTTTCCGACCTCTGATAACGATTTGCCAAGTAGATTGTGATGTTGGAGTGTGAGTCATCAGGACAGGAGTGTGCGAGGTGATCAAACCAGTCAGTGTGCTGCTTCTGTTACACTTGCATGCATGTTGCTCTCATAATGCCTAATCAGATAGACCCGTTTTGGGAAGGGTACATTACTGCCCTTTCCGATGCTAATTATAGTTATTCCGCGATTATTGAGGCTTGCAAAAACATAATTTTATGGTGTCAAAGTGTGGAATTAGCTCAGTGCTTAATAAAAAGGGAAAGGGTCACTTGGGATTAATTCCAAAAGGAAAAAACGGGCAAATCCATGACCTGCTACTACCTGCACCCCAGATGTAATCAGAAAGGTCAAGGTCCTTATCTCTGGTGGTAACCCTGCCACACAAAGGGTGATTGCGAACAGATTGGGAATATCCCTTAAAACTGTAAACACCATAATAAACATAGATTTAAACATGGAGAAGCACCACAAAAGCAGGGTTCATAAATTGTTGCCACGTCACATTGCTGAATGCCTCACCAACAGCAGGAAACTATGAAAAGCACCTGGCAGGAGAAAAATGGAAATTTTTGGTCACACTTGATGAAGCATATGTTTATCTAGGAGACTGCAACAAACCCCTGGCAATTTACTATAGAGAAAGGGGTGAAAAAAATTTAAAAAGTGGTATGCCGAATGCAGAGAAAGTTTCTCCAATGGATATATGGTCATCGCAGGATATTGCTACAATGAAAAACTGACCATTCATAGAGTAGCAAGGCCAAAATCAACTCCCTGTACTACCAGGAAGAAGTTCTCACTCCAATTTACCCGACCGAAATCCCAGCTCTCTATGGTCAGACAAAAACCAAGTCTGGGTGCACCAAGACAAAGCCTCCAGTCAGACTTCGGATTCAACCGTGACATTCCTGAGAAATGGAGCAGGAAACTGGAATACATGCTATTCCATTCAGCAACATCCCAGTGAAGTCTCCTGATGTATCACCAATGGACTTTGTGTTTTTGGACTCTTCAAAAGTGCACTGGGAAACAGGCATAATCGAACAATAGACGATCTCTGGAAAGCATGTAAAGAGGAGTGGGAACTTCTAGACATGGCTGTGCTGCATAAGAGTCTTCTGCAGCGGAAACTCCGATGCCGAACCATAGCTCGGGTGAAAAGCCATCAATTAGAGCATGCTCGATGGTGAAGACACGGCTTTTCTTAAGGTAAAACTTAAAAATCATTTGTTAACAGAGATCAGAAACAACCCTCCGTATAATATATTTCTGTGTTAAAAATTAAATTTCTACTGTTGAAAATATAATTTTATTGCAATTTTTATTATGTCACAATCAAAATAAAACATAATAATTATATAATAAATAAGTTGAGATTATATTTCATCTCACCTCATATTGGCGATTTTTTATAGGACATGTTTCAAAGCACCACCTTTGCTTCATCATTGGTTTGTACAGACTGTCCTACAAGAAACCACCAATTTGAGGTAAGATTAAATATAGAAACAACCTATTTATTAAGTAGAATCTCATAATATTACTTCTTATTGTATTTACATAATAATAATAATTATTATATATTCATAAAATTATCATTAAATGTTTATCTCACAAATAAGGATATTAAAAATATTATGGAAGCAGAAGAAAGCATAATTGAAAGAATTGAGGAGAAGGAATTAAAATGGTTAGGACATATTTTAAGAATGGAAGATGAGCGATGGCCGAAAATACTATATCAATGGCAACCAAGCAGAAAGAAGAAAAGAGGGAGACCAAAGTTAACATGGAAGGAAAGCATGAAGATAGTAATGCAAGCAGAGGACTATGCATTGAAGATGCCAAGATCATAGGCTTTGGAGGTTTGGCATGGGAAGATGACAACAGCTGTAAAAAACCCGAAGACAGGAAATCAAATATTTCTAAAAGTATTATTAAATATCTATCAATATACCCCATACTTACCCATGTGGGGATTAGAGTGCTGCATAGTTGGAAACCAAGGTAATTTAGTTATGCTTATTTACCCATAGATGTCAATGAATGGTAAGGGATGGATAATTAAGGTATTATTTGGATAGGTAACATTTGATAAATTTTGCACAGAGACCTCTTTATTCAGGCTTGCGGTTCTTTACCAAGTATGAAAATCTTCAAACTCGGGACCCATGACTTAAAGTCCCTCCCGGAGGACTTGTAACTTTGAAATATAAAAAATCAAAAAACAAAGTCACATTTATCTTATGTGAACCAAAGAAGTCAATTTTATAGAATTATTTAGATATAAATGTCAATACCTAATCAATGAAAAGTACCTAATTAAAGGTGAGAATATCCGAAGATATTATCCAAGTAATTAACTTCAGAAAAGGTAAATAAAACAATTTGGGATCATGCAGGCCTTGTATGCAATACAGATATTGATTTCCTTAACATTTCCTGTTTTAACTGAAGCAGTTGCATTAATAGTCTGGTTTGCAACTTTAGAATCAGACCATATATAACTATAATTATGTTTTTTATGTTTTATTTAGTTTAATATCTTCAACATCTATAAAGATAATGAAATCTCTGTTAAATAAGATGGCAAATTATCTTCTTGGGAAAAGATCAGCACTGGAGTAAGACAGGGATGTAGACTTTCACCGGTGCTTTTCATTATATATATGAATAAATTGATAAACGAATGGAGGAAAACACAACGAGGATATATACCCATCAATAGGAACCTCAAACTCGGTGCTATTCTTTTGCAGACGATTTAGCTCTTCTGGCACTTTCCAAAAATGATTTGCAACGATCAATTTATAATTTACAAAAAATAGGTGCCAAATTTAATATGGAGATATCAATTAACAAAACTAAAATTATGGCATTTCATGGGAAGGACCCCATACAAAGTAAAATCTGTCTCCAGAATAAAATTTTAGAGAGATCTAATCAATTTAAATATCTTGGATATTATCTCTTTATCTGGGATGAAAAAGATATCCCTGAAAAAATTACTAGTTATAATAAAAGTTTAGGAAATATAAATCAAGTTATGAAACCATCCCTTGTACAAAAAAACACCAGATTACGTTTATATAACACTTTGGCTAGACCAGTGTTGACCTATGGTAGTGAAGCATGGACACTAAAAAGACAACATGAAAGCAGAATAACGGCTTGTGAAATGAGATTCATGCACAGAAAAGCGGGTTGCACCAGATGGGATCGGAAAAGGAACACCGATATCTTAAATGAATTCAAGACTACGCCAATTTTGGAATATATTAAACAGTACCAACTAAATTGAAAACATCATCTTGAAAGAATGAGTTCAAATCGGATCCCCAAAGCTGTTTATAATTATATACCAAGAGGACGAAGATCACTGGGCCGTCCTATGAAACGCTGGAGGGAAAATTTTCTATAGGATCATAACAGGCCTTGGCCTAATACTTGGAAGGAAGAAGAAGAAGATTTAGTTTAACATGTTTCAGTCCTGGATGAATTTATTTTTTGAAAAGAAATATTAATATCTGAACCAGGGATCAAACCCAGATCTTCAACTCTGTATGACACCATACAGTCCAATACACCATTCAAGAAATAATACAAATGTTAACATTTCTTTCCACACATACATTTCATCTGCTGAAAATGCAAGCAGATTTTTGAAAGGATACAGTTTTAAAAATTTTAAACCTAGTTGAGGGTGACGGCACTTGCCAAGTTATTTATTTATTTTAATATTTTATTCACCTCAATGAAATTTTATTATAATTTTATTAATATTGAAAATGAATACTAATAAATAGAAGAACTAAACTCAACAATAGAGAAATACAGAACAAGCTGGAAAGAACACTTGGCAAGGATGACTGGGAATAGAATACCAAAAGCAGCATACAAATATTCACCACGAGGAAGAAGAAGCTTGGGAAGACCAAGGAAAAGATGGAAAGAGTAGCAATTTGGAGCCTAAACCGTGAAGAAGAAGAAGAAGAAGAAGAAGAAGAAGAAATGATAATCTGTTACAGTTCTCCCATAGTAAATTTCAGTATAACAATAACACCTACAAAAGTAATTAGTTTTTCCAGTTGAGTATGTTTTATGCCAAACATTAATATTCAATTTTATTTTAGAAAGAAAAATTATATTTAAACCAGGAGTTAAACCCTGGATCTCTGACTCTTTACGTCCATGAGATAAATACTACACCAATCGAACTTCCAATAGGAATGTCAAATTTCTTTCCACTTATACAATTCTCCTTTCATCTGATGGCTGATAGCCATCGCTATCAACAATGCCATCTGACAACTTCTATTCGAAGTATTTTTATTGAGAATTTAAACATTACTTTTAATGTAATTTTTCATTCTAAAATAAAAACTATATCCAATTCTGCAAAATGTTCATTTAAAATATCATCATCATCATCATCATCATCATCATCATCAACAACAACAAGGATTAAGCCCAATGGCCTGTTCCGATCTCATTATAGGTCGAATTGGTCCTTCCATCTCTTCAATCGTCTTTCCAACATTCTTCTCCCTTTTATATTTGAAGAGAAAAATTATATATGCTCAGACCGGGACTTGAACCCGGGGCCCTTGGTTCTCTAGACCAAGTGCTCTACCAACTGAGCTACCTGAGCAAGTACCGATCTAAACGCAAATCTTTCTCTATATACATTGTAATTCCCATCCACCAAATGCTGTGAAGCCATGCTTCTATCTTGCAAATGGCGGCTCCTTTATTAAGAAGACATATTTGGGAATTATATATTACAGCCAGTACGGCTGTACCTTTTGGTTTATAATTATACATTCTTCTTGGTATGTGCTGTTCATTCATTCATAATACGTGCTGAAGACAAAATATAACATCAAAATTAATAGATGATATTAATAACATATGTACCTGAGTTGTAGCACGGTGTAAACATTGCCTTCAGGTGTTATTCTGCGAACAAGATTGAAGTCCCCAACATACAGACTGCCATCAGGACCACTCGCCAGTGCAACTGGAGTCAGTAGTCGACTATCTTTAGCAGCACCATTACATTCATTTGTGCAGAGTAGCTGGCGTTGCAAGCCAGTGCCCATCACTACTTTCACTGTGCGAGGATATTGCTTGAAGTGTAATGTAGAGCCATCTCCCTTCTGCAGGATTCCTACAATTAATCAATACACATTATCTTAAACATTCTGTTTTAACTACAATTAGGTTAAAAAAAGACCATGATAACTTGTTCATTGTACAGGCTGTTTCCTTGCTAATACTTTCAGGGAAGATTAAGAAGGACAAATGCATGAATTTAATATGAGGAACCCTGGTCCAGAAACATCTCCTTTGCAGGTTTATTACCTAAAATTGATTTTGTAAGTTCTCGGCGATCAATAATGAGGATGGATTACTGACATCTTGGAGCATCATAAGCAGTTATGAATGAATATGCCATGAAGGCAATGCAGATGCCATTGTAAACTTAAGCAGTTATCTGAAAAGTGGATATGAAGAGCAGGTTCTGTTCCATGGCCGGATCTGACTCCACTTGATTTTTTTTATGGGGTCATGTGAAAATTCTTGTATAAGAGACACCAGTAGAAACAGCAGAGGATCAACTAGAATGAATTCTTGCAGCCTGTGACATCGTCAGAGCGACTCCAAGGTTGTTCATCGAAGTACGACAGAACTTGGTACGACATTGTCATGCCTGCATTGGAGCTGAAGGACATCACTTTGAACACCTGTTGTAGTATCACAGCTTGTGTAAGTACTACAGCAAAATAAAAAATTTATTTGTAAGATCTCATAATTTCATGTTCATAGGTATCCCAACTAACTATATTTGAAAAGAAAAATATATGCCTAAAGAAAAATATATGCCTAGACTGGGGTTTGAACCCAGGACCTTTGACTCTCTATGTCAATGCTCCATCCAAGTGAGCTACCTAGGCCTCCAATCTAAATGCGTATTTTTCTCTTATACATAGTTAATTCCCTAACCCCAAATGCTACGAGCCATTGCTACGATTTTTGCAAATGGTGGCTTCTTTATTAAGAAGACTTTTTATTGGGAATTTAAACATTACTTATAAAGCCAGTAGTGCTTCTTTCAATATTGATATTATTCGTTTTTAAACATCTTAATGATGGACAAATTATATTTGGAGGCCTAGGTAGCTCACTTTGATAGAGCATTGACATAGAGAGTCAAAGGTCATGGGTTCAAACCCCAGTCTAGGTATATATTTTTCTTTTCAAATATAATTTGTCCATCATTAAGATGTTTAAAAACGAATAATATCAACATCCCAACTAACGTTCGCCTATAACTTGTGAAAGAGATGTTTCCGGATCAGGGTTTCTTAAATCAAATTCATGCATTTGTCCATCTTAATCTTCTTTGAAAGTTTGTATAATCATAATGGAAACATCCTATATAAAGGCTATCAGTACCATAGATTTGAAAACCAACACATTTAAGATTTTTCTGTCAGCATAAGTGATAAGACAAACATTTTATAAGTAAAGCGTTGAGATAAAATGAGATTGCATAATCTTTTATTTCTGGAAATCAAAATTTCTCAGAAAGTAAGTGAAGAGAGATGTACAGGGAAAAGAAACATAGTATTTATGGTATAAAACAATTACCCTCATGAAAATTGTAATGATGATGTATGTCTAGACTCCAGCCTCCTACGTCAGAAATGTCCACATCGAAACCTTGTAATGTTGCAGTCTGTGTTTCCCACACAACAGCTGGGCAGCTTGAATACTGGTAACCAACAGATATGCGAGCCTGAGCCACTCCATACACCTGCAAATTACACATACTGGTATATAAATGTTCAACGAATGAATGAGTCATTTCTTATCTCCTCATATGTTTATGTTTTCTTATAATATCGGTTGAAAATGGGAGGGATGTTCCTCTTGAAAACTGCAGCTCCCAGGTAAGGTAAGAAATGACTCTTTCATTCATTGAATTAAAAACCTCAATGTTATTTCTCATATTTAACTATGAATATATAAATGTTAGAACATACAAAATATTTACAAAGGCAACATCATGAAGATTAAATTAAATAACAGATTTTCTGAAGTAGGAATTATAAATCGTGGTGTGAGACAAGGCTGCCCCCTATCCTCAACACACTTTGCAATTTATATCAACAAAGTAATATGTTGCTGGAACAAGAAATATAAATTTGGAATAAGAATATCAGAAAATACAAAATTAAACACCCTATTGTTTGCAGATGACCAAATAACAATTGCAAATTCAGAAGATAATCTGCAGAAAGGTCTGTATGAACTTAACAAAATTACAGAAGAATATGGATCGAACATATCTACAGAGAAAACAAAAATTATGGCATTTCAAGCTGTAGATCCTGTCAGAAGTAAAATTGTACTTGACAATAAAATATTGGAGCAGGTGAATAATTTTACATATCTAGGATGCAATATCTCATATGAAGAAGAAAAGGATGTAAATGCAAAAATATCTAAATTTTTAAGAATTTTAGGGTTAATAAATTCTATCTTCAAGCCACAGTTAGTCCAAAAACATTCAAGACTAAACGTGTATAAAACACTGGCTCTTCCAACTCTTTTGTATGGTAGCAAAGCATGGACGTTGAAACAGAAGGATATACAGAGACTTAGATCTGCTGAAATAAAATACCTTCAGAGGACTGCAGGATACACACTACTAGATCACAAAAAAAAAAGAAGACATCTTAGAAGAATTACACATGGAACCTTTAGAAAACAAAATTTCTGATTATAAGTCAAGATGGATGCAACATGTTCATCGAATGGAAGATCATAGGATACCCAAATAAATGTTAAGATATCAACCTGCATGAAGAAGAAGACCAGGATGTCCACTCAAAAGACTTCTGGATGGTGTTTCTCTCGAGGCCGAAACAGGTCAACAAATGGCCTAAATTCGTGAATGTACTATGATGATGATGATATATAATGTTACTGGATAACATTTTTCAAACTATGTTTCCTTAGTTCTTCTTGTTACTGAAATATTATTTATATCTGGTTGAATTTTGTTTTTGTCATTAAACTAATTAAATTAAAATGTAAAATTTTCTATTTTTAACTTTCATGGTGAATTAGGGGTTGGCTGCAGTGTTTAGTGGCTATGTTCTTTGCCTCTAGTTCCGAGGGTCGCAGGTTCAATCCTGACCAGGGTTGATGCATTTTTAGGATGGAAAAATGTAAGGGACAAATCCTCTGGGAATGGGCTTTAAATCATGGGTCCCAAGTCTGAAGAATTTTTGGCTCATAAAAGAATCTCAGTGCCATAGTTGAGTGGTTAAGGCAAGATGTCTGGTGCAGAGCTATGGGACTTGCACTGGCTTAAATTTCCATTGGGAAAGAAATTTTGTCATAGAATTTTGGCCAGTATGGGACCAGTGCCCACCTAGCATCATGATGAATTTGGGTAGCTGCAATAAGAAGCGGTTCCAGGTTGAGAAAACCAGCTAACTGCTGGGGGACCCGACATGCTGACCACATATCATCCTTAAACTTGCTGACTGATTGTCTACCTCTATGATTTGCACATGTGGATGTGAGGCGAGCGGTCGGCTGGTAGCATCATGAAGTAGTAAAAGAATCTCAAGTCTGAATACCAGGCCTCTGGGCAAAATCTTTCTCACTATCCAAGTAATACCTTATTTGGTTACTAGATGATTCAGCAAGGTGAATATGTCACTCACAGCATCAGTAGAGAAATAAGGTAACTAAATCATTGGTCAAGAATCTCCAAAGTGGCAGATAAAGTTGACTCAAATGTCCGTGGAGCCAAAGAGGAAGGAAGGGAAGTGAATTAGGGACTTTGTAAATTTAATTCTCCATTAATGGACTTATAAACTCATACTTACTCACTGGCACTATCGAACCCATAGGTTCATGGCCACACGGACATAAGCCCTCCATACATGCCTATCCTGAGCTAATACCTTCCAATCATTCCCTGTATAATCTACTTCCCTCAAATCATAGTTAATGTTATTCTCCCACCTCATTCTTGGTCTACCAACTGGGCGTTTTCCATTTGGTTTTCCTACAAGAAGCTTCCATGCACATCTTTCATTCCCCATATGCGCCACATGTCCTGCCCATCACAATCTACGAGACTTAACTGTTCTTATTATATCTGGCTTCCTATAAAGATCATGTAGTTCATTGTTATGTAGTCTTCTCCATTCACCTGTCTGTTCATCTCTCTTTGGTCCAAAAATTTTCCTAAGTACTTTATTCTCAAATATTCATAATCTCCTTTCCTCCCTTAAAGTAAGAGTCCATGTTTCACATCCATATAATATAACTGGTGGAATAATAGTTTATATATTTTCAGTTTAACATTTTTTTGAAAGGAGTTGAGACATCAAAAGTCTCTGTAATAACTACAAATAGTTCAAAAGATAAAAATGTATCAAAGGGATTTCTTTTAAATACAATTTGCTTTTGTGGACACATCAACTATGCAAAAAACAAAGTCTGAACCATATAACATGGCTTCATAAGATTTGAACATGTGGATGTGCTATGGATTCATAAGTTTTCTCTTTAAAATTACAACACCAAAAAATTTGCTATATACATTTGATAGTACATGACTTTTTAATGACTTTTTAAAGTTTACATCAAGCTGTGGCATAGTCAGTAGAGTCCCTACCTTCCACTCCAGCGACCCAGGTTAAATTCCTGGCAGAGTAAGGGACTTTAAATCTCCACCTTGGGACTGAGTGTATGTTCTGTCCTTGTGTTTATATGTATGAATAAGGGAAAAAGGTTAAAAAAGTAAAACAAGAATGAAAAACAGTGTGAACGAAAGAAAAAAAAAAGGAGTATGGATGCAGGAAGCTGTGTTGTTGTTGTTTTATAATGGCTGCATTTGGAATCATTTAATCCACTTTGCTTCTTGCTTTCCAATAGAGTACAGGTAGGTTTTTATTTTGTTGTGCTTCCTTATTCAGATTGGAGCATGTAAGAGCATGTAAACAGGTTCTTTTTTACACGCTATTAGCTTGACCTGTATCTATCTATCTATCTATCTATCTATCTATCTATCTATCTATCTGTGTAACTGAATCTTTCAACGCGTTTTTCACCCACTTAAAATAATTGGACCGACTTGAAATTTTGTATACTTGTGAAGGACCCGTGACAATACAATAATTTCATATTTATTTTCTAAAATCCTGGCCAGAATCATCAGAAAATCAAAAAAAGTGTCTTTGTATTTATGTAACGGAACCTTTGAACACGATTTTCACCCACTTAGAGACATTGGATCGACTTGAAACTTTGTATTGTTGTAAAGGACCCGTGACACTACAATACTTTCATATTTTATTTCTAAATTCCTGGCCAGAATCATCAGAAAATAGAAAAAAATTAAAACTGGTATAATAGGTTACGGACTTGTCGACTTTTTAGTCAATCATTGTAAGAGCTCAGTTGGTAGAGCGGTGAACTAGTGGTATATAATTTCAATAATCCATAGGTCGCTGGTTCGAATCCGGCTGGGGAGGATTTTTTTTAGAAGAGTAATACTTTTAGCTCATACTACATTAGTATGGAATTTAAAGATATTTACGTTTTTATCTTATTCTGTAAAATATTAAAAATAAAAAATAAATAATAGTTTTAAAAATTAAAACAGCACGCTTTATTAGAAAACCAAACTCAAAAATGAAAAATAATTTTAATTTCCAACATGCTTGGGATAAATTTAAAGTGGTCAACAAAAAAATCATCTCCAACACATATAGAACAAAACTAGAATTATCAACAAAAAGAAAATAATTTTACCATCAAAAGCGTGGGGTGCTTTTTATGATTTTTACGTTTTCTTCTTAGAGACTTTACTTTTACCAATATCTGTTTATTATCAAATATATTAATTGATATAGAGCACCCCACACTTTTGATGGTAAAATTATTTTATTTTTGTTGATAATTCTAGTTTTATTCTATATGTGTTGGAGATGATTTTTTTGTTGACCACTTTAAATTTATCCCAAGCGTGTTGGAAATTAAAATTATTTTTCATTTTTGAGTTCGGTTTTCTAATAAAGCGTGCTGTTTTAGTTTTTAAAACTATTATTTATTCTATTAATGTTTATAATGCTACTATTCTCTTTCTTTAAATAAAATATAAAGTAGAAAAATTTGACTAAAGAATTATTTTTACATTAGTTAACGGAAGGGTTGTAAGGGGTAGTGATGTGTATATAACCTCTCCTACCCAATTCTCATCCTCACCTTCTCGTGGTACAACCCATTTTTACAAATGAGGCTCTGAGGACCGAGTCATGGCGGTATAACCATTCCATCAGGCACTGAGTAAATGCGGTATCCTAATGTCTGTCCAGAGACTAAAAGATAGCAGCCCTACCACTGGACTTACATAGCGTCGGGCCAGTAACTCATCCTAAGGAACCTCAACTTTACTTGCAAGTCTCAACGTGAAGAAATCCAAAAGGAATTGAAATATTATGACCTACAGCAAAGAAATACGGTTAAAAGAAAATGGTACAATGAAATATGAAATACCTTCAGAGGACTGCTGGATACACACTACTAGATCACAAAAAAAAAATGAAGTCATCTTAGAAGAATTACACATGGAACCTAACAAGATGTCTGATTATAAGTCAAGATTGATGCAAAATGTTCATCGAATGGAAGATCACAGGATACCCAAACAAATGTTAAGATATCAACCTGCAGGAAGAAGAAGACCAGGATGTCCACTCAAAAGACTTTTGGATGGTGTTTCTCTTGAGGCCGAAACAGGTCAACAAATGGCCTAAATTCGTGATTGTACTATGATGATGATGATGATATTAATGGAATGCATTCTTTTAAATAATGTATGAATGAATTAAACATTTTAACTGTAGAATAAAAAAGTGATTTTTTGTCTATAGCATGAATTAGTGGAAATATTATCCATGAATCCTTAATTTTATTTGACTATCCAGATCTTCTTGATATTGCTAATAGAATTTAAAATTAATTTTGTAATAAGTTACCAGTTCATTAATTATTTAAGTAAACAGTATATAGTTGTGCTTCATGTACACAAACCTTTTGTTTATAAACATTTCGTTTGTTCCAAGCAAACGTGTGTGTAAGATGAGGATCAGCTTCGTAAGTCTTGGTGTGGACAGAGCCTTCTATTTCAACACGAACATGGACATGAGTGAGCGTTGGTGGGATTGTGTCATGTGTGAGACGCATCAGCACTGTTGACAAATAACCAGGAGCTTGGCTACTCTGGTACATCAGGTGTAGCGATGATCCAGGAATTCTTATGCTCTCTTGCAGAATCTGAAATGTAGACCAAGTTCATCAAATATCAATGCAATAATAACACAGGTCATAGAGTCCTTGCTTAACACTTTTACTGCTAAGAACATATAATTATAGGTTAGGATACATGTATCCCTTTGCTGAAATAGAATGGTGTAAAGGAATATTCACAACATTTGAAGAATGAAAAAGGAAGCCAACATGAACTGCTTTTAATAATTAAGACATTTAGTCTGTACATTCTTACCTCTTATGGTTGTTTTTGTCAAACATATGTTTCAAGGCTTCTGAGTCCCATCATCAGTGATTACAGACTGAATTTTCTCAAGTTGTTGGCCCTGATTCTTGATTCCTGCTCTCTCTGTCTCTGGTCCAATGAATTTACTAATGAAGTTCCTTTCTCCAGGAATTTCAAAATTCATAATTCTTTCCATGTTCTTCTGTATGTATTTTAAAATGAACTGCTTTTCTTCATACTAAAATTCATCTATCTCCTGCCAGAAGGTGTCATAGCTCTGTGTAGCATACTGCATACTACAAGGGAACTGTCAACCATTGCATGCCAAAACCTATCTTGAAATTTCTCCAGAGAAGTGTTCTAATGTACCAAAGACACATCCAAAAAATTATCTGCTAATTTTAACTGCAAGGCACTAAAATCCAGTGCCAAATCTCTCATTTAAACTACAGGGAAGTAATACAACTCCAGACTTGGTAGATTGGATAACCCTCACAACCTGCTGTCTGTGCAACATCCTGCCTCACTCAACTCTAATCTATTCAAGCAGAGATGTCCATCTTATTTGCACAGTAGGTTGCCATTGATGGATCCAATTTCTGTGCCTTGCAGTTAAAAGCAGCAGATAATATTTTGGACATGGGCTTGGTACATCACAACACATCACTGGGGGAAATTTCAAGATAGATTTCATCATGCAATGGCTGACAGTTTCATTGCTATAAAAATTTATCTCTAAGAGATTGGTCAAAATTCTGCATCTAAGGTTAATTTGTTCATGATCCATCAATTCTGCTGGAGGGCAGGTCTTTCACTACAATCATAGCATGATCATGCTATGCTTTGCAGCTTTACTAGGGAATTATTGGTGTGGTAGCTTTCCGTTGCTTTCCACACCGGTGAAGGACAATGATGATAATGATAAGGAAGATGATGATCGGATGATTTGAGGACCATTGGGACCAAGCTTCCTGACATTTGTCTTACAGGTGAGGAAAAACCCCGAAAAAACCTCACCCAGGAGCCTGTCCCGATCAGGAATCGAACCCGGGCCCGCTGTGTGACAAGGCAGCATGCTACCTCGAGCCCACAGCAGTGGACGCTTGTTAATAATAACATATTACAATACCTGAACTCACTTTCCAAAATCTTCTTTTTTCTCTTTTCCCTTCTGTGATTAGAGGATTGTGACTGTCTCAATCCACTTCTTCACTCTACTGTCTTTTACCATTAACTTCAATTATTTAACCCATTTCCTGTTTCTTCTTACTCCATCCTCAATATCATTCATATATCCTTTCCTCGATCTGCCTTTTTCTCTTTTCTTTTCTGCCTTAGCTTCCATTATCTGCTTAGTTTTCTCTCCTCTTTGATTCTCATTACATGTCTAAACCATATTATTATAAATGTTCTTAAAATAATGCATTCTTTAACAGTCTGCCATGCTTCCAGTTTAATGGTCCCAGGTTTTGTACCCAGTAGGGTTAAAAATTTTAATTGTCAAATAAATTTAATTCAAATTTTTTAAATTTTTTTTTAAATTTTTTAAATTTGAAGAGAAAAATTTTCGCCTAGACCGGGACTCGAACCCGGGACCCTTGGCTTTCCGGGCCAAGTGCTCTACCAACTGAGCTATCGAGGCGAGTTACGATCTAGACGCAAATTTTTCTCTTATATACGTTGTAATTCCCTATCGCCAAATGCTTTTGAAACCATTGTTTCTATCCATATTTGGTTCGTCTTCCGGGCTTATAGGCTTCTTAGTTAAGAAGACATTTATTGGAAATTTAACATTACTTTAAAAGCCAGTAAGGCCTCTAATGATGTTTTTATTATTAATTTAACATTTCTCAATGAAAGATAAATTAAATTTGAAGAGAAAAATTTTCGCCTAGACCGGGACTCGAACCCGGGACCCTTGGCTTTCCGGGCCAAGTGCTCTACCAACTGAGCTATCGAGGCGAGTTACGATCTAGATGCAAATTTTTCTCTTATATACGTTGTAATTCCCTATTTAATTTAATTGTAAAATTTTCAAGAGGTGGTGTTCAATTTGTAATCACTAGATTGAGCACCAGATTCCTGCATTAAATTGTTGAGAAGGCATGTGGTACTATTATGATAATACAATAATTATTTGTGTGGTACTATTGATAGCGATTTGTCAATTGCATAGGAGCTTTAAGTCTGGTGGCCTCTTGGTGCTTCTTGACAGTATTAGACGATATACTGGCACCAGGTTTCACCTCCTCCCTTCTGTTCATTGTCATCTCTCACACACTACATGAACACATAAACATATACTCATCCTACACTCCTCTCTGTACACAATACAAGAATACATCATCATCAACCATGCAAGTATAGGCCGTGTGGCCTGTTACGGTCTCAAAGAGGAATTTTCCATCCAGCGCTTTTTTGGACGTCCCAGCGATCTTTTGCCTTGGGGGCAGTAGCGAAGTATGGCTTTTGGAATTCTTTGAGATGGCATTCATTGAAGATGGGCTTTCCAGTTGTTCTGGTAGTTTTGTATATGGTGAAGAATGGGTTCTACATCCAACTCTTCCATAATTTCCTCATTTCTTTTATGGTCCCACTTTGTGTAGCCTGCTGTACGGCGCAAAAATTGCATCTCATTTGCTGTTATTCGGCTTTCATCTCTTCTTCGTATTGTCCATGCTTCACTACCATATCTTAATACTGGTCTTGCAAGAACCTTACAAAGCCGTAATCTTGTGTTCGTCTTGTGTTCATCTCAAACCAAGCCTCAGATGAATCAGACAGAAGAATACATCATGTAAGTTTAATATTTGTAGGAAATAATACTGTGAGGTTTCTTTTAATTATTATGTTAGTTATTTTAACTTTTTGACTTGCCTCATATTTTTTTATTTCTGCAGACTATAATTTTGTCGCATCTATGGGACATTATAAATGCATTCTAACTGTTGTATATGCAGTTGTCATCCTGTAGGTTGATTTCTAGTCCCTCTGTTGGCTGACCGATGAACCTCCAAATCTATCCCCTCTCCTTTTCACTGGGTATTTCAAAATTCATAGTTATGTTTTTATTCTTTCATATGTAAATTTTCTCCCAAATTGCGAGTTCCTTCGGTTTTTCCAACTGTTTAAGTAATTTTGCTTTGGTTTCTATTCTGTGTTTTTCTGATCAAGCATGTGTAGCTATTGCAGATTTTTTGGTCAGAAAAACACAAAATAGAAACCAAAGCAAAATTACTTAAACAGTTGGAAAAACCAAAGGAACTCACAATTTGGGAGAAAATTTACATATGAAAGAATAAAAACATAAATAAGAATTTTGAAATACTCAGTGAAAAGGAGAGGGGATTGATTTGGAGGTTCATCAGTCAGCCATCAGAGGGTGCAGAGGTCTGTCTGCAGGAGAGAAGGCCGTTGGATGTCAGTTGTGATTGTGATATAGCATTGAGAATGTCACAAATGCAGTGATGGAACTTGAGTTTGCAAGGGAGTTAAGAAGTATGGGGTTAGTCAAAAACAACTCAACATAAATCAAAATAACTAACTCATAACAACATCATCTAAGTGTCTGCCAAAGTGATGAGTAAAATGAAAATAGACCACATTAATGCCATCTCTCTGCCCAGTGTGGAACCCGAAGCATGAAAAGGGCAGTGGCTGGCATTAAAACATACATCTCTCATAGTTTACAAGAAAAGTAATTAACATTAACCCAGTGTACAAAACAGTGACTGCCTAATGAATTCTTTAAAAAATGGCTGTTCCACAGTGTTTAAAGATCCAGATTGTTATAGACATGGGTATTAAATCAAAACAACAAAAAATGGTAACAATAAATTATGGTGTCAGACTAGGGTGTCCTTTATCACCTTCTCTTTTTAATTTATGTATAGATGAAGTTATGTTAAAGTGGCAGATTAATTGAAATAAACAACTGTTGGATACAATATTATTTGCCGATAATCAAGTAGTGATTTCCAATAAGGTAGAATATTTTTATCACTCACCTCATATTGTTCTTCTTATTTGATTATAAACTAGTTTCGGAACATAGTTTCTGTTCCATCCTCAGTATCGTCACGACCGTTGTTCTGTCGTCTTGAAGAGCTGTGAGGTGAGTGATAAAAGTATTCTACCTTAATGAATATACCTCATAGTGAGAATTCCTAAAATAAGTAGTGATTTACAGTTCAGAAGATGATCTACAAAGAGCTATTTTCAATTTGGAAAAAATAAGTGCGAATTACAATTCAAAAATTTCAAAGAATAAAACTAAAATTTTAGCATTTAAAGGACATGATACCTTAAGAGCAAAAATGGTAATTTATAATAAAATTTTAGAGCAAGTGAACAGTTTTAAATATCCAGGTTTCAATTTATCATACGTTAAAATTGAAGATATTAATGACAAAATAAATAAATGTATTCTAATGTGTGACACTATTAAAAGAACCCTTAAAAACACAAGAATAGAAAATAAATTAAATTTTATAAAGTAATGGCTGGTCTTGTATTGATGTATGGATCAGAATGTTGGACGATCACTAAAAGTCAAGAAGAAAGATTGGAAGCAGCTCAGATGAGATTTTTAAGAAATATAGCAGGATACACTCTGCTGGATAAGAAAAGAAATGAAGATATAAGAAAGGAACAAATATTTTCTAACTTACAGACTGAATAATTAAATATAGGACCTAATTAATATTTAATTTTAGGAAATGATATTTTGAGGTTATTTTAATTACTTTATTTACAATCTGATCGTCTTACCTCAATATTAATGTTGATTTGTTCTTCGACATGTTTCAAAACAATTCTGTTTTATCGTCAGCTTGTCCAGACTGGATAAGCTGCCGATAAAACAGAATTGTTTTGAAACATGTCCAAGAACAAATCAACATTAATATTGAGGTAAGATGATCAGACTGTAAATAAACTAATTAAATATAGGAACACCTGGAAAGAACATATTGATAGAATGCCAGAAGAAAGATTTCCAAGATTATTGCTAAATTATAAACCACACGACGAAAGGAGTAATGTTGGATGCCCACACAGAAAATGATCTGAACAATAATTAAAATTATTTTAACAATTCTAGCTTTCATGAAACTGTGGAACGAGCCAACAGGCTTAATCCCTGAATGATGATGATGATGATGAAATAGCTGGTAATGAATGTGATGCATTAAAAAAATATTAAAAAAAAAATTTCTGATCTATTAAGTAAATTATTATTACCGTATGCAGCTAAAGCTATAACTATGATCAAAATAAGTAAATTAATGTACATACATAGCTAAGCTATTGTAATCCATGGAAAAGAGAAAAAAAAAATTCTAGTTCGGGCAGAGATTTTTAGTTTTTACAATAAAAACAAAACTTTAAAGCTGTTTATTTCAAAATATATTTTCTGCTTATGTACATTTTTTCTAGCCACAGCTCAATTGTTTGTGAATTTGAATTATTCGTTTTACTTAACCAATCTAAATGAAATGTAACTGTAAAAGTAGTCTTATATTCAATTTGGTACCATGGAAAAATTCATATACATAAAGATTGGTATGGACAAAAAAAAAAGTATGGGAACTACTGGCTTATGATATAAAATATTTTTTTATATAGTATTATCTCTCTCTCTCTCTCTCTCTCTCACTCACTCACTCACACGAACCATATATTTACATATATAGTTAATTATTTACATATACATTTGCCATATTCTTTACCAAGACAATAATATATATAATATATATATATACTACTACTCTCCGAAACCTAAAAGAGAAAAAGTTTACAATGTGTGAGAGACCTTAACACTGAACCTAGTGACAGCAATATTAATACTCAAAGTCTTCTACCAGATGCAAGGAAACTCAGGAAACAACTAAGAGAAAGAAGCAGTTCTCTGGAGTCAACTTCCTCATAAAGGAAAAGGCGTTGTTCTCTACAATGTATATACACCAGCAAATCAATGGATTCATGACCATCAGGGATTGTCTTGTTCTGAATGGAGAGAAGCGATTAAAATGCAAGCCAATGTATCATTGGTGCATTCTTTGCCGGGCAGGTCTAGAGACGATACCCTCTGTAGACGTCGCAGAGAGCATGAAACCCTTGCATACGTCCTTGGGGCTTGTCCATTTGGACAATCACTGAGAAGCATACGGCACCACACTATTCGAAATATGATGGCGGAAGCCTTGCGAGATTATGGATACACAGTTTATGAGGAAGTTCATGGTGTGGCCACTAATGGAAGTAACAGACAAAATTAGATATTATTGCATTTAGACCATCTTCTAAAATTGGTATGATATTAGATCCCACAATCCATTTTGAGACTCATAGTGGCCAACCTGAGGAAGTTGACTGTGAAAAAAAGCCATATATGAGCCAAAAATTGACTATTACAAAGATAAATACCAATTAGATAGTATAACTGTCACAGGATTGATGATTGTGGCAAGAGATACTATACCAAGATTCTTAGCTAAATTTTGGAATTTCTTAGATTTGGACAGGGTGTATCTTTCCAAAATTGCCATCACTGCCATTAGACGATCAATTTCAATTTTAAGAAACCATATTTACAAAATTTCTACTTTATAGTGTGTATGCTTCAATTGCAATTTGAAATTTTCTTTAATGTATTTACAAAATGTATTTCATCAATTTCAAAAATTAATTATCTGTATCACTTTGTCCTTGAGGCAATCCTCTAATGAGGAAAGTTTTATATAATAAATATATGTATTTAGAATCTAAATATTTTTTTCAATAGTCATAAAAGTGCTGAGGACAAAGAGCCTGTAGAGGCTATACAAACCTGTGTCTCTGCAAAGACCAGGCTTTTGCCAGGCATTCCTCCAATCTTGTCTGGCATCCATGTGGACATCACAACTGGGTGTAGAGTCTCATGATCATGATCCATACAAGGTCCATGTTCACCAGATGTTACTGCGCTACTTGGAAAAACAGGCATGCTACCCCATGCTGAAAACCCTGCAAACCGGACAAGCCAATCTTACTCTTCAGGAGAGAGAAAATAGAGGACATTTATCATTTATTTAAGCAACTTTGTCTGGACCAATGCATTTGGAAATTTTCAGTTGCATGGATATTGTTTTAATCTATATTTATTTTAATTTTATTTAGTCTAGGGATTTAAAAAAAAAGGTAGGTATGATTATTTCTAAACAATAGACCATAAATCAAATGATATTAATTTTATAACTTATGTTTCTAGGTAAAATTATTATTTTTTTGCATACAACCTCCTCTGTAAATATTGGAATATTTTATTTTTCAGAAGTTTCTGTATTTCAGTCTTCATTATTGCAAAGTATTAATGGAGATGACATCAACACTTTTAAAGTAAACATATTAACTGCTATTGCATTACAGTGTATCAATTACTACCACAGACAAACAAATATACATACTTAAAAAGATACCTAGAAACAATAGTAATTTATAATTTACAAACTCCTTGGAAACAGAATAGTACAATGGCATCCACCCATCTTCCTCTTTTTCTAAATTCTTCTATTAAGGTCATAGTATGTTTACTTTGTACCTGTAACATTACTTATTTAATATTTTTTTCCTTCAAAACATAGTCCCTGATGATGAAAATAGAAAATTAAATTAAATCTATGGCATACAAAGCTCTGAAGAGAATAGTCTGAATGAAGTAGTAGTTTTCATTAATTGGTGGATGAAAATACATGTAGTCACGTGTGGAATCCCTCAACTTTGTTTTATCTTTCTTGACTACATTTTGTTACAATTCAAGTAGCTATTTAGTTGTCCAAACATGGGTTGAACAAATTCCATTCGAGAACCTACACTCATAGAAAAGTCTTATGATATAGCTGTGAATTGAACCTTGGACCCCTAGACATGCTAACCTTTACACCACAGAGGCTGTCGATGGCGATGGTGATGGTGGTGATAACAATAATAATGTTGAGACAGAGTATTACCCAGGGGAAACTGTCCACTTCCCACACCATCACGGAAGATGTCGCCATCATCGCTGAGCTGCATAGCCACAGGTGGCAGCACCACTATCTGATTCCATGGCACAAACACAGTGCGGGTCAACGGACGAAATGGACTACGCTGAAACTGCAATGTTACTGCTCCTCCTCCATTCACCAGCACGTCAAACCTGAACATCACAAATACAAATTATGTTACTTTCTTCCTCATTTACCTGAGACCAAGTTTTCATTGAGAAAAAGTTAAAAATAAAAGATATAATCTTAATTTTAATATTTCAAGGAAGTAACACTATGAGGTTTATTTTAGATATTATGAGTCAGATATGTACTCTTTTTCTTCTTCTTCCTTCGAAGTATTAGGCCAAGGCCTGTTACGATCCTATAGAAAATTTTCCCTCCAGCGTTTCATAGGACAGCCCAGAGATCTTCGTTCTCTTGGTATATAATTATAAACAGCTTTGGGGATCCGATTTGAACTCATTCTTTCAAGATGGTATTTCCAATTTAGTTGGTACTGTTTAATATATTCCAAAATTGGCGTAGTCTTCAATTCTTTTAAGATATTGGTGTTCCTTTTCCGATCCCATCTGGTGTAACCCGCTGTTTTGCGCATGAATCTCATTTCACAAGCCGTTATTCTGCTTTTAAGGTATCTTTTTAGTGTCCATGCTTCACTACCATAGGTCTACTACTCACCTCATATATGTAGTTTTTCTAAGGAACTCACAATTTGGGAGAAAATTTACATACAAAAAAAAAAGAAAGAGGAAGAATGAGGAAATTTTGTGTAACGGATGAAGATACAGAGGACAGAGAACGATGGAGAAGTTTAATTAAGGGAAATTTGTGAATGTTTGTTACAAACTGATAGTCTATAAGTCCATAGTTATATATTTTTTAAATCTCATGTTACTTATTAAGATTGGTTGGAGAAAACCCTCAACAATGAGAAAAATTCTCAAAATGAATGAAAATGAAAAAAGAAAGAAAATTATAAACTTTGAAATTCCCAGAGAAAAAAAAAAATTGGTTTGGAAGTTCATCAGTCAGCCAGCAGAGGAAGCAGATATCAACCTACAGGACCACCAACTGCTGTCTCGACAGTTAGAAAAAATTGACAATGATGCCTAAGGCATCGAAACTCAGAGTCTTCAAAAAAGCTACAAATATGAGGTGAGTAATACATATCTAACTCATATTATATAATCTTAAATTTGCAAACTGTTTGTTTGTATAGTATAGGACACTAGTGCCCCTTTGCATGTTTTTTACAGACTGTTTCTATTGGACATTTTACCAACAATTAAATTTAATTAATTTATTTAAATTTTATAAGATTATGAGCAACACTTTAAATATCTCAAGGCATTTGAGGACATCATTTCAAATGTTAACATTTAATTATAACATTGAAATAATAAGCCTCGCTAGCTATAACACTGGTCAACAGAGGTTTTGTTGTCCTTGATATAAGATTAATTTTGGATATATTTATGCTCACAATTCATGAAACTATCAATGATTTTGGAAGATTTGCTCTGTTTTTTTTAATCTTTATTTTCATTTTACATTACAAAAATCGGAAAATATGAAAAAAAATATAACAGATATATTTATAATGTCAATTGTTTTTTGAAAAATTAATATACACCAACATAAATAGAAAGAAAAATATTGAAAACTCATGTTATACTTCAGTGAAACGCCTTTTATAAGATTTTGTTCTATAATTTTTTAGGGGACAATCTCTTTTTAAAGACCAGCAGTAATCTGCCATCATGTGACGGTCCCAACTACTCTGATATCTTTCCTCCATTACTTTTAGATCCTAGTGAAAGTGCACTCCCTGTTTGTCGCTATAACTTCCTAAATTATCTGGAAATCTATCCAGGTGACTGTGGAGAAAGTGTAACTTTATACTCATATTTGCTCCCAGAATCTTGAAGCTTGTCAACATGTTTTGCACAATTTCTTTATAATTTGGTGATTTATAGTTACCTAGGAAATTTTCTACTACCAATACAAAACCTTTCCAAGCTTCACTTTCTGGAACAGTCATAACTTTGATAATTTGCATCTTTCATCAATTGCCGAATTTGAGGACCATCAAATATTCTGCCTTTTAACTTTTACATACTGAGCTTAGGAAATTTCCTACAAATATATTTGAAACATTCTCTTTCCTTGTCCAGTGCTTTGATTAATTGTTCTATCATATCCAGATGCACGTCGTGAGTACTTTAATTTTGTCAAATAACTGAGATCACAGCCGATGTGCGGAGTGAGGGGTGCGAGAGTGGGGATCACGTGATGTTTGTATGCACGAAAAATGCGCAGAAATCAAATCATGAATGGAAACATAAATTTTATTAGTAACAAGCCATTTACTGTTTAAGATAGAAGATACGCAAAAATCATAAAACCTACAGCACATTCAGCACTTTCATGAATATATTTGTAAACTGTGCACTTGAAAACATAGAAATTCACTGAGATATCCAGGGCAACAAAAAAATGTTTTTTTGTAGAGCTGTGTAATAGTATGTGTAAATTCTCATTAATGTCTTCTTGAACTAGAAGCTGTCCGATTGCACTCCCAGCAACAATTTTTAGATATCTGATCTCTGGGGGGTTTTAATCTTATTCTTAACTATGGCTGCAGCCTTCCTAGAACATGTTCTACCATGAGGGACTGGCTGTTTCAGACGTAGAAAATAGTATATGAGTGAAGGAAAATTGCATTCGCACCGGAAGCCAGGATTAGTGTAATGGATAATGTACCGGCATAGAAAGTCGGAGATTTGGGTTCAAATCCCAGTTCAGTTACTTTGGGAGCACAAGTTAATGAAATAGCTGGTTTCACATATGAAAAGTAATACAAATCAACACTAACAGATGTCAATCTTTCTTCCATAATGATTGTTGTGTCTCCAGGATCTCTTATTGCAAATTTTACAAAACGCTTTCATAAATTTATTATGAGAAATAACATTTTGAGTCTTTACGTCATAAAGCTGGCTGAAGACAGGAATAATGTTTCCTGAAAATAGTCCTGTGCTTTGAAGAAAACAGAGTGTATGAGGTGAGATAATCATGATTGTTTTTTGCATGATAGTGCATTTTGTCGTACTTACAGCAATGGCAACCATGATTGAAAGTTCAACTTCCTAAATTTCAGGATTGCCAACCTAAATAACTATACTGTAATATTATATTTACACCCACGCGCAGGAAGTAAAACTACTGCCCTCTATGTATACTACGTACAATGTATATACAAAAAATATCCAAACGGCAGTGTTAATATACATTACATGAAACAAATCACTGCATTTTAAATGAATTGAACTTTATTTAAAACAATATAAAACAATAAATGTGGTACTTGTGGCCATTTTATCAATAATTGTACTCATGGCCTCCTATTGTTTCAACTAATAAACTTTGCCCACACTGTTAATGTTAGTCAATTGTTTATAATGAATGCAAATATTTCCAAAAATATGTTATTATTTTACTAATATTTATTATTTTGAAAACACCATCACGCAAAAAATAATGTACAACTCATGTTTGTGAAGTGTTTTACAGAATCTCAGAAATTAAAAACCGAGCTATCGCTTAGTTTTTAAACATATTTCCTCAATTCTGTAAAAACCACTTCCCAACCTCGCATCGTAATATAGGCCTACTATCATTTATTAATTTACAAAACTGATTGTAAAAAAGGCAGGATATACCCTTTTAGATAAGAAGAAAATGAAGATATCTGCAAAGAATTACAAAAAGTGTATTAATCAAAACAGAAGAATGTAGAAGAAAGTGGTTGAAACACATCAGTAGAATGAATGAAGAAAAGCTACAGTCGACTAGACCATCAAACAGCAATTTCATTGGAGCAATGGAAGTCCCAACGCTGACCAATCAGAAGGCAGATACAACTTACGAACACATCGCGGTGAACTTATAAATAGGACAGACAGCGGACAGAATTGCCAGTCTCAAGACAACCCTTGAGGATGCCAGACGCAGTCTCTGGCAAAACGTCAGGGAACTACAAGCTTCACAACCACGGCCTACAGCCCGAAAATCTTCTTCAAGATCATCATACTCATAAAATGTTGAATTATAACCCACAAGGTCATAGAATTCGAGAAAGACCAGCTAAATATTGAATCCAACAGCTAAAGAAGCAAGAAGAGATCTGAATTGGTCTAAACCATGATGGATGATAACCTTTACAGTGTTTATTATAAATAAAATTATAAATTTTTATATTGTATTATTTTAACGTATTTCTGTTCCTATTGAAATTATCAATTACAAATATGAATCAGTAACATGTAAGAACAAAGTCAATTAAAAAAAATGTGTGTAGCAATGGCGATGTCCATAGATCATGTGTGGACCTGCAAGAAGTTTGGTATTATACAAAATGGCCCAAATGAATTTGACACATTTGTTTTAGTACTTTAACATAACAACTTCTGTTACAATACCATTACAATGACATGGATGAACTCCTAAACCTAGAGATTTTGTTTTGTAATAGGCGCAGGAAAATTATGCTTCATAACTGGGGCAAGAATGAAAAATATTTTTAGTAACATAATTACATATAAATAATATTGTTAATAATAATAATAATAATAATAATAATAATAATAATAATAATAATAATAACAACAACAATAACAATAATAATAATAATAATAATAATAATAATAATAATAATAATAATAATAATAATAGTAACAGTAATTTTAACAATATTTCATATGGGGCCATGCTCCTGTCATTCAATTTTAACATCAAACAGATGGGTGTAACTTCCTCCTGGAAGCAAGCCATATTCTCAAATTTCTCCCATAAAAAAAGTTGTACCAATTCTGTGAACCTGAAGTGTGCATCTGACACCTTAAGAAAATGTTCTACAGCACTGGAATTCTGTAAATTATTATTTTAACATATTTCTATTTCCATTGAAACAGTTATTAATGCATTATCTATATATATAAAAACAAATGTATGTCTTCTTAAACAAGAAGCCCGCCATTTGCGTGACCGAGCAAATGCTCGTAGCATTTGGCAATTGGGAAATAACAGTGTATAAGAGAAAAATTTTCATTTAGATTGGAGTTTCTCATGTAGCTGAGTGGTAGAGCATTGGCCTAGAATGGCAAAGGTCCTCGGTTCAAACCCCAGTCTGAGCGTATAATTTTTCTCTTCAAATATAATTTATCCTTCAGTCCTTCAGTAAGAAGTGTTAAATTAATAATAAAAACATCAAAAGAAGCCCTACTGGCTATATAAGGTAGTGTTTAAATTCCCAATAAATGTATTCTTAAACAAGAAGCCACCATTATATTTGAAAAGAAAAATATACGCCTAGACTGGGGTTTGAACCCAGGACCTTTGACTTTCTATGTCAATGCTCTTCCATCTGAGCAGATGTCTTAGTTAAGAAGACATTTATTGGAAATTTAACATTACTTAAAAAGCCAGTAAGGCCTCTAATGATGTTTTTTATTATTAATTTAACATTTCTCAATAAATTTCCAATAAATGTCTTCTTAACTAAGAAGCCGCCATTTGCAAAGATAGAAACAATGGTTTCAAAAGCATTTGGCGATAGGGAATTACAACGTATATAAGAGAAAAATTTGCGTCTAGATCGTAACTCGCCTCGGTAGCTCAGTTGGTAGAGCACTTGGCCCGGAAAGCCAAGGGTCCCGGGTTCGAGTCCCGGTCTAGGCGAAAATTTTTCTCTTCAAATTTAATTTATCTTTCATTGAGAAATGTTAAATTAATAATAAAAAACATCATTAGAGGCCTTACTGGCTTTTAAAGTAATGTTAAATTTCCAATAAATGTCTTCTTAACTAAGAAGCCGCCATTTGCAAAGATAGAAACAATGGTTTCAAAAGCATTTGGCGATAGGGAATTACAACGTATATAAGAGAAAAATTTGCGTCTAGATCGTAACTCGCCTCGGTAGCTCAGTTGGTAGAGCACTTGGCCCGGAAAGCCAAGGGTCCCGGGTTCGAGTCCCGGTCTAGGCGAAAATTTTTCTCTTCAAATTTAATTTATCTTTCATTGAGAAATGTTAAATTAATAATAAAAAACATCATTAGAGGCCTTACTGGCTTTTAAAGTAATGTTAAATTTCCAATAAATGTCTTCTTAACTAAGAAGCCGCCATTTGCAAAGATAGAAACAATGGTTTCAAAAGCATTTGGCGATAGGGAATTACAACGTATATAAGAGAAAAATTTGCGTCTAGATCGTAACTCGCCTCGGTAGCTCAGTTGGTAGAGCACTTGGCCCGGAAAGCCAAGGGTCCCGGGTTCGAGTCCCGGTCTAGGCGAAAATTTTCTCTTCAAATTTAATTTATCTTTCATTGAGAAATGTTAAATTAATAATAAAAAACATCATTAGAGGCCTTACTGGCTTTTAAAGTAATGTTAAATTTCCAATAAATGTCTTCTTAACTAAGAAGCCGCCATTTGCAAAGATAGAAACAATGGTTTCAAAAGCATTTGGCGATAGGGAATTACAACGTATATAAGAGAAAAATTTGCGTCTAGATCGTAACTCGCCTCGGTAGCTCAGTTGGTAGAGCACTTGGCCCGGAAAGCCAAGGGTCCCGGGTTCGAGTCCCGGTCTAGGCGAAAATTTTTCTCTTCAAATTCAAATTTATTTTTAGTCTGTTCATCTTACCTCAATATTAATGTTGATTTGTTCTTGAACATGTTTCAATTATATCAAAATCATCATCAGCATCTTGCCCAGATTGGTTAGATTTATGTTGCACACCCTGGATGTCGATGTCAGCTCCATCCTGTGGTTGGCCAAAGAACCTCCAAACAAGGTCATGTTCTGTCAGTATTTGGAGGTTCTTTGGCCAACCACAGGATGGAGCTGACATCGACATCCAGGGTGTGCAACATAAATCTAACCAGTCTGGGCAAGATGCCGATGATGATTATGATATAATCAAAACATGTTCAAGAAGAAATCAATATAAATATTGAGGTAAGATGAACAGATTAAAAATAAGTTTATTAAATTAACGTTGGGAAGTATAATAAAATAATTTAATTAAGAAAAATTTGTGTTCAGATTGGAGTTTCTGAGGTAGCTCAGTGGTAGAGCATTGGCCTAGAAAGCCAAACGTCCTGGGTTTAAACCGCAGTCTGAGAATATAATTTTTCTCTTCAAATATAAAAATAGAATGTATGTCTGTCTGTAGTTTTGTCCATAAATAAAAATCATAAATTAATTCCCTCCATGGTATCTTTACCTTGTCGTGGTGGAGTGGCTTGTGTGCTTAAATGATCCTGAGAGCTATGCCGGCGGTAGCATTGCTGCCGATAGGGTTACCCATGCCGGACTGGTCGAAGGTGATAAGCCAGACGAAATAAGTACCTTGGTCGAAAGAGTGACGATCTTTCACCGTAAAAATACAACCGTCAAGAAATGCGGACATGGGTTCTACTGGGGTAAAATTTTCCGGAGGTCAAATAGTCCCCCATTCGGTTCTCCGGGCGGGGACTACTTCAGGGAACCCATGCCAAAGGCTCAAACACAGGGACATGTTCCTAGGAACATGGAATGTTAGGACTTTATACAATAGCGGGGCACTAGAGATATTAACGCGGGAATTGGATAAATCGCCCTTGGATATAGTCGCTTTACAGGAAGTTAGGTGGCCAGGAGAAGGTAGTCAGGAATCAGGAAGCTTTGCATTATACTATGGGGGTGCAGAAAGACCTGCATTTGGAACGGGTTTTTTAGTCAGAAGGAGGATCCTATCCGCTATCCGAGATATTAAGTTTGTTAGTGATAGGATATCATACATAATTCTAAAGGGTAAACGACATGATTTTATAATTGTAAATGTACATGCCCCCACAGAAGATAAAGATGACAAGATCAAGGATGAGTTCTATGAAGAATTAGAATGCTTATTTGATAGCCTTTCACGATATCATATGAAAATTGTCTTAGGAGATTTTAATGCAAAAGTGGGGCAGGAAGATATATTCAAACCAACAATAGGCAAATTCAGTCTTCATGAAGATAGTAACGACAACGGGGTTAGATTAGTCACATTTGCCACATCAAAGAATCTCATTGTTAAGAGCACAACATTTCAGCATAAGGATATTCATAAATACACCTGGACGTCCCCAGATGGAGAAACTCGGAACCAGATAGATCATGTATTAGTGGATAAACGCTGGCACAGTAGCATCATTGATGTTAGATCAGTTAGAGGGACAGACTGCAATTCAGATCATCATCTGGTCAGGGTGAAAATCAGACAACGGCTATCGCTTATGAGAGGAACAAACGCTAAAGATGATTCAGTAAAATATGAATTAAAAAACTTGAAAAATGATGAAATGCGGCAAGAATACCAAATCAAAATTGCTAATAGATTTGAAGTACTGGAATCTTCAGATGACAATGTGGCAAACGAAGAAGAAACTGATATAAATAAAGAATGGGAGGCTATAAGAGATACTATTAAATTGTCAGCATCAGAAAGCATTGGTTGTTTAAAAAAGAGGCAAAACAAGAAATGGTTTGATGAGGAATGTGCCGACATTGTAAAGAAAAGAAAGCTAGCAAAAATGAAATGGTTACACGAGCCAAATGAGGTAAATTTAGAGCAATTGGGTAGTGTTAGACGGGAAACCACCAAGTTACTAAAGAGTAAAAAGAGGGAATATTTGAGAGAGAAGATTAATGATCTTGAAATGAATGCAAAAAATAGGAACATTAGAGAATTATATCAGGGAATTAGTATAGAGAAGAAAGGGTTTCAGGCTAGAACAAACATAATTCGGAATGAAAATGGGGATATGATTGCAGATTCCAAGAGTATATTAAATAGATGGAAAAGTTATTTTAATCAGCTATTAAATGTACATACAGAACAGGACATTGAGGAGGATAAGTTACAGACAGCAGAAATGCTAGTCGCAGAGCCAAGTGCATTAGAGGTTGAAATGGCAATTGAAAAATTGAAGATGTATAAAGCATCAGGTTCAGATGAGATCCCAGCAGAACTGATAAAATCAGGGGGAGAAAAATTGATGGACAAGATACGCTGGTTGCTTAGTATGATTTGGGAAAAAGAAGCTCTTCCAGATGAATGGAAGGAATCAATTATCGTACCAATTTATAAGAAAGGAGATAAAACTGATTGCAACAACTATAGGGGCATCTCATTACTTTCAACTTCGTACAAAATTCTAACAAATATATTAGTAAGCAGACTTGCTCCCTATATTGATGACATTCTAGGAGATCATCAATGTGCATTTAGAAGAAACAGGTCTACAACAGATCAGATTTTTAGTATAAGACAGATTTTAGAAAAGAAATGGGAATATAATGGTACTGTACATCAACTATATGTAGACTTCAAAAAAGCATATGATTCAATTAAGAGGGAGAAGTTATATAGTATCCTGCTGGAGTTCGGAATTCCCAAAAAGTTAGTTAGACTTATACGAATGTGTCTAAATGGCTCAACGAGTAGGGTGCGTGTAGGCAAACAGTTTTCAGACACTTTTGAAATCCAGAATGGGTTGAAGCAAGGAGATGCACTATCTCCTCTACTATTTAATTTTGTACTAGAGCATGCCATTAAATCTTTAGAGAATAAGGAAGGCTTACAACTGAATGGTATTAATAAGCTGTTAGTTTATGCTGATGATGTGGTACTACTGGCCGATAGCGAGGAGATACTAAAGGCCAACACGCACACACTATTGAGTAACACTAAGAAATTAGGACTGGAAGTAAATATCAGTAAAACTAAATATATGGTCACACGTAGAAATACATTATATAATGGAAATGGACAGCTAATGACAAATGAGGGAAATTTTGAGGAATTGGCTGAATTCAAATACCTAGGAACAATAATCACAAATAGGAATGAGATGCACAAAGAAATTAAACATAGGCTCAATTCTGGAAATGCATGCTATTATGCATTGCAGAGACTTTTGATGTCCCAACTCCTTTCAAAAAACGTTAAGCTGAAAATATATAAAACTATTATTCTACCAGTTATATTATATGGGTGCGAAACATGGACTCTTACTTTAAGGGAGGAAAGGAGATTACGAGTATTTGAGAATAAAGTTCTTAGGAAAATTTTTGGACCAAAGAGAGATGAACAGACAGGTGAATGGAGAAGACTACATAACAATGAACTACATGGTCTTTATAGGAAGCCAGATATAATAAGAACAGTTAAGTCCCGTAGACTGCGATGGGCAGGACATGTTGCGCGTATGGGGAATGAAAGACGTGCATGGAAACTTCTTGTAGGAAAGCCAGAAGGAAAACGCCCAGTTGGTAGACCAAGAATGAGGTGGGAGAACAACATTAACTATGATTTGAGGGAAGTAGATTATACAGGAAATGATTGGAAAGCATTAGCTCAGGATAGGGATGTATGGAGAGCTTATGTCCGCGCGGCCATGAACCTACGGGTTCGATAGTGCCAGTGAGTAAGTAAGTAAGTAAAGTACTTACTTACTCACTGGCACTATCGAACCCGTAGGTTCATGGCCGCGCGGACATAAGCTCTCCATACATCCCTATCCTGAGCTTATGCTTTCCAATCATTCCCTGTATAATCTACTTCCCTCAAATCATAGTTAATGTTATTCTCCCACCTCGTTCTTGGTCTACCAACTGGCCGTTTTACCTCTGGCTTTCCTACAAGAAGCTTCCATGCAAGTCTTTCATTCCCCATATGTGCAACATGTCCTGCCCATCACCATTAAAATACAACCGTCAAGAAATGCGGACGTGGGTTCAACTGGGGTAAAATTTTCTGGAGGTCAAATAGTCCCCCATTCGGTTCTCCAGGCGGGGACTACTTCAGGGAACCCATGCCAAAGGCTCAAACACAGTACTGACATAGAGTTATCAATTTTTTTAAATCGATGACCTTGAATTTCAAAAGTGTTGATCATCATCATCGTCATCATGATCAGCAATATTCAGGTTGTAGGCCTAGAAGGACTGTTACGTCCACTAAAGTTTTCTGCTGATCTCTAGATTGGTAATGGAAAAGTGGTCTAGGGGTTCTCATTCTAAACACATCCTTCACATAATAACTATTGAAGATGGGACAAACATGTCTTGAAACATATGTCTAACAGAAATAATGATATGAGGTAAGAATTACACAGACCAAACTTAATATTAAGAATAACCTCATAAGATCACTTCCTATTGTATTTACAAATATCCTTCACGTGCTGATCCCAATTATCTTGATAGGGATATAAGTTATGTCTGCTAGTACAGAAATCATTCTAATTTATTTTAAGATGTTTCATTTTTTTTATGGTCACACTGTTTGACACATCACATTTCATTAGCAATGATTCTACTTGCATCGTATTTCCTTAGAGCCAATGTTTCACTTTCATAATCTTAAACTGTTCGTGTTAAGGTTTCATAAAGTCAAGTAAAGTTATGTCAAACTAGAGATAAATATGAAAATCACATAAAACTTTAAGTTTTATTTTTATTTAATTAAATAGACCAGAGATTGTTTAATGATTTTTATATGTTTCCTATTAATTTATTGCACTGTAAAATTTTGTCTTGGATATCTAAATATTTCTCTCCCAAAATATTTAATATACCTTAACCCATTCGCTTCAGGTTTAAATATTCAATGTACCTCTCCAGAAACTGGATTTAAGTTACCGTAAATTATATTAATCAATTGAGTTGGTGTTTACTTGATGAAAATCCATATTTATTAATTAAATAAAAATAAAACGTAGTTTTATTTGATTTTCATATTTATTATATAATTCAGTGACAGCTGTTTCGGTACACTGTACCAAAATATAAATATAAAACTACGTTTTATTTTTATTTAATTAGTAAATTATATTGTCTACTTTCAGACAATCAAAATGACAAAGGATAACGGTACTTGAGATCACAATAAGGGTGAAGGCCAAAACACATTCCTATACTATTCATAAATGTTAACAAAAGATTATCCTACAATGGGATGTACAAAATATTGCAAATTATATAACAGCAGAGTTAAGTGAGTGTACCTCGTCTTCAGAGGTGAATGGGTTAAGTAGACCAATATATACAATATGTTGTTGTTGCCAATGCTTAACCCATTTGCTTCAGGTTTAAATGTTCAATGCATTTTCCCAGAAACCAGATTTAAGTTAACAAAAATTATATTTATTTAACTTTCACATGGAAAGAACACTATGAGGTTTAATTTAAGAATTAAATTAATGTTTTTATAACCTCACCTCATATCCTTTTTCTTCTATACTGCAGTTTCAGAGCTTATCTCCATCGTCAGTAGCTTCTGGTCGACCGGTGTTATGTCGTTTCTTGGCGGTTTCCTTCTTACTTCTATCGGTGGACCAATCAACCTCTGGATCAGGTCAAAATTTGCGGGAGTTTCGAAATTCATGAGTTTGTCTTTCTTGTTTTTTTGGATGTGGATTTTTTCCCAGACCGTGAGTTCCTTTAGTTTATCTGTTTGTTTGATTAGGCTAGCTTCTGTATCAATTAAATGTTTTTCAGACCAAGCATGGGCTGCTACAGTTGACTTGTCCACTTCACCCTTTTTTTACATTTCTAAGGTGTTCCTTCAATCTGGTTTTTAAATTTCTTTTTGTTTTTCCTATATAGATTTTGTCGCAATCCTGACATTTGATCTGATATATTCCTGATTTATATTCTGCTCCAATTTTTTCATTTTTGTTGGTTTTAATTACCTTGTTTAGGCTGAATACAAGATAATTAAAACCAACAAAAATGAAAAAATTGGATAAGAATATAAATCAGGAATATATCAGATCAAATGTCAGGATTGCGACAAAATCTATATAGGAAAAACAAAAAGAAATTTAAAAACTAGATTGAAGGAACACCTTAGAAATGTAAAAAAAGGGTGAAGTGAACAAGTTAGCTGTAGCAGCCCATGCTTGGTCTGAAAAACATTTAATTGATACAGAAGCTAGCCTAATCAAACAAACAGATAAACTGAAAGAACTCACGGTCTGGGAAAAAATCCACATCCAAAAAAACAAGAAATGCAAACTCATGAATTTCGAAACTCCCGCAAATTTTGACCTGATCCAGAGGTTCATCGGTCCACCGATAGAAGTAAGAAGGAAACCGCCAAGAAACGACATAACACCGGTCGACCAGAGGCTACTGACGATGGAGATAAGCTCCAAAACTGCAGTATAGAAGAAAAAGGATATGAGCTGAGGTAATAAAAACATTAATTTAATTCGAAAATTATATTGTCTATTTTCAGACTTCAAAACAAACAAAAATAATGGTACTTGAGATGACAATTGAAGTTGTGTTTATTTTTTGCCCCTCGTTGTGGAGACATTTAAAGTTGGGTTTCTCGGTGAGATATCCGAAGTTGAAGATTTGTGATATAATTTAAACCACTTTAAATCTGCCACGGCACTAATAACTCTCTTCAGGGGAATGAGGAAATGTTTCTTACACAAATAACAACACTTTATTAACAGTTGAACGATAAATTAGTTTATTTAAAACTCTCACTTTGGTCAAGATGAATCTTGTAATTTAAAAGTTCCAAAAGATTCCGGCTTCGGTTGATATTTTTTTACTTCTAGAAGATTACCATTTTATGTATTTAATGGATGACGAATGCTAACGGTCAATCCAGTCATTATTATTCATTATTTTCACTTAGAAACTGTTTTTCACCAAGATGGATGACTATTATATCACTATATAATCTTTCATACTTTTAACACTATTTCTTTCAACCAACATCAATAAAATAAACAATTATTTCCTTATTCTTAAGGAGCAGTCGCCGAACATGACCGACCATCTTAAGTATGGTAGCCATCTTTTTTATTATGTAATAACCTCTAGGTTCTGATTGGTCCAACAGAAAGGAAGGAGTATTTTCAAGCTAACTTCTATCCAATTCCACCAATCCCATTTATTTCTTTATAAAAATTATCAATTTGAATATTTGAAGTATTTTACATACTGCATCAGTTATAAAAACATCTAACTGTATTAACAGTTTATATTGACTGGTTATTTTTTTTTATACTTATAAAAAAATTTGAATTCTATAAATCAATCTGATGTCCATTCTTCATATAAATAAATATAATTATAAACAAAACAAAAACCTTATTATTATTATATGGGGATAAATATCCGGTTTTAAATTGCCCCTGATTTATTTTAATCTTAGCTACAACTAAGTGTGAGGCTAAATTAAAATAAAACACTTTCCCCAAATATCAAGTTTCTTTCTATACAAGATTCATCTGTATTAGAATCAATACAATGTAATACATCACAATTATAATAAATACATGTTACATAATGAAATAGAAGTATTAATTTTACAAAATTTACATACAATATTTTAAATACACTTTGAACTATTTGAAGTCACCAGCTACAACTAATTAATAGGAGTCTGAAATGGTTTCAACAGTTCTTTGGAATATTTTCCAATTTCTTTTTAGTGTCTATTTCTCTTAGCTCATATGTGGTATCATTAAAATTTTTAAATATTTCATAGGGACCTTTATACAATAGGTTCATCCTATGATATTGTTTCTTTAAAGCATTGGATAATGAAATATCCCTATGAGAACTTTGTCTCCAACTTTGGGATTCCACTTCCTTTTATGTCTTTTAACCTTATTGTTGCGCTTTTCTGCGCGACATTCTAACCTTTCAATAACTCTTTTACATATTTCCTCGGCTGTCTCCGGGATTTGACTTTTATCAATGATAGGTAATGGTAAATTAGCAATTAACCTGTCAGGTTGTTTACCTGTCATTAGGAATATGGGTGCTTCCCCAGTATTGACATTAATTGAATGATTCATAACATTCTCTATGACGCTGATATGTTTAAACCAGTCAGAATGTTTATGATGGGTCAAAACTCTTAAAACTTGTAGTAATTTCCCTATTAACTCTCTCACAGGGATTACTTTTTGGGTGATATTTACTACAATGGTACAATTTAATTCCTATCGCAGTAAGTTTATCTTTAAACTTAGGACTTGAGAACACTGAAGCATTATCACTAAGTAGTGCATCAATAGGTCCATAATTAGGTAAATAATCTCTCACAATTTTACCTAGGCAAGCTCTGCTATTTACACTTCTTAATGGATATATTTTTACAAATTTTGAGAATACATCAGATAATACAAGAATATGCTTGTAACCAAATGTGTAGTAGGCATTTCTCCATGAGTATCCATTACTACTAAGCTATTTACTTTGTTCCTTAATATGTTTTGTGTGGAAACTATATCATATTTTTACGTTCATACATTTGGCGTTTTTGACAAGTTATGCATGAAGAAGTAAACTTTCTCAACTTTTTATCTAAATGTTTAACATAAAAAAAATTCACTTATGTTGAGAGCTAATTTTTCACAACCTGCATGATTTAAGCCGACATGAAAAGTTCTAAATAGTGGAACTTCCATATTATTAGGAATTATAACTTTCCATTTTTTTACATTTCTCCCATGTAATTTGTAAAGAATGTCATCCTTTATACCGATTTTCTTATTACAATCAATTCCATTTTTGTCATCATTATTTATATCTCTCGCACTATACTTCAATCGTTGTAACTCTATATCAGATTTTTGATGCTCAACAATGTTTTTCATCAACAATGAAAATTCTTTGTCTCTATACAGTTTTACATTAAACATTACTACTTCGTGTTTAGGAGTATGTACAGTTTCAGGTATTTTCCCAACACTTTTCAATCTAGACAGGAGGTCAGCAAACACATTCTGTTCTCCTTCTATGTGTTTTATTTCAATATCATAGGAAATTATTTCCATGATCATCCTACTCAGTTTATTATTGGATAATCTACATTTACTTATAAAACTTAGTGAAATGTGGTCACTATGAACAATAACTTTGTTTTTATAAACATAAATTCTAAATTTATTATGTAAAAATGCTGTATAGGGCCGAACTTTGGGGTCTAGTTCTATCTGCCAAAATGAAGAAGTTAAATCAATAGAACTAATAAATCTACCTGTTTTCATATTTGCTATAGATGCTTTCAATTGTCTCGGGCCTATAATTATCCCGGACAGTGAAAGAATTAGTCCTACGACTGTCTAAACACAGGCGAATTTTGCCATTAGGTTTTAACACCCAGCAAATATGGTTGGCGTAAGGAGAATCAGATTTCTGTATTATTCCTTGCATTAACATGTCATCTATCATTTGATCTGCCTGCTCTCTGATAGCAATAGGGATGGGTCTACTTTTAATATTTATAGGTGGATGTTCCATCACTTTAAAGGAATATTTAAAACAGTTGCACAATCCCGGCTTCGAAGAAAAAGAACTCTTATTTTTCATTAAGATGTCATACAACATGCCTTTCTGTTCATTGTTTATGCCATGAGTGTCTTTAACTTTTTCCTTTATCATTTCACAGATGTCTTTTTCAAGTTCGTCACTCACACAATATAATAGAGGAATTTCATCATACTCAGTATTGCAAGAGACACATTCTAAATCACAACATTTACATGCGACATAATCGTCAGCACAACCATTTTCATTATTAAGGCTATCTTCGCCCTCGACACTTTTGTCGGAAGTACAATTAACTGCAATATTATCTTGCATTTGGCATCCACGGCCATTCACCAATTCCCTCTCCTCATATTCATTATCAAATGGGATGACGACTCTCACATTATCTTCATTATACAAGGAAATATTCTTACACTCAAAATTTATTATGGCATTATATTGCTCCAACAGGTCGCAGCCTATTAACATATCACAAGACAAGTATGGAGAAATTAAACATATCGCACTGAAGTAATATCCTCCGATATATAAATCTAGAAGGCACTGAAGCTTAATTGGCAGTTTCTTCTTGCCTATCGCAAGAGTACAATACACTCCACATATTCTTACAGTCATTATCTTATTCCCTTTGTTGACTAAGAAATTATAAAATTTCTGATCTATTGTTGTGTTTGAGCAGCCACTATCCGCTATGCAAGTAACATCATTGTTAAAAATATTTACTTTAATTTTGGGTGGTCTTCCTATGACATTTAATTCTTTATTAGTAACAGGCATAGCATCCTGATTCTTAGAAACATTCAAATGATTATTCAATATTATGCTATCTCGCTGTCTTGAGGTACATAACTTACTATCTCCTCTCATATTTGCTGGTACAATTTCTAAATTTTGAAACCTATCAAAGCATCTATTTTGGACCCCTAAGTTCATAACGATTGAGGTACATTGCGGAGTCTTTAATGTACCTTCTATGCGTTTAAAGCACGAGGTATCCTGTGATTTACTTCGAGGTCATTTTCATTACTAGGTATATCTTGACTTTGGTTGTGAATAGTTACAGAGTCTATTCTATTTTGCTCTGTCCTATCACTAGTTTCATTAATTTGACAATTTTGTTGTCGTTGGAAATACCCTTTACTTTCATTACCATAGGTATTCCTTCTTCTTTTACCTCTACAGGGAGAAGTCCAATACCTATTTCTATTTTCTCCTACTCTGTTAACATCCATATAATTAATTTGTCTGTCATTCCTATTTTCATTACGTTTGAACCATCCATTCTGGTTATTGTTACTATAATTATTAGTCATCCTATTTTTATTTGGGCTGTTTCTATTTTGAACAAACCTATTATTATTGTTGCCCTGTTTGAAACTTCTTTCTCTATTCTCATTATGATATTCATCATTTCTTTTAGTTACAAAATTACCTTTCTTATTATAGGGCTCTGCCCCTTCCCCAAATAAATTTCTTTTACTACATTTATCTACTTCTCTTTTATTCTCTAGTAGAGCTAACAACTCTAACATTTCAGATACATTTTGTGGTCTGGCTACTATCAAATGATATCTAATCTCATCTGGGAAGTGAATGCGATAACATAGAAATTAAAGTTCTCTCATCTATTGGAGGCTGTAACAATGATGCCATTTTTGCCTTCTCCAAGAATAATTAAGATAACCTTGTTTACCATTGTTGGAGAATTTTCCACTAGTTAGGTCTAACCTTAGTTTGTTTTGTCTTTCTGGTCCCCAGTAGTAACCTAAGAAAGCATTTTTAAATGTATGATAAGTCATTGAATCATGGCAAGCTATCTTAAACCAAGACTCTGCATTGTCTTTTAAACTTTTTCTTATGAAGAACATTCTGAACTTGTCTTCTATTCCTTTGATTTCGAAGTATTCTTCAATTTCCCTAATGAAATCAGTAGGGCTTTGGCCTACAGTATCACCAAAATTAGGTAAGTTAATTTCCCCTAAAAGATTAGCAGGATTTTACATACATTTTTACTACTACTACTAGAAGGAGGATCATTATTAACATTACTAGAATGTCCTGACATAACCTCAATCTCCTTTTCACTAGTTTTTTGACACATATTTGTTTTCAAGTTCAACAATCTTAGTTATCCATCCTTCAACTTGTTCTTTTATAATAATTACTTCATTTGTATCTTTGATTGAAGTTCTTCATTACCTAAGATAACACTTTCTTCGGAAATTTTTAGTCTATCTTCGACTTTAGTTCCTAATTCTTCGATTTATCTTGGCAACTTTGCCTTACCTCAATCAAAGATATTTCTATTTGATTATGTGTTTCATCAATCTTTTCATTACATTTTTCTACCTCATTTTTACAAATATCTATTTTCTTTTCACAGTCTTTAGCTACATTTACTATTCTCTGTTCCAGTTTAGAATTGTTTTGTTTGCATTCTAACCTAATGCTTTCTAACTTTTGATCTAGTTTTAAGTTATTTTCTTTAATTTCTTTACTAAGATTGGAAATATTTGCATCAATTTTATTGCTAAGGTTAGTTACATTAGCTTCTAATTTACTACTGAGAATTGAATTGTCATTCCTAATTTCCTTTAATTCTGCACTATTCTTTTCCAGTTTATTATTAATATCAGAAATGTTATTTATTAACAATGTTACCCAAGAAGGTGTATCATTAGTTTGATTATTTTCATTGTTACACAAAATTAAATTTTCTTGGCCTTCACTAATTTCTTCATCAATATTAACAGTTTTACAAGTTATATTTTCGTTATTGGCCATTGGTGGGTATTTTAATATTTTCTTATTTCTTAAAAGCATTAATTGTTATTATCACTAATTCACTTTTCACATATAAATTTTAACTGTACTCACTTTTGAAGATTTTTATTACTTTCCTCATTCTCGTGGTCCTTGGTTCGATTCAGGTTTACAGGTCCCTGGTTCGATTCCCATTCGAGCCCTCGTTGATGCGCCATTTGAAGTTGTGTTTATTTTTGCCCCTCGTTGTGGAGACATTTAAAGTTGGGTTTCTCGGTGAGATATCCGAAGTTGAAGATTTGTGATATAATTTAAACCACTTTAAATCTGCCACGGCACTAATAACTCTCTTCAGGGGAATGAGGAAATGTTTCTTACACAAATAACAACACTTTATTAACAGTTGAACGATAAATTAGTTTATTTAAAACTCTCACTTTGGTCAAGATGAATCTTGTAATTTAAAAGTTCCAAAAGATTCCGGCTTCGGTTGATATTTTTTTACTTCTAGAAGATTACCATTTTATGTATTTAATGGATGACGAATGCTAACGGTCAATCCAGTCATTATTATTCATTATTTTCACTTAGAAACTGTTTTTCACCAAGATGGATGACTATTTATATCACTATATAATCTTTCATACTTTTAACACTATTTCTTTCAAACCAACATCAATAAAATAAACAATTATTTCCTTATTCTTTAAGGAGCAGTCGCTGAACATGACCGACCATCTTCAAGTATTGTAGCCATCTTTGTTATTATGTAATAACCTCTAGGTTCTGATTGGTCCAACAGAAAAGGAAGGAGTATTTTCAAGCTAACTTCTATCCAATTCCACCAATCCCATTTATTTCTTTATAAAAATTATCAATTTGAATATTTGAAGTATTTTACATACTGCATCAGTTATAAAAACATCTAACTGTATTAACAGTTTATATTGACTGGTTATTTTTTTTTATACTTATAAAAAAATTTGAATTCTATAAATCAATCTGATGTCCATTCTTCATATAAATAAATATAATTATAAACAAAACAAAAACCCTTATTATTATTATATGGGGATAAATATCCGGTTTTACAATAAGGATGAAGATCTTAACACATTCCTCTACTATTCATAAATGTTAACAAAATATTACCCTGCCAAGGGATGTACAAAATATTGCAAAATATATAACAGCAGAGTTAAGCAAGTGTACCTCATCTTCTGAATTGAAGCTTGGACTTCCACTATTCTCCTATGGGTGTCCCAATAATAACATGTGAGCTGAGATGGTAGTCAGCATTAATCTTTTTAATTGCTGGACATTTCAACAAATGTTCTTCATTCATGATGGAAGCATCATCTTTACAAAGGTTACAGTGTGGTGAGGGATATATATTGATTCTATGAGGATGAGAGGCCAGACAGTCATGGCCCATTAATAATCTGAAAAGCGCCACTGACTTCCTTCTTGGTAGATTAGGAATGAAAGATTTGTCCTCCAGTAGTATTTTCCAGGCTTTATTTGTGCTTTCTTCTATATGTCTTTCTTTACATGCTTATATAAATGTATGTAAACCCTCTGCTTGTATCCAACATAATGCCAGGTCAATGAGATGAGTTAGAACAAATATTATTGAAGTCTGTGATATACAAGGAAGCCGGTTGACAAGGGCTGTCACACCTCACAGGGGCAGATGAAATGAAATGAGATGAAATGGGGAAATAAAGTGGTGGAATGAACTTTTTGGCATGGGAAAATGAAGGAAACCCCGAGAAAAACCTTTCTGCTTCCAATTTATTCACCACACGGAGTGACCAAGATGCGAACTTGGAGCCGGAGGTTAGGGGTGAGTGTCTAAACACATGTACCTTAATGTCAACTTAACATATCAATAACTAAAAGAAAATAATCATCATCATCATCCTGCCAGGTATTAGTCTTAGAAGAACTGTTACGGCCTGAGAAAGCGGTTTTCGTGCCATCTTTTCATAGGTCGGCCAAGTGACCATTTCCCATTTGGACAGTATAGTTCATTACTGCCTTGGGGATCCTGGATCTAGCCATTCTTGAGACATGTTCCTTCCAGTTTAGCTGATATCTGGAGATGTAGTCGAGTATTGGTGACACATTAAGTTCTTGAAGGATTTCTACATTTTTCTTTCGATCCCATTTGGTGTAGCCAGCTGTTCGGCGCATAAATCTCTTCTCACAAGCTGTTAGTCTGCTTTCATCTCTCGTCCTTATAGTCCACGCTTCACTCCCATAACATAGGACTGGTCGAGCCATTATTTGATAAAGACGAGTACGAGTTGATTTTTGCACTAATGAAGGTTTTAACACTCTATTAATGATTCCCATTGATTTGTTGAATTTCACAATTTTCTCTGGTAAATCCAAATTTTCAACAAAAGAGAGTTTATATCCTAAATAAGTAAACTCATTAACTCTCTCTAAAATTTTGTTATTTAAACAAATTTTGCTTGGTATTGGGATTTTCCACAAAAGGCCATTATTTTAGTTTTATTGGTAGATATTTCCATTGAATATTTCTGGGCTATCAAATTTAAATTATGTACTGACTATTGTAAATCATCTTCAGATGTTGCTAGTAAAAGAAGATCATCTGCAAACATTATTATATCTAATTTTAAATTTCTATTGATAGTGATACTTCCATGTTTTGTTTCTCTAAAGTCTTTTACAATGGCATTCATATATATGTTAAAAAGTAGAGGGGAGAGGCCACAACCTTAAAATACTTGCTATATATTACTCAACTGCTCACTGAAATTTCCATTCAATCAACTTATTTTGTTTTAAATAATCAACTTATTTGCTTTTTAATAAAAATTATGATGGAAAGTAACACTATGTGGTAATTTACAATTTATCCATATTTTCAGTCAGAGAAATCTTTATACCTCTCATCTCATAAAACTCCGTGATTTTCACAGGACCAGTTTCAAGGACCATCACCCTCAAATATAGGCTTACTATACTGGATTCACCACTGATGATAAGAATAATTTCTACAATTAATTTAAGTAATTCAAATTCAAAAAAAAGATAATTTGCAGATAATTCAAGATCCGGCTGCAAGATTACTATGTTCGAGCGTATGAACAAAATACATTTTTTTCATAAAATTGTGAATTACTGAATACATTTTTGCCGAGTTGTCTATTAAAATTTGGCCGCCAGTATGTTTAATTAAAATATAATTTATTTATTTATTCAAAATGATTTGATTCACTTGTTATTAACATAAATTACAATCCAGTTCGATGTATAGAGTTTGAAAAGTTTTGGTTGCCATTACATACTTGCCATAAACCTCCTCACGGCTACAGCAGGCTGTGACACCAATCAGCAATAAAATGGCAGCAAGTACGTATTTGACTTAGGCTTTCATGGCCGGAGTTACTATGATGATCTTGTAGAAGATTTCTGGGCTGTTGGTCTTGGTCTTGAGGCTTGTAGTTCCCAACGTTTCGCCAGAGACTGCATCCGGCATCCTCAAGGGTTGTCTTGAGACTGGCAATTTTGTCGACTACCTGCTCTATTTATACATTTATCCGCAACATATTTTCTGTATGGATAAATGTATAAATAGAGCAGGTAGTCGACAAAATTGCCAGTCTCAAGACAACCCTTGAGGATGCTGGACGCAGTCTCTGGCGAAATTTTGGGGAACTACAAGCCTCAAGACCACGGCCAACAGCCCCGAAATCTTCTACAAGATCATCATAAGTACGTATTTATTGTTTTATATTGTTTCAAATAAAGTTCAGTTCATTTAAAATGCTATGATTTGTTTCGTATAATGTATATTAACACTACCTTTTGGATATATTTTTGTATATACATTGTACGTAGTATACATAAAGGGCAGTGGTTTTACTTCCCACTGCGAGGGAACAATATAAAACAATAAATACGTACTTACTGCCATTTTATTACTGATTGGTGTCACAGCAGCCTGCTGTAGCTGCGAGGAGGTTTACGGCCAAGTGTGCAATGGCAACCAAAACTTTTCAAGCTCTATACATCGATTTCTGCAAACTGGATTGTAATTTATTTTAATAACAAGTGAATTAAATGATTTCGAATAAATAAATAAATTATAAAGGTATGTAGATAGGAAATAACACTATGAGGTTCTTTAATATTGTTTATTTATTATTATTTCACTCACCTCATACTTCATAATTCATAGCAGACCCTGGGTTTCTTCACATAATTTGTGACATTGTCAATGCTGCGTCACGTTCACAACTGACGTCCAACGGCCTTCTATCCTGCAGACTGACCTCCACGCCATCTGGTGGCCGACCGAAGAATTTCCAAATCAGTCCTCTTTCTTTATAACCGGGTATTTCAAAATTCATAGTTGTATTTTCATTCTTGCATATGTAAATTTTTTCCCAAATTGTGAGTTCCTTCGGTTTTCCATTGTTTAAGTAATTTGTTTTGGTTTCTATTCTATGTTTTTCTGACCAGGCATGTGCAGCTATTGCAGATTTTTCGGTTTCTCCATTTTTAACATTTCTGAGGTGTTCTTTTAATCTTGTATTTAGATTCCTTTTTGTTTTTCCTATGTATATCTTTTCACAATCTTTACAATTAATTTGATAAATTCCCGATTTTTTGCAGTCTTCAATCTTTTCATTTTTGTTGGTTTTTATTAAATTATCTAAGCTGTAATCATTTTAGCACCAAAAAATGATAAATAATAAAAAATAAACAAAAATAAATTATATTTTAATTAAACGTACTGGCGGCTGAATTTTAATAGGCAACTCAGCAAAACTGTATTCAGTCATTCACAATTTTATGAAAAAAATTGATTTTGTTCATACACTCGATTAATGTAGTAATCTTGCAACCAAATCACGGACTAAGAGAATTTTATGATTGGGTGTTAGTTTGGAATTATCTATACAATGAAACTGACTTCAATGGTGAGAAAATATGAAAAATTGTGCAGGGTTGCGCAAATCGTTTTAATTTTGCCCCACAGAAATACAGGGACATAGTGTAACTGGTTAAAGGCAATATGCTACAAGCCGAAGGATTGAAGATCGAGTCCTGATAAGGTCAGGATTTTTAAACTGATTTGGTTCTCGTCGAGTAAAATTTAATCTCAAAGTTCATAAAATCAGCAGCAGATGGTAGTTCTAGAGCTCTATGGTCTCCAGTAGTGTAGTATTTTTTTAAAGTACTTATATAAGGCAATATTGCAGAATAATCTCAAAAGAAGTACTGAGAGGTTGGGCTTAGAAAAAATACTATTTAGAACAGGAAACAATCCTAAACATACTGCTGAGATTGTTTATACAACTGAGATTTTATTAATATAACTTATCACATATGTTGAAACCCTACATAATCTCATGTCTGCAATCTTATAGAGATTATATGAAATGAAGCGTGGAAAACATATGAGGAAACTCAAGATAATATCAAAAGCTGCTAACTCTAACTAACTAACTCACTGGCACTATCAAACCCGTAGGTTCATGGCCGCATGGATATAACCTTTCCATAGATCCCTGTCCTGAGCCAATGTTTCCAATCATTCCCTGTACAATCTACTTCCCTCAAATCATAGTTAATGTTATTCTCCCACCTCATTCTTGGTCTACCAACTGGGCATTTTCCCTCTCGTTTCCCCACAAGAAGATTCCTTGCACATCTTTCATTCCCCATATGTGCCACATGTCTTGTCCACCGCAGTCTACGAGATTTAACTGTTCTTATATCTGGCTTCCTATAAAGACCATGTAGTTCATTGTTATGTAGTCTTCTCCATTCACCTGTCTGTTCATATCTCTTTGGTCCAAAAATTTTCCTAAGAACTTTATTCTCAAATACTCGTAATCTCCTTTCCTCCCTTAAAGTAAGAGCCCATGTTTCGCATCCATATAATATAACTGGTAGAAAAATTGTTTTATATATTTTCAGTTTAACCCATTGGAGACTTTTAACGAGTCTCCCTCGTGAGCAGGTAGAAAGTCCAAACAGCCCCACAACGAGGTAGACTCGTTGTTGTGTTATAACACTGTAAGACGTTAGGTTTCTTTAGTGGTTTACATTTTCGGTTCACCATCAGTAAAATGTGTTGTTTGTTTATGTAAAGTAAATATGTATAGGCCTAGTGTATTGTATAGTTTATTTTAGTTATTATTTATAGAATAGTAGACTATAGTTGTAGGCATTTATTACGGTAAAATATAGTGAATATAAATTCAGTGCTTATTTGTTAAAATTCATAGTTTTTAAAATTAATTTTTTTCTTGCAATATGTGCGTAAATAGGAGAGAACGTATTGCTTTTGAGAAACTAAGTGAAGTAGTGGATGAAATATTATGTGACAGTGATTGTAGTGAATTATTATGGAACGAAGATTCGGACGATGAAATAATATACAGTGACAACGTAACCGTGCATGCTACTGATGGTAGAAATATTAGGTGAGTTTCGTCCAGTTTTTTATCTATAGTATTTTATAATTTACAGGTCGATATATAACTATGATAATTAAAGAATATACGAAGAACTTTTCCTGATTTTATAATGTATAGGTCTATGCTTATTTTATTTCATATATTTATTTTTATTATGTACAGTATTATATTGCGTTTGTTATTTTTTTCGGTCTTGTTTGAACATATGATTTGTGTTTACTTTCAAGGCAATGTCCGAGAACTTTTACAAAAAGATGGTTTCTGAATTGTTTGTCAACTTTCACAGCCTTGAAAATAACAAAACATAACGGTTTACAATGCACAAAAGAGGGTAGCAGGTAGGCCACATTCCTTTGCTATTCGTAAAAGTACAAGATACTAAAAGAAATTCAGGGGTAAACAAAATATCTGAAATCATAAGTGATAGAACAGAGTATGTGTATTTAAAGTCCAGCGCAGCGGAGTAGCGGCGCGGAGATTTAAATGGGTTCCCAGTGAACATGCTAGGCACTTTAAACGTGTCTCCAATGGGTTAACATTTTTTGAAAGGAGTTGGGACATCAAGAGTCTCTGTAATGCATAATAGCATGCATTTCCAGAATTGAGCCTAGGTTTAATTTCTTTTTGTATCTCATCCCTACTTGTGATTATTGTTCCTAGGTATCTGAATTCAGCCACTTCCTCAAAATTTCTTTCATTTGTTATCAGTTGTCCATTGTCAATATATACTGTATTTCTACATGTGACCATATATTTAGTTTTATTGATATTTACTTCCAGTCCTAATTTCTTAGTGTTACTCAATAGTGTGTGTGTGTGTTGGCCTTTAATATCTCCTCACTATCGCCCAATAGGACTACATCATCAGAATAAACTAACAGCTTATTAATACCACTGAGTTGTAGACCTTCTTCATCCTCTAAAAGATTTGATGGCATGCTCTAGTACAAAATTAAATAGAAGAGGAGATAATGCATCTCCTTGCTTAACCCATTCTGTATTTCAAAAGTATCAGAGAACTGTTTGCCTACACACACCCTACTCTTTGTACCATTTAAGACACATTTTTATAAGTCTAACTAAGTTTTTAGGAAATCTAAACTCCAGCAGGATACTATATAACTTCTCCTTCTTAATTGAATCGTATGCCTTTTTCAAATCTATGTATAGTTGATGTACAATACCATTATATTCCCATTTCTTTTCTAAAATCTGTCTTATACTAAAAATCTGATCTGTTGTAGACCTGTTTCTTCTAAATCCACATTGATGATCTCCTAGAATGTCATCAATATAAGAAGTAATTCTGCTTACTAATAAATTTGTAAGAATTTTGTACATAGTTGAAAGTAATGAGATGCCCCTGTAGTTGTTGCAATCAGTTTTATCTCCTTTCTTATAAATTGGTACGACAATTGATTCTTTCCATTCATCTGGAAGAGCTTCTTTTCCCCAAATCATATGAAGCAGCCAGCGTATCTTATCCATCAATTTTTCTCCCCCTGATTTTATCAGTTCTGCTGGGATCTCATCTGAACCTGATGCTTTATACATCTTCAATTTTTCAATTGCCCAGAAATTAACTACAGTAGCAAAATTTAGACTGCTTACAGAACATGACTATTTGGCCAAACATTTATATAAAATAGGAATCTACACGAATCCAAATTGTCCTCTATGCAATAAAGATGAAGAAATGAACAAAGAACATCTACAAACCTGTGAAGTATTACCTGTTGGATCCACCATAGAGAAATATTAGAGAGCAAGAATGCTGATGACTTCGTTGCCAAGGCCCAACATTTGAAAACAACAACAACATTATTTAAAGTAAAGCGATCCCACAACAGGCCCGGAGGCCCTTGGGGTAGTAGGAGGTTAAGATTCCCACTTTTTCTAGACAATCGGCACTTTATGTCAGCCAGGTTGTCAGCCCTGCGTGACGGCCGCCTTTACCCCCAGAACAAGTGTCTGATACTCATTTCCATTAGAGGCTGAGTCGACCCCAGGGCCATAGTGCCGCCAGAGGGTTTGGGTCAGTTTAAAAATCCTGACCCCAACGGGACTTGAACCCTCGACCCTCTGGCTTGTAGCTCAGTGCCTTAACCACTACGCTACGGCGTGCCAACATTATTTAGTTTGATGAAATATCAAGACATAGACAACTATGCACACAACCAGTCTGAGTACGGTCTAGTAATTTGTAAATTTTAAACTACTACAAGCAATTGAAATAAAATATTTGATAAATAAATTATTACAATTGTAATTTCATTATGAAGATACTGCAATGCACAATTTTGTATCTAATTTGTGGTCTTGGATTAATAATCATGTTGATGGTCACTGGTTACAATGTTTGGACATACAGTAATACCACATGCCATTGTCAAGGACTTGTATATATATAAATTTTGGTCATGGTCATTTTCAGTGTCTACTAGACAGAATTGGTGAAGATCTATAAAACTTTTTAAAGATATTTTCATGAAAACAACTTCAATACCTTCAATCCTTCAGGATTTACTAAAATTAAATAATTTATGGCTGGTCAGGGGTGGGGAGAAAGACAATCTCCTAAGAGAGGTATTTATAATATTATGAGTTTTAATGTACATTCCTAGAAAAATCGGTTAAAGGAGGTGGTCCTGTAATAGGAGAGGTTTTTTTCCCAATGTCATTTCGACATTTCTGATGTTCTCTCTTGACATTGGCTTAATTGTAACCCATGTCTGAAGTACAGACACCTAGAAGGCACAGCTATATTACCCCGATGATATGATGGATGATTAATGATAATGAAGCACCAGGAGAATTTTTAACCTATACTTAATCTAAATTCCAGACCATGGGCAACCACAGGAATGATTCCCTTTAAGGAAAAATTCCTATGGTTTGACCAGGAATTGTACCCGGGGCCTCATGAACAGTAATCAGAAACGCTGACCACTAGCCCATGAGGCTAGTCAATTTTTTTACTGAAAATATTTGTTGAAATTTTTTCATTAACAATAGGACCCACAGTTTTACTTCTTTTCTGAGAAAAGTCATATGGAAATTCATAATGTAATAATAATAATATAATAATAATAATAATAATAATAATAATAATAATAATAATAATAATAATAATAATAATAATAATAATTATAATTATTATTATTATTATTATTATTATTATTATTATTATTATTTATATTATTATTATTGATAAGATTATGTTATTTAATAAAAAAAGTTGCTAAACTCTATCTAAATGACACAGAAAAACATGTTGATCCCTATATAAATTTTGTGCTAAGAAAATATTCTGTGACATATTCTAAAGAAGGGCCCAAGAAAGAGTTTTTGTTTGTACTTACCAGCCACCTGCACGAGTGAGTGTGAAGCCAAACCTAGAATCTCTGTCGACACTAACACGGATGCCAACAATACCCAGCCCTTGTGGGGTCACCACTTGTCCTCTCATGACAGATACGCGGCTAGAGAAAGACAACAGACACATCCATATAGAGCAGGTATAGGAGCTTGGATACATAGGATATAGGGTCTAGATAGAATAGGGATGCACAAATTATTCCAACTCAATACATTTCCACTGCAAAATTTTCTTATCTACACTAATATTATCACAGTAGTATCTTATTTTCTTTATAATGAACCAACAAAAATTACTGAATTAATATACTTGTAACTTACTTTTATCCAAATTATTTTTCTTCACAGGTACACAATAATAAACAAATTATTTAAATCACATTTATTTAATTAGAAGTTATCATTTAAAAATAATAATACAAAGAATATAATGTATTTAAATAAATTTACAGGAAAATTTTGCAGTGGTAAAGTGGTATGGCACCTGATTTTTGAAGTTTTATAATATATTCCATTCAAAATTACCCACATTATCTTTTTATACTGTATTTATTATCTATCTTATATATATTATCTAAATAAATATATATAAGCTTACATATATAAATATTATATATGTATAAAGTATCTAACAATTTTTAAATTTTTATCTCAGTATAGAATACATTTTAATACAAAGAAATGTAGAAATTTTAATTTAGTATCATTGTTATCAAAATTTTCAAGGTACTACTATAGTTAATGTCAGATTTTCTTAAATTTCTATTGTGTTATTTTATATTACCGTTTCCATAATAAAGCTAAGGAAACTGATTTTAATATAGTTTAAAGACCAAAGTCATTGTTTCTGAGTTAAATGATTAAATACAAAATTTAACAATAAGTAACATAAGGCATAAAATTATTTAATGAGCAATAAGTAATCATTTTTAATTTCTTACTCAACATTTTGAGTATTAAGCTTTGTCTTTTCGCAGCCTTGAATTACAAGGAAGTAAGGTTAGATAGAATACATGAAATCAATTTAAATATAGAACTTCAAAAATCATTATTTTATTTTGACAGCAATTTCAGAATTTTTTATTTCCCATTTATTGTCTCCTAAAATGATTTATATGTTATCAATAAAGGGCAGAGAAATGATTGTGCTCAAAATATTAAATAAATACACCTGTATCTCTAGTGAAAAACACAATATCATATGAAAAGCCTCATATATGCTTAGAAAAACATTATAAATTAATTTAGGTACCGGTACTTTATAATTACACAAATTATTTTTAATTAAATACTATACACACTTTGTGATAGCTAGGCCTATAGAAACATAGTATATAAATGTATATATATCTGATATTTTATATCTTCAGCGCCCTATAAAGAAGGTAAGTTAAATCTAAATAAGTAAATGTATAAATTACACATGGCCACGGGACATAAAAAAGAGAATATTAAATATATTGCTAAAATTAATTCACAAATCAAACATGACATCAAATATGTATTCAAATATTACATTTTATGAAATTACTATGAAATCATAAAAAAATCATACCCAATTCATTGGTTATTTTTTCATGTATTGTAGAGAATTCAGATATTTTTATTCTAAAATAGATTCCTGCTATATGTTCTAAAAATATTGTAATCCAATTACTTTTTTAGGAATTAATACCACAAGGTATTATTTATTTAAATAAAATGTTATCACTTCACCTCATATTCTTCTTCTTCTTAGACCGGTTTCAGAACTATCTTCTTCAGTTCCATCCCTAGTATTTTCGTGACTGTTGTTTTGTCGTCTTGAAGAGCCACCTCCTGCTCCCTCTGTTGGTAGATTGAAAAACCTCAAAATCAAATCCCTGGGGTTTCAAAGTTAATTAATTTCTCATTTCCATTTTTTTAAATTAATGAACTTTGAAATTCGAGGGGAAAATTATTTGATCTTGAGGTTCTTTAGTCTACCAACAGAGGGAAAACGAGGTAGCTCATGAAGAATGGTCATGAAAATACTGAGGATGGAATTGAAGAAGAAAGTTCCGAAACTGGTCTAAGAAGAAGAAAAATATGAAGTGAGGTGATAAAATTTTACTCATATTGTAATCCAATGCCATCCACTAGAATTTTGTGCTTCAGATTTCTACAAAAATTGTATTCATTATTATTTATGTTCTTTGTTAAGAGAAGTGAGTAAAAAATTACAATGCCTGTAACATCATAAGACTGATTCATATAGAAATAAGAAACTAAAAATGCAACAATGTAATTAAATTTAGCAAATATTAAAAAAGTATATAAATGAGTTTCTAAAATAAGTTTCTTAACGAAAATAAGAATTATTTTTCAAGAGTATACTAGTTTTTAAAGTAATTTATCATTTAATATAATAAATTTGGGAATTTTAACATTATGAGGTTTCATTAATAAGAATAAAATGAATCATGAATTCTTCTTACCTCATACATCTGTTTTTTTAAATACAGCACCGCAGTATCGGAGAACCATCTTCTCCATCATCAGCTGTTTTCACTACTGTCAATTTTTTCTTTTGCCAGTAATTATTCAAACTGATATCTGGTGTACTTTTGAAGGAGTAGTTTAGAAAATTACTCCTTCAAAAGTACATGAGATGGCAGTTTGGATAATTACCAGCAAAAGAAAAAATTGACAGTCATGAAAACAGCTGATGATGGAAAAGATGGTTCTCTGATACTTGTGGTGCTGTGTTTAAAAAAAACATAGATGTATGAGGTAAGAAGAATTCACGATTCATTTGATTCTTATTAATTTATCGTTATTCAAATTTAATAGAAATTCTTCAGTTTTATGATATATTTTTAAGTCAATAATTTGGATAACTTTTCAGATAGTAAAATGATATTAAAAAATAACTGTATTTTTTATTATGTAAATTTATTATTATTATTATTATTATTATTATTATTATTATTATTTCTTAATTTAAAACAGTATATATAATATTCAATGTAACGTGATTTATGAAAAGATAAATTAGAATTAATTTTCCCTAAATACAAAAAGAAATCCAGCTCTTTCTAAAAATAATAATGACTTAAATAAAAGTGACTGAATGGTTAGCATAACAACATAACAACATTTAACATTTGAGTTTTAAAACCCAATAGAGCATTAGACTAAAACTTGAATTTACAGGGTGGACCGCTCGAATGGACCTAATTTCAATTGCTTGTTACTGGCAAACGGTTGAAGATAGAAACTTAAAACAACGTTCATAGTACAGAAAAACTCACCAAGTTTCGAATCCTGTCGGTAGATGGCACAAAGATACGTTTCTCGTTCTTAGATTTAATTGTTTGTGAAAATGGCGACTCCGCAGATGAAAGCGCAAGCTGTTTTGTGGTATGCGGAGTTTAAATCAATCATTAGAGTTCAAAGGGAGTTCCGGCGTGTGTTTAACCGTGATGCTCCAACTGCTAGAAGCATAAAGAAGTGGCGTGATACATTATTAGCTACAGGATCTGTGTTGAAGAAGCATGGTGGTGGTCGCAGAGCATCCGATGAAATGGTAGCAAATGTTCAAGCCGCATTTGAGCGAAGCCCCCGGAAGTCATTAAGAAGAGCTTCGCGGGAACTTCAAATACCAAAATCGACATTACAACGGATTGTCCACAAACGCCTCAAACTGCACGCATATAAAGTGCAGTTAGTGCAACGTCTGGAGCCGAATGACATGCCGAAACGAGTGGAATTCGCCAATACGATGCTGGACCGTCTCGGCGCTGATCCTGACTTCATGACCAAGATTTTCTTCTCGGACGAAGCCACTTTCCATTTGTCAGGCAAGGTAAACCGGCATAATGTGCGGATCTGGGGATCGGAGAATCCTCACGCTATTCAAGAGCATGTTCGTGATAGTCCGAAGATGAATGTTTGGTGCAGTTTGTCACATAATAAGGTCATTGGACCGTTTTTTCTTCTCTTCGCCGAGAAAACTGTTCGTGGTACCACATATCTTGACATGCTGGAGCAGTTCTTCTTTCCACAAATTGAACAACTGCAGCCTAACATCGTTTTCCAGCAAGATGGTGCTCCTCCCCACTGGTCCAATGAAGTTCGTACGACTTTGGACAACATTTTCCCTGGCCGTTGGATTGGTAGGGGAGGACCAATCGCGTGGCCCCCGAGATCTCCCGATTTAACACCACTGGATTTCTTTCTCTGGGGCTATGTCAAAGATAAAGTTTACACCACCCCAGTCAAAGACCTTCGTGATCTTCGTGAGCGCATCATAGAGGCTATTGAGAACATTCCAGAAGACATACTCCAACGTACTTGGCAAGAAATTGTTCATTGCTTTGATATCGTCACAGTGACTGCTGGGGCTCATATAGAGATGTGGTGATCTGGATATCAAAACTTGGTGAGTTTTCTGTAATATGAACGTTGTTTTAAGTTTCTATCTTCAACCGTTTGCCAGTAACAAGCAATTGAAATTAGGTCCATTCGAGCGGTCCACCCTGTATTTTTTTTATTTATGATGATTATTAAATTACTATGATAACTATGAATCATTACAAAATTAACTTCTTTTTTTTTTTTTGGAAATGAATAAATGAATACATCAATTCTTTGAGCCATGTTTATTTACAGCAATATATGATAGTAATATTACTTTCTGAAATTACTGTCTATACTGATATTATATTTCCAATTATGGACAATATATTGTTTAAGAAAATATTAACACTTAAACACACACATATATATTTCTTATATTTAATATAAACAAAACTATAAGAGAGGCACCAATATTATTAATTTTCAAAATATCCCTTAATGCAATGTCATTTTTACTCTATTGTATATTATTGAAAGTGAAACTAATAATTTAATTTTCTCATCTCTAATGTTTAAAATAGTAAAATTAGACATTTAATTACAAATACAAACCAAGAGAGAGATAAAGTTAATTTGATAGGTTTTCAGATTATGTGTTTCCTTTGTTTATTTCTGTAAAGTAAAAGACGGAAGTATTCAGGTAAACAGAGCAAGATGGCCTATGGGACCTGGATTTGAGGATCCAATGATTTTTAGTTAATGGCACAAGAAGCTCTTTATTCTGACTCAGGAAAGTTCCCAATACTTATTTATAGGAGGTTAAATAGTCCCAGAGCTAAAGTGGACATGAATAAGCAAAGAACAGGTCACGAAAGTCTATTACTCTAAATCAACAACATAAGAAGGAAGCAGGGTGGCTTTTCCTACACTCCAACCAATTTTATCTTCAGGAAAGCCCCTCATACTCATTTATAAGAGATATGAGTTGGTCCAGCACCAATGAGTGAAGAAACACATTATGTTATTCTCCCACCTCATTCTTGATTACCTATTGAGAATTGCCCTCTGGTTTTCCTACAAGAAGTTTACGTGTCCCTCTTTCATTCCCCATTCATCCTACATGTCCTATCCTTTGAAAATTATGAAACTTGACAATTCTTATCTCCCATCTCTTTCTTGTCCTACCCACTCTGTATTTTCCCTTTGGTTTTCCTCTCCCAGCTCATTCTTGGCCTCCCCTCTAGGCATTTTCCCTCTGGTTTTCCAACAAGAAGTTAAGTCTTTCATTCCCCATTCATGCCATGTGTTCTATTCTTTGCAATCTAAAAGGCAATAGCTACACATGCATGGTCAGATAAACACAGAATCGAAACAAAGGTAAACTGAAACAGTCAGATAAATCTAAGGAACTCACAGTTTAGAAGAGAATTCACATCCACAAAAAAATAAAAGGAAAATCATGAATTTTGAAATTCCTAGGGGAAAAAAATTAATTTGGAAGTTCATCAGTTAGCCAACAGAGGGAGCACCAACTGCCAATTTAACAGTTAGATGGAATTAATAATGTTAAATAGCATATCTAAATTAAAGTCTTCAAGATATCTACAATTATGAGGTGAGTCATAAAAATCTAATAACTTATTAGCTATAAAGTTATTCATATTACATCTAGTTTCCTATACAGATTATGGAGCTCACTGTTATGTAGTTTCCTCTATTCACTGTTCTTCACTCTTTTGTCCAAAAATTTTCCTAAGTGCTTATTCTCAAATACTAATAATATTCTCTCCACTCTTAAATTATGAAACCATGTTTCACATCCATATACAATTTTGAGAGAATTTGAGATGAAAAATTCCCTGTAATGTATAATAGCTTGTGTTTCCAGAGTTGATCTAAGTTTAATTTCTTTCTGTATTGTATACCTGTAAGTTGTTATTGTTTCTAGACTTTGAATAGTATCATTTCTTAAAAATTTCCCTCATTTGTAGTTACAGTCAGATTCAACCCAGGAAGTTACCATGTGTTTGGAATAGGGAACTGGGTTGCCATTTTAACAGTGTTTTCTTGCGAGGAATCCTTAAATAAAACTGAAGTATGCAACAATGCAGGTACAGTGTTATAAGTTGTAGCCGTCCAAGCTACCCCCTCTTAAAAAAAAAAAGAAAAACAGTTGTCACTGAGCTCATGCGGACCTGTACTATCCTGTGTGAAAGTGTTGACTCTCATATTTACTATAAAACTAGTATGAATGCAGTAAAAGAAAAACAATGTTTTTTAAATGCATAGTATATAGATTTGAAAAAAGTACTGCTAACCTTCCCTCTCCTCTCCTCCCTCCCTAAACAAATACTGTTATTATGAGTTTGGTAACATCTAACCCCGTACGTAGGCGGAACGCTGACCACGGACCACTCAAATGACATCTATACGAAAACAAGTGTAACTAAATTAGTATGGTTCAAATTCTTCCCTATAGGGGGAGAGCGCCTAAATCTCTGTAAAGGGAAAACATGGGCTTTCAAGACAAGACATAGGGGGACACTGGCATAGCCCATAAGGTCTGTAGTAACTTCCTGGGTTGAATTAGGGTGTAGGTATTCATTTATTTTTAATAATGCATTTCTATGTGTGACCAAGTTTATTGTCATTTATTTTAAAGGTGTATGTTGGCCTCACTACCCCCTAATAATACTTCATCAACAGCACATACAAACAGTTGATTAATAAAACTGAGTTGCACGCACTCTTTTTTTTCTAAAGATTTAATTGTATGCTCTAGTCAAAACTGAATAGATAGTGGAGATATTGCATATCCTTTATTCAATCATTAAAAAAAATCTGAAAATAATTTGCCTACTTTCACTTTAGTCATTGTATCAATTAGACACATTTATACCGACTTTTAGGAATTTTAAATTTTATCAGGATACTCTACAATTCTTTCCTCTGAATTGAATTATATGCCTTTTTGAAGTGTACATATAGTTGATGAATATGTCCCATCATTTTCACATTTCATTTCTAGAATATATTAATTCTGCACAGTGTGATAGACCTAGAAGACCCTTGTCCTATAAAACCGGATATTTATCCCCATATATAATAATAATAAGGGTTTTTGTTTTGTTTATTTAATATTTAAATATAATTATATTTATTTATCTGAAGAATGGACATAAGATTGATTTAGAGAATTCAAATTTTTATAAGTATATAAAAAATTCAAACTGGTCAATATAAACTGTTAATACAGTTAGATGTTTTTCTAACTGATGCAGTATGTAAAATACTTCAAATATTCAAATTGATAATTTTTATAAAGAAATAAATGGGATTGGACGAATTGGATAGAAGTCAGCTTGAAAGTACTCCTTCCTTTTCTGTTGGACCAATCAGAACCTAGAGGTTATTACATAATAAAAAGATGGCTACAATACTTGAAGATGGTCAGTCATGTTAAGCGACTGCTCCTTAAGGAATAAGGAAATAATGGTTTATTTTCTTGATATTGATTAAAAGAAATAGTGTTAAAATTATGGAAGATTATATAGTGATATAATAGTCATCCATCTTGATTAAAAACAGTCCATAAGTGAAAATAAAGTATAATAATTGCAGGATTGACCGTTAGAATTCGTCATCCATTAAATACATAAAATGGTAATCTTCTAGAAGTGAAAAGTATCAACCTAAGCCGGAATCTTTTGAATTTTTAATCTACAAGATTCATCTAACCTGAAGTGTGAGTTTTTAATAAAATAACTTTTAAGTTCAACTGTCAATAAAGTGTCGTTATTTGTGTAAGAAACTTTTCCTCATTCCCCTGACGAGAGTTATTAGAGCCGTGGCAGAATTAAAGTGATTCAAATTATATCACAAATCTACAACTTGGGACATCACACCAAGCAACCCACCTTTACCTACCAGCTGGTTGTTAATCTCACATCCATATGTGTTAATCGCAAAAATAGATGATCATCCAGACTGTGTAGGGGTGACATGTGGTCAGCATGTTGGGTTCTCCAGTCTTTATAGCTGGTTTTCTCAACCTGGAGTCGCTACTTAATTATTGTAGCTACCCAAATTCCACATGATACTGAATGGGCACCAGTCCCTTACTGGATAAAATTCCATGAGAAAATTTCTTCCAGCAAAAGTCCAGTAGCTCTGCACCAAGGCATCTTGCCTTAACCACTTGGCTATGCAGACTTTTCTAGAATATATCTTATCCTAGAATTTTATCTATTTATTTTAAATTCCCATTTATGATCATCTATTATATTGTCAAAATGAGCTATTAGGCCAGAATATCAGTATATTTGTAAGAAGTTGAATGTAATGAAAATCCCCTAAATTTGTTGTAACCAGTTTTTTTCTTCTTTCTTGTAGATCAGTTTTTTTTATTATCATCCAAAAGAACTAGAATGGATATTAATATAATTTTGTTTTTGAAATGTTATAGTTAATTTTTAACATTTGCAACGGTAGATTAATGGTTACATCGGATGCCTGGATAGTGTAATGGTTAGCACACTAGCTAGAGTGTCTTGGGTTCAAATCACTACCAAGGCATTCCTTTTTATTTTCAAAATAAAATTTTGTTCCATTAGACTAAATTTGAGATACTGAATACAACACTAGCCCAATTCACAAAAATATATAGATAACATAATTCAAATAATGTTTAATTATAATTTAATAAAGCAGTAGATGTAAGAGAAAACCTACATAATGATAGGATTCCTTAGGTGTAACCAAGGCTGTTTGAAGACAGACACTACAGACTGCATATGCACATGACATTCTGCCTGTTCAAATCTTGACACTGCATAGTCACAATAACAATCATATTATTAATAATAAATAATTGATGATTAGACATTGCATGAGAAAGTATTTATCAAGGTCCAGTCTATTGTTCTCCTGTAGCCATATGCTTTTGCTGTTATAGTTGTCCCTAAGGAATCCCATCTTAAGTTTGATCAGTGTCATTGGTAAGTTCACCACAGCTCAATAGATTAGCTAACAAGATAATATCATATAAATTCTTCTCTCATTCCAGCAAAATGTTTTTTGCATATGTACAGAGAGCAAAGAGGCACAATGTAGCATAGTTGGTTAAGGCAATATGCTACAAGCAAGAAATTTAGGGGTTCGATTTCCAGTGGGGTCAGGATTTTTGAACTGGCCTAACCTTATGGCAGCAACACAGCACTGTAATCGACTCAGCCTCAACGGAAATAAGTACCAGAGGACTAACCAGTTTCCAAACCCTCCAATTAAAATTGGTATCACTATAAAGAAAATTATAATAAAAGTGTGAGCTGTTACAATAACATTGTAAATTTGATCATCTCCAAAAAGGATTTATGGAAAGCCCTGTAAATAATGGATATCATTGAATAAACCCAGCTATAAATTGCAAATACCGCTTCTATTGAAGGATGTAGTGGAAATGTGCTACTACATAGAGCTTGTTCTGGAGGTAAATGCGACTTCATGTAGGCTGACAATCCAGCTGACATCTTGTACTGATTATCTAAAAGAAGTGGGAGCCTTAACCTCTTATTGCCCAAATGACTTCCTGAGGCTTGTAATGGAATCATAGAGTAAGCAAAAACTATGGTCTTTGTTTTGAAGGATAGTTGAATTCAAGCTGCATAATTTAAGAATGTTGCAATTTGATCAAAGGGTAAATGTGAAATTCTGTAAAAAATTAGGCAAATCAGCGAGTGAAACCTTTGAAATTAACAAAAGCATAGCAAGTAGGCCTATATGATAGACAAACCTTGGGCCACAGTGCTACATTTAACTGGAATTATTATCTGTACAAGGGAAAGATAAATTTGAGGATGATGTGCAAATTGGTCAGCCAATAACAGTCTAAATGATCCGAAGATTCAAGAGGTTACAACCTTCATGCATGCTAACTACAGTAGTTCTAATCAGTAGATGTCTTTGCAGCAGTTGTAGAAATTGTTTTTGGTATGTGTTACAAAGTTCTGTCTGATGACCTGAACATGCCATGTTCCATGAATCTTGACGCAATACCAATGTGATGATTCCATGATCATTTGCAGTGACTTGATCAGTAGTATTGATAAAAATCAGACATTTCTCAGTCAGATCATAATGGGAAGTGAAACATAACATTTTTTTCATATAATTTCTTCTTCTTCTTCTTTGACTTTCCCCCACTTATAATTTTGCCATCATCAGTTTCCATTTATTTCTATCATTCCAATCTCCTCCTTCCAAATTCCTATCATCCATTATAGTTCTGACATAAGTTTCTCATTTCCATCTTGGTCTGCCACGTTTATTTCTTCCAGGGGATGATCATTGGTATATATTTTTTGGCCATCTTTTATCTTCCATTCTCTGTACATGGCCATACCATTTAAGAGTTTAATTTTCAACTCTCTTAACAACAGATGTGGTGACATTCATTTCTCTCCATAGGAATTCATTTCTTATTTTATCCTGTCTTGTTTTTTTTGAAGGTTTCTTCTATGATAGTCAAATTCAACTGTTGTAATTTTATTCTTTTGTAATTCCGTCAAATACCAAATTTCACTTCCATATGACAAAATATTCTGTATTATGCTCTTATAAATTTTCATTTTAGTTTTTTTGTAATATTTTTGTTCCAAATTATTCCATGTAATATCTTTGTTGCATTTTTTGCCATTCCAATTTTAGTTTGTACATCTCTTTCACATGTACCTAAATATGTAATTATTGACCCAAGGTATTTAAAAATTTCACTTTTTTTTTTTCCAGTTTTGAATGAGGCCATCCACATGACATTTTTTTCATGTAATTTATGATGAGAATTAACATTATGAGGCTTTCAAATTAATACAATTAAATGGTGAAACTGAGAAATCAGCTATTGCAGCTCATACTTTGCTAGAGAATCATAACATTAAAAAAAAAACTTTTGAAACATTTGGCACAGCCCTTGGAATTAACAGTTTGGGAAAATATATACATTCAGAAGAAAAAATTTAGATCCATGAATTTTGAAATTCCTGGCAAGCAAGATTTGATCTTAAATTTCATCAAATTAACACTAGATGGCAGTTTAGAAGACAATGTTGAAGACAGAAATTCAACAGTTGAAAATATGGTTGAAGGTAGGAATGACTCTTCCTGAAACAGCGGTCTTGTGCTGTGAAGAAACTGGAGTGTATGAGGTGGGATGATGTATGGCTCATTTTAATTTTATAATATCTTCTGTATGATTCTCAATTAAGCTAACAATCTACCATCTGGAAATAATGTGTAGGTATCACTGTGAAAGGACAGGTCAAAAAGCAAAGTGATGCTTGAATTATTTTTGACATGTCAGAAATTTTCCATACAGAATTCATCCCACAGTGAGTAACTGTAAATCAGCACCGGCACAAGGACACAAGGACATCCTTTGCTATCTATACAATAAATTTATTGTAAACATCCTGAGCATTAATGCAGCAAGGACTGGCTGTTTGCTGCATGACAAATTCCCCTCCACATCAGTCTGTGTTTTGGTTAAATAAAATTGGCAAAACAACAGGTCTTTGTTTTGCCACACCTCCATTTTCATCTGATCTTGCATGTGTGATTTTTTCTATTTCCCTGCTTGAAGGGACATCCTTTGCTATCTACACAATCAATTTAATGTAAGCATCCTGAGCATTAATGCAGTAAGGACTGGCTGTTTGCTGCATGACAATTCCCCTGCACATCAGTCTATGTTTTGGTTAAATAAAATTGGCAAATTAACAGGTCCTTGTTTTGCCACACACTCCATTTTCATCTGATCTTGCACGTGTGATTTTTTCTCTTTCCCTGCTTGAAACAAAAATTGTGTGGGCAAAGATTTGAGTTGCCCAAGGAAAACATCATTGCCACACAAGAAGCCTTAAGAGATGTTCCTGCCAATATTTTTCAAATGTATTTCCAACAGCTACCTCAAAATGGAGAATTTAAGTTAATATTGTGCTCAAATTCTCATTTCATTCCAATTTAAATGAAAGCGTGGGCATCCTAGGAATATCTTCATGGCTTAACCTTACGATGTGACGACAGGTATACCCCTCTACTGCCAAAAGGCAGACAAATCTGACATGTTGCAGATAGTAAATTTTCATTCACAACCATGCAAAATATGAGTGTTAAGGCATTTAAATTTCTGGTGACTGGGCAGTGACAGGCATTTAAAAATCCCATATATTAAAGGTTAACAATTGATCCTTAGACCGAGAAATGTTATAAAACTAATTAGTATAAAATTTTATTTTCAAACATTTTAACATGTTTCATTTATGTAAAATCAATAATGATCAATAATTTTTATAAAGAGTTTAAAATTTTTAAAGAGAAACTCTACAATCAGTAAAGAATATGCTAGAAAAAATTATACAATTTTGTGTGTTTTTAAAAATCTTGATAAAACATATTGGATAGGGTGGATTTAGTTATCCAGTCTCATACTAGATTATTCTATTGCAGTACTCATAGTAATAATAGTTATCATTAGCAAAAATTTACAGTAAGTTTGTTGTCAAACGCACATTATATACATGACCAAGAGAAAAACTTTTTATTATGTGTATCATTAAATCACAGTTTGCATTTTTCTTTAATAAAGCATCCTGACCTTTAAACACAATTGATCTTGATTAGGCCTATATTTACAATGGGTAGATTGGGACAATTGGGTAAAGAGAATTTAGAAGGCAGCATTTCTGCCCAAAATGCTTATGAAACATTCCCAAATTTCATTATATGAGAGGAAATAGTCATCTAAAATTTGATATCTCTATCAAAATTTGTTATCAAATAATTCCTTTCAAGAAACTATCATGGAATGTTGTACTCTAATATGATCAAATTATGTTAGAAATAACTAACTCTATTGAAACTGTAGGTTCAGTGCCACATATACTTAGACTCTCCATTGGTATCATCTTTAAATAACAATCTAGTTCTATTACTGATATCCAGTACACTAAGATCCATTCAAATATTATCTGCCATGTATATCTAGGTCTTACTAATGGTCTTCTCCCCAAGTTTTTCCCAATTGCAAACTTTGAAAGAATTTCTACTGTACCCATTCTAGCTAAATGACCTACCCATCTTTATTTCCTAGACTTAATAACCTTGACAATTATGAAACTATATTAGGAAGTAACATCATGAGTAGAGCTCGGAATTTGAGGACCTATAAAATGCCTATAAAAGACCTTTAAAAATCCTAAAAAATCCTAAAACCTAAAAATGAAAAAAGGACGTAAAAAGGCAATTTGAATTAAATAATAATTTTAATTTCAACTGCATTTTTAATTAATATAGTAAAATAATGTTTAAAAAAGTCAAAATTCTAGTGAAATACAACATGCATTGTGAAAAAAATTGATGACTGAAAATGCTTCTTCTTTCATCATCATTATTATCAACAAAGTACATTCACAAATTTAGGCCATTTGTTGACCTGTTTCAGCCTCAAGAGAAACACCACCCAAAAGTCTTTTGAGTGGACGTCCTGGTCTTCTTCTTCCTGCAGGTTGATATCTTAACATTTATTTGGGTATCCTGTGATCTTCCATTCGATGAACATGTTGCATCCATCTTGACTTTTAATCAGAAATTTTATTTTCTAAAGGTTCCATGTGTAATTCTTCTAAGTTGTCTTCATTTTTTTGTGATCTAGTAGTGTGTATCCTGCAGTCCTCTGAAGGTATCTCATTTCAGCAGATCTAAGTCTCTGTATATCCTTCTGTTTCAATGTCCATACTTTGCTACCATACAAAAGAGTTGGAAGAGCCAGTGTTTTATACACTTTTAGTCTTGAATGTTTTTGGACTAACTGTGGCTTGAAGATAGAAGTTATTAACCCTAAAATCCTTAAAAATTTCTTCTTTCATACTTTCTTTTTTTTAATTCAGCGTAGTTTGAATTGAAAAACAAATTCTGTGTTCATTAAAAGAAAGTTCTTGAAGAATTCAGAACGAATGATTTTTTTTTTCCCCACATAGAATGAATTTAGCAAACCTGCAATGGATATCAGGTGGTAAATAGGTTGGTTAAAAATAACAGGATATTTTGTAAGGGTTCAATAGTTTCTGACAGAACAAAATTGTTTGCAATGTGAAAAGTCTTTGGAAAGTACAACCAGATAGTTTTTTTTTTAAGAAATTGGAATTGAGACATGACTCATGAGGAATCTTGAATTAAACAAATGGTATAAATGTAGTCAAAAGAAGGTAAAGTTGTAAAAAAAGACATTAAGATAATAGAAGCCTAAAAAGGACCAATAAGCAAAAAAAACTCAAAAAGGACTAAAAGGACAAATAAACCTCACCATTTTCTGGCCTACAATGACATAAAATGAAAAAAGGACTTTTCCTCAACTTCCGAGCCCTAATTATGAAGTTCTACTTAATAGTATTATTATCTCTGACAATACTAGGACAACAATAAAAATCATAGAGTTAGTTGTTTGAAGCTTCCTCTGCTGTCATCTCTAACTGGACCAAATATTCCTATTTTGAATACTTTTACCTTGTTTTCTTTCTTAATCCTTTAATCTAAGTAACCATGTGTCAGCCATAAAGTATCAAAGGCAATTTTATCATTTCACATATTTTTATTTCTAAATTCTTGGAAAAAAGCCAAGATGACACATGATCTTGAATTTAATAATAACATAAATTTAATTTCTTCATTTGTATGGATCTGATCTGTTGACAATGCTCCTGAACATTTGAATGTTTTTACTTTTTCATAAGAATAATTGCTTATAGTTACCCTGTTATTATATATGCTATTGCCAGGATGACTGAAAATAGTTGAATTTGTTTAATTTAACTTAAAAAAGTTTATATAAAATTTCCAAATTTCCTTTATTTCTTTACCAATGCTTTACACACAAATAATTTGCTACTATAAGAGCCTCTTCTTCACAGTTTATTTTATAATACATACTGGCACTGGTTGATGTTCTCACAAACATTTTTTGTCTGTCACTCTTCTACACTTTCACTGGTTCACTACCAGAATTTGACTGACTGGTCCACAGACACACATCTCCTTTTATATGTGATGGTCAGAATCATTTAGAAGTCAGTCTGGACCCCTCTCAAGTAGAAAGTCCAAGAGGACAAATCTTCTAGAATTGATGAATCTGGGAAATGATTCCACCAGAGAGTATATCTGGAGAGGTTGTTCGCAGGTTGCATATGATTCAAATTGAATTCCTATTGCCTTATAAGGAGTCCTGTCACCACCCACAAAATTCAAAGATGGTAATTATAGCAATGGATCAATGGTATGTCACACTAAATTTAGAACATGGCATATTTCTATGTCTTTTCTTCCTGAGTTTTCATCTAAACCAATTTCCTTCAAGGCATTTAAAATGCTTCTACATTTCTTGCTTCCTTATCTTGCTACATCCGAAATATGTTAAAAATGTGTAAGTTTTTAGATTAACATTTCCAAAAAGTCTCTGAATACCATGGAATCTAGTTGTTTTATAATACCATTCATTTTTGTAGTTATTTAGGAGTATAAAAAATTTAATTGAATGCTTATGAATGTTTTTCATTTCAATTACCAGTAGTTACATGTGGAATTGTAGTGGCAAAATAATGACTGCCCCAAGCAACAGATCATAATCGCGATATTAAAAAATACTATATCTTCAACAACAAGTTTCTCTGTTAGTGTAAATATAAAATAATAGTTTCCTTTTTCTAAGTCTAATATATTGAAAAGCAATGTATAGATAGGATATCAGAATATATGTTTGTTTTTATAAAAGTATTTTTTTAGAGGAATTAAACCCAATGGGTACAACTAGGACATGACACCACCCAGTCCCAAGGTTGAGATTTTAAAATCCTTTACCACAATGGGAATCGAACCCAGGTCGCCGGAGTGGAAACTAGAGACTCTACCAACTACACCACAGTGATGGACCTTATAAAAGTATTGTATATTAGTAGGGGCATGCCATAGTGTAGTTTATTAAGACAAAACACTAAAGCCAGAAGGTTGTAGGTTCGATTCCTGAAATGACTGTAGTTTTAAATTGGCCTAAACCTTCTGGAGTTCTGCAGTCAACTCAGCATCTAATGGAATGACTACCAAACACATGCTCTGAGTTTTTTTTTTTTAATTCACGTAAACTTTCTGGTAGTACTTTGGTCCTGGGATCAACTCAGCCTCTAATTGAAATAAGTCCTAGATACATATTCTGGGGAAAAAGACAGCAAAATTTAAGGACTGGTATCTTGTACTGATTAGCTACGAAGGTGGGAGCTACTAACTCAAAGGCCTCCTAAAGCCTGTAGTGGGATTGCTTTTTTTGTACTTTACTGAAAATTAGAAATCACATTTTTATTATTCTCTAAATGTAAAATTGGAGTGAAAGGGAGTGAATATCATTATAACCAACTTTTGATATTAGATACTAACTAACTAACTTTTCCTAAATAAAAATAAGCTTAGTATTTTGGTCCGTATCACAAGTTTTGATCATTTCATTCCTCATTCATACCCATTCATTGCAGTCTACGAGACTTAACTGTTCTTATTAAATCTATCTTCCCATAAGGATCACATAGCTCACTGTTATGTAGTCTACTCCGTTCACCTGTCCGTTCATCTCTCTTTGCTCCAACAATTTTTCTGAGAACTTCATTCTCAAATACTTGTAATCTTTTCTTCTCCCTTAAAATAAGAGTTTGTGTTTCACATCCATATAATATAACTGGAAGTTTTATGTATTTTCAGTTTAATATTTTTTGAGAGAAGTTGTAACTCACATTACAATATTGTTATTGTCAAAGTTCATTGTAAAGGGCATTATCACATAGAGTTTTCATATCGTCAATAATTCATGACTGGAATGTGGTGATGGGAGTGAGCTGTCCAAAGAGATGAAAACTCACATAACATTAAAAAAAAAGTGAATGAAATTAAAAGACTATTGTGTGAATTAGATTTTTAACAAAGAATATTATTAAATTGAAATAAATGATGTATTTCATATAATGTACCGGTAATTTAATTGAATTTATAGGTAACCATATTTTGATGAAATGATTTACTATGTTATGTAGTTTACAATTCGGAAACATTAATGAGCCAGATTTGACAATTTCCGAAGAAATAACACTTTCAATTTGACAATATATGTCATGTCAATTGGATTGTTCAACATTCAATGTCTAGCATATGAACAAAATTGTCATTCTAAAATCTTTGCTATCTTTTCCATGAATTTTTTATGTTTTTGCTATTGTTGTAGTGGACAAAATAATTTAATTCATAGTTCATATTTATGTGGTTTTTGAATTAGACAATATTTTTATTTTACTATTTTAGGTTATAATGTTACATCACCATACAATGTACAACATTTTCATTTGTCCAACATTTTGGATCACTGGAAACTATATAAATCCTTGGAACGACAGCTCTAAAAAGCCAATGACAGCTGTTATGACAGTATACATATAACAGTGGCACAATCTCCTGACCTTAATTTCAATTTTCTTAACCAAATACATACATCCTAATTAATAAAGCTACCCATATATATCCTCATAAGAGTAAATGGACCAAATTCCAAAAAACTAAAATGAAAGAAATATTTGTATGGTATACCTACAGTTGGAAATTGAACTCAGAAGCTCTGGGAAGCTAGTCAATCACAAACTATTACAGAAATTAACACATTAACCTTACTAATGAGAACTTTGCAATAACAATCCATTTAGCTTTGAATAAATATATGAATAAAATTAATTAACATTTTTATTATTGTGAGGAAAAGATACAAGAATGAAATTACCTTTTTAGAAATTAAATGCAGGGAATGTGACAGTCTACATAGTGAAAATAAAGAGAAATTTAAAAACCAGAGTGAAAGAATATCTGAGGAGTGTCAAGAATGGGGAAGTAGAAAAACATCTTATTGAAAGAAAGGCTAACTTATTAAAACAAATAGAAAAGCCCAAAGAACACATGGTTTGGGAAAAAATATACATTCAAAAAAATGGAAAGGAGAAGTTAATGAACTTTGAAATTCCCAGGGAAAATTATTTGATTTCGAGGTTCATCAGTCTACCAACAGAAGGAGCAGGAAGCAGCTCTTCAAGACAACAAAACAACAGCCTTGATAACACTGAGGATGGAATTGAAGAAGAAAGTTCTGAAACTGGTCTAAGAAGAAGAAAAATATAAGGTGAGGTGATAAAATATTACTGAAACAAGAAATAAAATTTAGACTTAATAGAATTGAAAAATCTGGAGTTGCCCAGCATATTTCTGATTACAGCCATGCTATCAATAAAAAATGTAACTGATATGAATAATTTAGAGAGGCAATTCAATACAACAACTTTCAAATATAGCTCTTAAATTTTGTTTCACTTTTGCATTACATGTTTTTTCACTTTATCTTGAAGTAAATTTATGCCTGTATATCTTACATCTGAGACAAAGAAAAGGGTGATAAGTTGCTGGTATAAAAAATTATACACTTGACTCACAATCTAATTCTTTCATCTGAGCCCCAAACTGCAAATAGACATGCAAACCACTTAACTCCTGTAGCCATTTCACCCAGCACTTAGAAATCTTAGGAAAAATATAAATAACAACCTAGATAACATTTATATTAAGGTACCACATTAACGAACAGTAGCATAACTAATTGGCCTATCTGTGAATCAGAAAGGCACATGATATAGGATGAAAAAATCCAAGGAGCAAGTCCTCCGGGAGGGACTTTAAGCTGTGGGTCCCAAGTCTGAAGATTTTCAGGCTCGTAAAAGATCCTTAAGCCTGAATGAAAAGGCCTCTAAGCAAAATTTGCTGAATTTTCCCATCCTAGTACTACCTTGGTTTCCTAGATGTCAGTATGAGGCTGACCAAGGACCACTCAAGTGACATATATACAAAAAAAGTAACTAAATTAGTATGGTTCAAATTCTTCCCTGTAGGGGGAGAGTGCCTAAATCTCTGTTAAGGGAAACATGGGCTTACAAGAAACAAAAAGAAAACTTTAACATCTTACCTCATAAAATTCCATGATTTTCACAGGACTGAATTCTGGAACCATTGCTCCTATACTTAGCTAAAACTCCTATCCTTGAAATTCTACTATTACCATGAATTTCCAAATTGCCATTTTATGCTGAATTTATGAACTTGGAGATTAAATTTTGCTCGGCCGGATATTTGAAAATTAATTAATCTATAATTGGACTATGTTATGCATCAACCAGTTAAGTGACATTTTAAAAAAATTACAATTTGATGCCATCTGTTGACTTGACTCATGAAGTAAATGTATGCATACTTTTAGCACCAAATTTTTAAATATAGCCTTATTAATAAAGAAAAACAAACACCACCATTCCTATCAGATTCTAAGTTTTGGCTATGAAACCAGATATTCATAAACGCTAATCTAAATTTTGCATATGCAGCAAAGCAACAAATGTTCCTGTTCTTAGATTGTTGAGGCCTAACTGTCATACAAGGAAAATAACTTGCAATATCCGGTATTGTTAGTTTGGCACTACAATAAATAGTGAAAATTGACTTAAACTTTAAATTTATTTTGATGTATTTTTCTCGAAACTTAGATAATGGTACATAGCCATTTGATGCAAAATGGCATCCTATTGTACTTCTGAATGTTTATTTTTTCCCAAACTGTTATTCCAAAGACTTCTCTAAATAATTAAATTAATGTTTTTATTACCTCACCTCATATCTTTTTTCTTCTATACTGCAGTTTCGGAGCTTATCTCCATCGTCAGTAGCCTCTGGTCGACCGGTGTTATGTCGTTTCTTGGCGGAAGGAAACCGCCAAGAAACGACATAACACCGGTCGACCAGAGGCTACTGACGATGGAGATAAGCTCCGAAACTGCAGTATAGAAGAAAAAAGATATGAGGTGAGGTAATAAAAACATTAATTTAATTATTAAATTAAACCTCATAGTGTTCTTTCCCTGTGAAAGTTAAACTTCTCTAAATGTTTCAAAAGTTTAGTTTCTTATTCAATTTTATGATTCTCTAGCAAACTATGAGCTGCAATTGCCAATTTTTTTAATTTCACCATTTTTTTATTTCTAAAGTGTACTTTTGTACAAGTCTTTAAAAGAATAGTTTAGAAATATAGAAAATGCTGAAATTGAAAAAATTGACAATTGCAGCTCATAGTTTGCTAGAGAATCATAAAATTGGAAAAGAAACTAAACATTTGAAACATTTACAGAAGTATTTGGAATTAACAGTTCGGGAAAAGATATACATTCAGAAGAACAAATATAAATTCATGACTTTTGAAGTTCCCAGCAAGCAAAATTTAATCTCAAAGTTAATATAATCGACAACAGATGGCAGTTTGGAAGTTGATGGTAATGGAATTTCAACCAACTGACGAAAAATTTTAACAGTTGGAGTTTTAGCTGAGGATAGAATCAATAGCTCCAGAAACTAGTCCTGTGAATATTGCAAAGTTTTATGAGTTTACATGTAAAAGTTTTCTCTTATTCATTATATAAATAATTTCTCAAATCGCAGCACTGTTTTTTTTTTCCAGATTATAACATAATGATGTTTCTATACAAAATGTTATTCCCAGACTATCAATATGATCTAATTGACACTATTCATGGTAGCTTTAATGAGTATTTAAGTGGTGATTTAAAAAGGAAACATTTATAATTTTTTAATCCCACTAATCTAAAGATATTTTTTATGGGATGTGACTGGGGTCTATTTAGTAAAGTAATGAATTGCTAAACATTTTAAATTATTAAATTTGAGATAAGAGTATGTGCAGATACAAAACTTCAAAGATTTGTTTTCACTTGCAGAAGAATATATATATCTCTGTATCTCAAAACATTTGCCTTTGGTCCCGAGCGTCGCAGGCTCAAACTCTGCTTGGGCGATGGATTTTTTAAGATGGAAATATCCAAGGAGCAAGTCCTCTGGAAGGTTCTTTAAGCCATGGGTCCTGAGTTGAAGATTTTCAGGCTCGTAAAAGATCCTTAAGCCTGAATAAAAAGGCTTCTTAGTAAAATTTACTGACCTCAACATCCTAGTAATGACTTAGTTGCCTGCTAGATGTCTCATTGAGTCGGTGTGTTGACTGCATGCTATTCATGACATCTATGGGCAAATAAGGTAACTAAATTAACTTGGTCTAGTGGCTCCTGACAAGGGAGAGGCTATGGCTCTACATTGGGTTATGCCATTATAGATAGATAGATCCCAAACATGGTTTCTGCTTATGTTCCCTTTTTCCAGCTACTACCTCAATTAATATACAAAAAAATATATGTAGAAAATATATTCTATTGCCTTCAACAGTTTACATACATTCTACCCTTGATCTTGATATTTCATGGCATAATTAATAACACAATTACAAAAAATTTGATTTTACCAGGTAAGAATTATCGGATTACTTACTTACTTACTTACTCACTGGCACTATCGAACCCGTAGGTTTATGGCCGCACGGACATAAGCTCTCCATACATCCCTATCCTGAGCTAATGCTTTCCAATCATTCTCTGTATAATCTACTTCCCTCAAATCATAGTTAATGTTATTCTCTCACCTCATTCTTGGTATACCAACTGGGCGTTTTCCCTCTGGCTTTCCTACAAGAAGCTTCCACGCAAGTCTCCCATTCCCCATACATGCAACATGTCCTGCCCATCGCAGTCTACGAGACTTAACTGTTATTATTATATCTGGCTTCCTATAAAGACCATGTAGTTCATTGTTCTGTAGTCTTCTCCATTCACCTGTCTGTTCATCTCTCTTTGGTCCAACAATTTTCCTGAGTACTTTATTCTCAAATACTTGTAATCTCTTTTCCTCTCTTAAAGTAAGAGTCCATGTTTCGCACCCATATAATATAACTGGTAGAATAATAGTTTTATATATTTTCAGTTTAACATTTTTTGAAAGGAGTTGGGACATCAAGAGTCTCTGCAATGCATAATAGCATGCATTTCCAGAATTGAGCCTATGTTTAATTTCTTTGTGCATCTCATTCCTACTTGTGATTATTATTCCTAGGTATTTGAATTCAGCCACCTCCTCAAAATTTCCCTCATTTGTCATTAGTTGTTCATTTCCATTATTTAATGAATTTCTACATGTGACCATATATTTAGTTTTATCGATATTTACTTCCAGTCCTAATTTCTTAGTGTTACTCAATAGCGTGTGCGTGTTGTTCTTTAGTATCTCCTCGCTATTGGCCAACAATACTACATCATCAGAAAGATTTATCGATTACAGAACATATATTCTATTGCCTTCAACTGTTTGCATATGAATTCTACCCTATGAGTTTTCATGATCTAAATAATAAAATGATTACAAAATTATTTTGAAAAGAAAAATTAATGCCTGAAGTGGGATTTGAACCCGAGACCTGTAGCTTTATATACTAGCTTGTTAGCACACTGCCGCCAGTGTCATGACTGAAGTCTGGTTTAAATGGCCAAGCCACCTGTCTCCAATTAAACATCCAAGTTCCTGCACACTCTCTGATAACTGGCTAGAAAATCATGCTGGAAGTTTTACTTACATTTTGATGTCTTGTAAACTAATAATGTTTTACTGTGTGGTATCTCTTGATGCAAGAACCTTTGTGTAGTGGAACAACACAAAATTCACAAATGTATTTTCACTTCTTTTTGTGTGCAGAACAAACACAACACTGCCTAACTGGATTTTTTTTTGTCTATCACTAATAATTTTACATAGTTTGTGTTTCTTGAAATCTCCAGACAATCTGCCCAGAAAATCTTGCAAAGCTATAATAGTTGTGTAAAGCTTTACTGCTATAATAGTTCTGTAAATTCTCATTAAATGTCACTTTGAATTAGAAGGTATCTGTTGGCATTTGGTAGCGATGGTTAAAAATAACAATAAAATTTTATTAAAATTACTAAAATTCCAATTTCTTCACAACTGTAGACATAAATTATAATGTATTATACATATTCCTTTTGTCCGTGTTTTTGTGCATAATTTAGTCCAAATTTCATCACAATCGTACAATATTTAGCTGAGATGTGAGCATTTGAAAATAATCTGGTAAAAGGAGCTTTAAATGTTTAAATGACCTCTGTCCGTGGCAGTGGGAGTTGGTTTAAAACTGGCGCTAAAGGGTTAACTGCCTCAGACAATAAGAGAATTGTATATGAAGAAAGAAAATATAACGATTGCATCATGAGCCTGGCTAGTGTAATGGTTAGGATGCTAGCGTATAAAGCTAGAGGTGTCAGGTTGAAGTCCCAGTTCAGACATTAATTTTTCTTTTCAAAATAATATGATTGCTAATGTTAAAATTTAAATTATAACATCAAAATTATTACAAAATTTAATTTTTCAGGTAAAATTTACCTGATATTAAGAAGCAAATAAATTTGGACTTTCTGAAACAAATATAGTAAGTGCTATATGGAAAAAATGTCTCTTGGGTTGATATTTCTTAGTTACGCTACTGCCAGTGGCAACTGTTTCAGCACATGTCTATTTTATCCTTACTGTAATTTTTAATAAGGAAAATATCTACTTAAAAAGATACCATAATGAACATTACTATTAAACTGCAGTCTTGATATTACACTGAAATAGAGATTGTTAATAACAAACTATTAACCAACAGTAATTTATTTTACAGTTATTGACTTATTAGAAATCTTTGAATAAATAAACTGTTTTCACGGTGTTAAAAATAATCACAGAATTGCAGATATGAAAAATATTTCAATATCATTTGCACTTTTTGTACATTAAATATTTTTTTTACAATTTTTTTAAAGTAAATATTTACATACATAATATTTTTAAAGAGTTAATATTGGTGCCTTTCCTTTTATGAAAGAGAAAATTTTGACATGCTTCAATTACTGTATAGCAAAAAACTGTGATACACAAAGCAAGAAATCTGCAAAAAAATAAGTGCTCTGCAGTGCATATGTCTTTTATTTTGAAATGCAATTTTTAACACTTTCTTTTTTAATTTAAAATACTTAAAAACAGAAAATGCATTGTAAGGAGTAACTGAAGATTGCTATCTGACTTAAAATTTTATTTATAAGTTATAGATACAATTATGGTAGAACAACAAATTAGCGAAAAAATATAAATATAATTACTTAAAACTTATTTTTATAAACTATTTGGCTTTTATAATTTGTTTTAAGTTATATTTTAATTGAATGTTAATTAAATTTTAAAACTTAAATTTAATAATAGAGAAGTTGTAAAAAAAGGAAATAATGTTTTTTTGATAAATCAATCAATATTAATACAAGCTGTAGGTGAAATAAATTATTGTAAAAATACAATTTTTGATTGAAAATCTTCACTTACTCCTTGAAATGCTAAATAGCAATTAAATTAACTATTGCATTTGATAAGGGATAAAAAAAAACACATTACCAAGCATTATCATAAAAACTACAGTGAAAATAAATAACACACTTAAGATACATCAATATTTAAGTGTATAGAAAAAAGTGACTTATTACAAATGCAATAAGGAAAGTACTAGATTCTGTTTAAAAACTGTGATATGTGAAAGATAGGATGTCAAGGAGAGGTAAGGTTGGGTTCAATAGGCGAGATAGGGTTAGGTGAGGTTAGGGTTGGTTTGAAAAGGACGTGGAAGGACAAGGATGTAGAAAGGGTTAAGGTAAACAAAGTAACAATGATAGACGCAGACAAAGGACAGGAAAAAAAAAATTCAAGATGGCTACACTTGCCAAAAACAGGTTAAAACTGTTTTTAATTTTCTTGAATTTGTGGTTTCTATTTTTTTTTCTTTTTTCTTTTTACAAATAATTAAAAAATGATAATATGAAAAAATTATTAACAAAACACACACAACACGATACAAAGAACTTGGACTGACAAAACAGTGCAACGAACGAACGACACACTAACACAGAGATGGTTCATTGATTGTTCAGAATTATAAACAAAGAACATGAAGTCAAAGAACAAAAGATAAAAATTGTTTGGTTGTGAAAAAGGACTTATGATCATATATAAATGGTTTTTTACACAGTATTTGACAATCCAATCGTGATTTGTGATATAAATAAATTTGTTTTTTTTTATTTTACATCAATCTTTTTAAATACTACAGGTTTGTCTTCTGAAATGACTACGGTAGTATATATATTTAATGTATATTCCAGAAATTTCATATATTCATAATTTTTCTTATGATACTAAAATTTTAATTTAATTCCAATATGGATAATTTGCAGCAAATAATACGGTACAATACATTGAAAATATTTAATTGCTTACTACTTTTAAAGCTACCTGGCAATGTTGTTGTCTATGCAATCAAGCCTAAAAATACTTTAGAAATAACTGATACATAAATATCTATAGTTGATACTTTTCAAATTACTTACAGTTAAGTAAAAAAGTATTTTTACATTAAGCAAAGAAACAGAACATAGAATTATTTCTGTTCTTCTGATTCACAATATTTCTTGTCTTCAGCATTTTCTGTATAACCTTTTGTCTTTCATATTGTACTTAAATTTTATTTTGAGATGCTTGAACATCTTTGGTCATATTCCAATAGGATACCTATGTGTACATGTAGGTTGTGTATATCTATTATAGTTTGCATTCATCTGCCTTGTACAAATGCAATCAATATTAAATTTAATTAATTACCTATGAAATTATGAATAATAGTGAAATGTACTGAAAGAATGAAATTCAAACTCAGTATTTTCCTTCACGATTAAGTAAAACCATGAAAAAACTCAGATTGATTAGTACCAGGATTTGAACTTGGGACTTTCTAAATATTTGTTTTAAATGCTACTGTCTGTAAAAATTTTTATTTAGAAATCTGACTACCATTTCTGGATGATCAGAACAGTGCACAATTAAAAAGATACACAGAATGATGTTACTGATAAGATCTAAAATTTTTGTTCATGTGGTTATTGTAGGTTAGTAAATTTTCCAATTTTATAAATAGATTTTATTTTCATTTCCATGAATAAAGAAAATTTATAATGACAGCAACGAATACTAATCAATACTAAAATAGGTATAAAGAATACATTCTGACTTACAAGTTTAAAAATGTCAAATCCATAAAACAATGGTAATAAGTATTGTAATTTACAGAAACATAAGTAAAAAATTAAGAATCTCAATGGAAAAATAGATTTTATTCAATCAAGTCTCTCAAAATAAAAATTATACTGTATTTTATATCTGAAACTTATTAAAAAACCTCATATTTAAGATTTTATGCCTGTTTTTTTTTCCTGAATGAATAAATAAAAACCAAGTGTGTAGGTATTAATACAAGGTTAATGAATAGTTATACAATCTCAAAGAATGCCTAAAAATGTCTATTTTACCCATTAGTACTTTTTTTTTGTATTTTTGAGACTAAATTAGCATCAATTTTATGTTCATTGAGCCTAAAGCTGCCTTCATTCTCAAAATTAAATTTACATAATTCTGTCCAGTTCAGCATTGCCAGATCTTTGAAAATTTCTGGAGATATTAACTTCATAAAAAATATGAAATTAATCTCTAATTTTTTTAATTTACAAAATTAATTTTTAAAATAAATACCAATATCTGACGTACATAAATTTAAAAGATGTAAGATAATGTTAACCTAATAGTTTATTTAATAACTACAGCTGATTGACTTTCAATGGTTCCCTAAATATAAAATATATACAGAAATGAAGACATCTGGTTTGGAGGAATAAGTTGAGATCAATAAATGGATTTATTATACTTAATTAACATTAATTATTTTATCATTTCTTTAATTCTTACATAAATGTTGTTGCTATATGTTTGGTAATACTACATATTTTTAAAAGCCTGAAATCATATTTTTAAAATCTATTCTACAGTTTTCAAAACCTATGTAGGTGCCTAACACTATATTTTTTTAAGAGTCCAGAAATCTGAGCTCTAGTTATTAAGTTCAATTATGCCATTTAAATGCATATATAAATAAATATATAAATACATATGTATACATTTTATATCGTTTGACCTATTATGGCACTCTTTTTTTTAAGGCTCATCATTCCATGGGTACGCTATGTACAAGTACTCAATATTCTTTGAGTTTAGCAATTAATTGAATTATATTTGCTGTACTTTGTTAATATTATTCGTTTTTAAACACCTTAATGATGGACAAATTTAGGTGGCTCATATGGAAGAGCATTGACATAGAAAGTCAAAGGTCCTGGGTTCAAACCCCAGTCTAGGCGTATATTTTTCTTTTCAAATATAATTTACTGTACTTTGTTTAATGAATGGATATATTCCTATCATAATATTTTGATTGAGAAAATAGTGAGAGATAAATTAACTACATTAAAAAATCTGTGTTTGAAGCTGCCTACAAAATTATACCTGTGAAACATGAGTTTTAAATTAATTTTATTTTGTTCTTGGGATTACAATACTTGGTCTTATTCTATACCTACCTATCGGGATATTTGCAAAAGAAATTTATATTATTAATACTTGTATTATATTTTTTATTAATACTTTTATCACTTAATCACTGCAAAATTTAATTCAATTGTAAAGTAAATATATTAATTATAAATTCATGATAAATTCAATTAATTAATTAATTAAATAAAAATAAAACATAGTTTTATTTTATTTTCATACTTATTATATAATTCAGTGACATATAATTAAATTAATGTTTGGAAAAATTATATACGTATTTTAAAATAAATAGATTACCAAATACTGTGTATCTATTACAACAGAATTTATTTTAAATGAAGTAACTCACATTTATTTTATAAACAGATTTTGATAGTATTAGAACAGATCAAAGAAACAACTCAGAAGATTTTTCTATCCATTCTGTGTAATATATAAACCACTGTATATATTATAGGTTATTTGGTAAAACACACATTCAAAATTTTGAAAATATTTGCAAGATATTGTTTTTTTCCTTATGTAATTATATTTGCATGTCCAAAATTAGTAATGATCTCCAATAATTTATAATAATTTACAATAATAATGTCTAGGCATACTTCTTGAGCATATCATGAAATAATTTAATGGTTTGCAAGATAAAACTAAAATATTTTGGTTAAATTAATTTAAAACTCAGCTTGGCAGCAAACACAATGCAGCATTAATACATTCTCTTGCCTAGATTGTACATCTCTCACTCACAGACCATGTTCTCCTCTGTCCCTCTTTTCAAACAATTGTCATCAATACCTGTATTGCATGAACTGGAGCTGGTATTACCATAAAAAATTATATTGTAATTGGATGCCTCCCAAGGTTAGAAGTAAATCACATGATTTGGGGAATCGCAATACAAGCTGACTGGAAGGGGAGCATTCCTTCATAGAATTTTAGAACATGAGCAATAGGACTGCATTTTGTTTGCTACTTAGCTCTATTAGCATTTTAGACTTTGTATCTTAGCAGAGCTGATTATTTCTGTTTTTCAAAGCTACTTATATTACTTAAATTGTGAAAATTTATAGTTATTTTAATTACTGATTATTATTTACAATTTTAAACCACTTAAAATATAGATTCTGATGTTATTAGATATTCTACTAAAGAGTTCAGAAACTTAAAATTCACTGAACTGCGCTGAGATTAAAATCATAATTCATTGTTAAGGATTCTATTAATTAATCATAAAAAACTACTTGGCATGATAGGATTAGAAGAGTCTTGACTACCAACCAGCAGTTGGTCTCACACCACTTGTGTTAATCACAGAGGAGGATACTCATTTTGTCAGTATAGAAGTGACATATGGTCAACACACTAGGTCCCAGCTGTTACAACTGAATTTCTCAACCTAGAGCTCCTACATATTGTAACATCCAAATTCCTCACAATGCTGCATGGGTACTGGTCCCATATACCTGCCAAAATTCCATATGAAAATCTCTTCTCCCATGGAGACTTCAATCAGCATTCACCCTACTGTTTTGTGCCATGACAAGATGCTTTAGACCACTTGGAAATTGTGAAGGTTATTATTAATAAACAATTTGTATTATCTCAGGTTAGTAACAGAATTATGTTCTTATAACTGTATTTATCTATCACTACCTATATTAATAAAAATATATTTTTATAATTGTATTTATCTTCACTACCTACATTACGAATATTATGAAAATTGAATTGAATTTTTTAAAATTTTTAGTAATAAATTCAAGAAAATAGAATTGTTAATTTTTGTGTTAATAATACCTTTAAAAACCTATTTTTCTCAACAAATAATATAAAAAATAAAAAAATAATAAAGTCTACAATAAAAAAATTAAGTAGACCATCATCATCATCAGGCTTTCAGGTTATAGTCCTTTTGTAGGACTATTATATTTTACAGAAATTCTCTTTCTGGGTATTTCGTTTTGTAGTCTTGAAAGCAAATATATGTTTCTCCAACTAGCTGCTGGAAATTCAGTGATGGAATTACCATCTTCAAGTGTCTGGTCCTACTACTTAAGTATATTAAGCTATCCATTTATAAAAAAAAAGCAAATTATATAATTTTCTAAGAGGAACAAATTTAAATAAATTAGAATTATATATTTTTATAAATTTAAGAGAGTTTGATTTGGTATTTTGGCATTAGCAAGTTAATCTTTAATTAAAAATAAAATAAATATAAAATTTTATATTAAAAAATACAAATTTCAGACTATTAGAAAATGAAATTTGAAATAGTTTGCAAAACTAACTTTGAATGTGTGCAAAGGATAATGACAAATTAATTGGGTAAAACTGCATTACATGAGGGCTAATGCTAGTTGATGCAACAAAAATAATGGTGTCTTATATTGTCTTTTAAAGCTTCTTCAGAGTATATGAGAATCGTCTAAAAAAGCTCTAAAAACACATTCATGCCATCTGTTTTGAGTTCCTTGTCAGAAATTTTGGAAAATGATTAGCCCATAACTATTATATTCAGAGGGTCCCAAACCTTTTTGATGAAAAGACCACAGAAAAATAGTCCCATGTGGCAAATTACAAATAACATAATTTGGAAATTCTTTTGAAAAAACTCAATGATAAATTATTATGATAATAAAGTTTTAGAATGCAAATATTATACAGTATTAGACTATTTAGATATACTGTAAATAAACAGAAATGTAAGATAAAAATATAAGAAAATAAATATTTTTATTCATTTATTTTAGTTTATTTTTGGTATATGATCCATTCACCAAAATGTCTGGGAACTCATGTATTAGATTTTTTCTAATCACCCAATTGGGTCTCAATTAAAAGGAAATAATTAAGAAAAAAGAATAAATAAAAAAGATAGTTTTTATCAAGAAATTATGTGAAAATACACCTTTGAAAAGATAAAATAAATAATATAAATTATAAAAAAAATTCTTAGTTTTCTGCATCTTTCTTTTGTTTAATTTGACAGTAATTAAGTATTAACATGACAAGATGGCTGGGGGTAACTTACCGCGGTGTAAATGAGTTCCAGAACTGACTACAATGCGGGGGAAGTAATGAGAAGAAGAGGACGTTACGAACCACGCAAGTAAGCAAAAAATTATGAATTACGAATTACGAGATACGTGTGAAATAAAATAAAACTGTACCAGTTCTCAATAGCACTAAGCATTTATGAAGAACTGTCAATCTTTCTTGGATTATTTAAATACTACATAAACTATCATTAATAACCAACTTCGCTTCAAATTTTATCATTTTCTGTTCCATAGAATAGTAAAATTGATAATGGTGTAAACTTTTTTTAAAACTTTACAGAAAATTCATCAATGCATGAATAAAGCAAATTAATAATCTATAAGTATTGTGCTGTATTAAGAATCAAAATATAATATTTTATATGCAAGTGAAAATCTTGTTATTTTAAAAAGATTAATCTTTATGAATAAATAGTAATTATTTTCCTTCATAAATGCTTGGCTAGGACTGGTACATTAACAAACGGAAGAATCACAAGAGACACACACGCACACACACATACGCACATACATACACACATTCTCACACACACGTACACACATGTAAAAGTATTGCAAAAATAGCAACAGATATACAAATACACAAAAAACAGACGCACACGAAAACACAGATTGCTTCTTTAAAAATTATAATGGTATAGCTACATGACAGACACAAGTGTATTTTTTTTAAATAGATTTGCTGATAAAATAAATTAAAAGGAAGAATTCACAAACAATACAATGATTTGGACAGTAACACAAAAATATTACTACACACATATTCCATGGAGAGATAGAACATTTTTCAGCACAGAAAAATTCCCAGTTAGAAGTTAAAAAAAACTTTTTTTTTCACAAAATTTTCATGTCAAAAGGATAATAGAATGATATCAGAAATGAAACTAATTGGAATAAAAATGGTAACTTGTGTCTACCATATATGATCCTTAAAAGTAACTATTTTCAAATTAGTTATTTTATTTTTCTACATTTTGTATTTGATAATTACTTTCTATATAATTTTTTTATACTTTAATTTTTCTTTTCTACTATTAATTTTCACTTTAACTTGTTCCTTGTATATAAAATATCAATAACTCAGATTAGAAATATTTTAACAGATAAAAGGAAGAAATGTAAATTAAAAAATTGTAGCATAAGTTACTTTTTCCCTCTTAAAGAAGAAAAATCTGTCAAGAAATGAAAAGGCACAGAAAAACAGAGTGAAAACGTAAGAGGCAATGCAATAAAACAATGAATTAATTTTACTGAGGAACAATTCTTAAATTTTGAAACAGTTTCTTTAATTGCAGGATTCCATATCATTATTAATACTGTACTCTGTTATAGAGAATATAAATATCATGAAGTTAAAAAAAAGCAATAAAATAAATTTAAATTTTATTGACTCAATGAGAAATAATTTTATTTCTAACAAAATTTGGAAAATATTATTATCATGAAAACATTGTGATAAACATAAGAATTAACATGTACTTCAAAATTTTAGGTACAGACAGAATTTTTTTCTATATGTTTGCTGAATTTAGAATAAATATTTATTTGAATCCTGCATACATGGAAGTTGTACGACATTAAATTATTGCAATTTTTTTTTAGTTTTAATTTTTAAAAAATTAATAGAGACAATTCGATTGTCCACACAGGAACAATTAATGAATAGCAAGTGTTATTTATTGAAAATTAATTAAATAATTTGTATGAACAATCTAATGAACGAGATATAAAAAAACACACACACATATGTTAAAGGTCAAACACTAGACAAAAGACACTTTTAGGCTAAGACCAGGTCCTGTTATTAATGAAAATCAGCTTAATCCCAACATGCATGTTTAGCAAAGCGCCCATCAGATGTCTAATTTACTGCCAATTGTATGTAACAACTCATAACTAATTCACTTATAAACTGGAGATCTACTTTATTTTACTATATTTTCTAATAATGATGTTTAGAATTAGATAGTCTGACAGGCAGAATCATAACCACATTTTTATTTAAGCTTAAATGCAGGTGTATCTCTTTTGCATTTTGAGACTGACATTGACAAGATGTTTGGAATAACAGCAATGCATAACATCAAAAAAATATACTCCAAAGAGTAAACAATCATAATGCACAGAATCCACCAAACAATGTCAAAGCATTCTTCATTCCAAAAATATTTTAGTATTGTCAAAAAATCTCAAAAAATTAAATATCAATCTGCCTGATGGGGTCACTTGCTTAACATAGATTAAATAAACATTCAGAACATATTTGGAAGACTAACTTCATTTCTCTAATATTAAACTTGTAACTTAATTTGCTTTCACCAATATTGGTAAGCTTTGCAAATGTTGTAATTATTGTTAATAAAGCTCAAAATAAATATAATTATATTTAAATTAATATTGGGAAGTAAACATTATGAGGTTATATCATTAATAGTGAGTGGAGTACATATTTTTAACGACTCACCTCATATAATTTCAAATTTCTTTGATACCGGCGGTTTCAGACAATATCTTGTCCCTTTTCAGTCAATCAGAGAATTTCATCAGTGGAAGCCATGACTGAAGAGGGACAAGATGTTGTCTGAAACCGCCGGTATCAAAGAAATTTGAAATTATATGAGGTGAGTCGTTAAAAATATGTACTTCACTCACTATTATTAATAAATATAATTATCCAATGACATTGAAAATATTATAAACACCACACAGGATAGTTTGAACAAATTAAAACATACATCTAAAATAATTAAATCTTTAACACTTTTTTTGATGTTATATTTTAAATTAACACTTTCCAGAATTGGATATTAATTTAAAGTATAACATCAAAATCTTAAAAGTAATGTTTAAATTCTCGGGGGCATGCCGTAGCATAGTGGTTAAGGCACTGAGCTACAAGCCGGAGGGTCCAGGGTTCAAGTCCCGTTGGGGTCAGGATTTTTAAACTGACCCAAACCCTCTGGCGGCACTATGGCCCTGGGGTTGACTCAGTCTCTAACGGAAATGAGTACCAGATGCTTGTTCTGGAGGTAAAGGCGGCCGTCATGCAGGGCTGACAACCCGGCTGACATAAAGTGCCGATTGTCTAGAAAAAGTGGGGCCTTAACCTCCTACTACCCCAAGGGCCTCCGGGTCTGTTGTGGGATCACTTTACTTTACTTAATGTTTAAATTCTCAATAAAAATACTTTGAATAGAAGTTGTCAGATGGCGTAGTTGATAGCAATGGCTATTGGCCTTCAGATGAAAGGAGAATTGTATAAGTAGAAAGAAATTTGACATTCCTATTGGAAGTTTGAATGGCATAATGGTTATCTACTGACGTATAGAGTCAGAGAACCAGGGTTCAACACCTGGTTTGAACGTAATTTTTCTTTCTAAAATAAAAAAACTTTACCATGTTATAATTCAGTACTCTGAAAACAGTTATCTCTTGTCTTTAGGCTAATGGTTGCTTCCTTAATGTAAATATTTTGGATTTAGGAAGAGATTACATCATTTTATGGTCCAATTATTCTTCTTACAAGATATTATATAATTTTATGGTCCAATTATTCCATAAGATTGATAAAAACATACTGTATAATACATTATGTATCTTAAATACAGAGTAATTGTGGTAAGCCAAATCAATGAAGCATACGCTAGCTATAGAATTAAAATTCTCTAGGATTATCTGTTTTTTGTTCTGATTGACAGAAAAATAAATTACATTACTTGAATTGCAAAATATTGTTTGGGAGCATATTACGGAATACAATTTTGTTTGACAATCTTGTGTGATGTTTAAATTTTGTTGCCTCTGTAAAAAAAAAAATACCAGAAAGATTTTAATTTAAAGTTACATGGTCAGTTTAATGATAAATTCTTCATTGTTCAAAAAATTGCTACCTTGTTGTAAAAGTTTTATATATTTTCTCATTTTATAATGTATAAATACATTTTTTAAATTTAAATTTACCAACAACACCAAGTTGCATTTTATTTTTAATTTAAATATATTTTTGAGGTTAAATTATCAGTACTTGACTGAAGATGAACGAAAATTCGTCTGAAACCAATGGTCTCAAAGAAATTTGAAATTGTATGAAGTGAGTTATTAAAAATATGTTCTCCACTCAACTTAAAAAGACTTTGTATAATTTAACAATCATCATATTCTGAATGTTTATTTAAATTTACATGTTTACGTCACTGTCATTTCATCCTGAAAATAACTTCACTAAACTGAATAAAATAAAGACAAACTATATTTATTATCATACTAAATTTATTTGTATATATAACAATATATTTGTGTTCATCTTTCAACTAAACTAAACCAAACCGATGTTAAAATTAAAATAATTTTAAGTAACATTATAAAGTTTCCAAAATTAAAATTAACTTTTAAATATGTTGCATTTCAGTTCTTATTTTTAAATGTATTGAAATTTAAGAAAAAAATACTTACAGTATACTTTAAATAATTTTGTTTAAACAAAATGTTTTCCGATGAATTTTACATAATTTAAATTTAAACAAAATTTGTGATATGAAAATAAAAAAAAAGTATATAAAAAATCTGAGACAGCATTTTCAGGATGATTAGCAGTAAAGGGGATGCAATGGTTTTCAATATCAGGACCTGAGATTTGGGGGTACAAAGGGGAGGATCATTATGAAATCTCGGTATTTTTCAATATAGTAGGGTGCTAGTAAGAAAAATTGTTTTTAATTAAAAAAAACAAAAACAAAACAAAAAGCTACAAAACATGAAACAAAATTCAAACAAAGCTAGTAAGTCACTGGAAGGCAGTTTATAGCTTTAATAAAACAATAATAAACAAAAACATGTGAAGAAGATGTGAAATTATAACTCATATTGGCAAAGATGGAATATTACATTCTACTAAATAATTACAGTTCACAATTCAACATATTATTCATTTCTTAAGAAAGAAATTTTATTGTCAATTATGAGTAACTTTTAAGGCCAATTTTAAAGATTTCAATGTAGACAATATATTCTCAAGGTCACGTGAATTGATAGCCTTCAACAATGATTAAATACTGTTCTTTCAATAAACTCTTAAATTTAATTTTTCTTCAAAACAATGATAATAACATGTACTATTAGTTAATTATTGTTTATTTTAAAATTGACATTACTTTAAGATAGCATAGCTATTAACAAAATAGTAGATTTTGAATTATGCATTTAATAAATTAATTAAATTTATTGATGAATTAATTTTAAAATTCAGATTACCATAAGCTTAGCACTTACATATTATTAATAACTGATAATACTGAGTATTATTCAATTATATTAGTGTTAATGACAATAAATATTTTTGATTCTTCAATCTAATTTAAACAAAAAAATTTTAATTCAATCTTTGCCATAAAATAAACAAAGTATATCCATAAACCACCTTAAAATCTGCCTGATACATAAGAACAACCCAAAAATTAAAATGAAAACTATAAACAAACAAATAAAAAAAAAATCTTGTGAGAGAGTATTACAGTATTTCTTGTATATATATAAACAATAACATAATTGTAATAGTCAACAAATTTTAAAGAATTGTAAATGAAATTTAGTTCCTACCTTTCGCTGTATTCATCCATGTGAGCATAACTCTGAACGCTGTTTTCCTCTATGAGGAATTTAACCCTCTGATAGAAAGAGGCAGTGACTGAAGGAGGTTGTTTACGCAGAAGAACTTCCACAGGATCATTGGAAGCAAGACACATGATGTTGTCCACACATGATGGATGAATGCAGCATTCACTGTCAGAACAGTCCACCATCCCATCTGCAGAATAACATTTATATTATTTAACATTTTCCAATATTGTTATTTTAACACAATTCCAATAATGGATTATATTATAATATTATAATGATATTGTGAAAAGAAAAATTAATGTCTAAACCAGGAATCAAACCGTGGACCTCTAGTTCTCCAGACTAGTGTGCAGCCCACTACATCATTCTAGACCTGGCACAAACATTAACAATTCTTTCCACATATACAAATATATAATTCTTGTTTCGTCCGCTGCCAGGTAGGTGTCACTACCATCGCCAACGGCCAGCTTCGTTTAGAAGTATCTATATTTGAGAATTTTACACCACCACTTTTATAAGCAGTAAACGATGTTATTTAACATTTACCAATACTGTTATTTTAACACAGTTCCAATAATGGATCATATTATAATATTATAATGATATTGTGAAAAGAAAAATCTTCTAAACAAAGCGATGATAGTGACACCTACCTGGCAGCGGACAAAACGAGAATTATAGATTTGTATATGTGGAAAGAATTGTTAATGTTTGTACCAGCTCCAGAATGGTGTAGTGGGCTGCACACTAGTCTGGAGAACTAGAGGTCCACGGTTCGATTCCTGGTTCAGACATTAATTTTTTCTTTTCACAATATTATAATATTATAACATTTATATGTTAGAATGAGTTCAGATATCAAGGATTTCTGTCAGATATGAATTTTCCATATACAGTATCATACAGGACCTATGGCTCTAACTTCTCCCTGAAATAAGCCATCTTCTTGGATTTTCCTCAGAATGTAAAATCTTATAACGCTGGGATATTAACTGGCTTATCTAATCATATTGGTGATGTGGCTTTACTTATAGTAATTGCTTGAATATTAAATTTTGGGAAATGAAATTTTATTTATTATTTCGATTGTATAAAGAATAGAATAGAAATAGAATTAATTAACTTGTTCTGCTTTTTCCGAATCCTACTAAGTTCTAATCCTAATTACACTGAGCAACAAAAAAGAAACTTTTTTTTGTCTCAGAAAGAAAAATATGTGATTCTGATAGTATTTTTTCTCCTGAATTCAAATATGATATCGGTTTTTCTCTATCATGCAAGGTTTCCGAGAGACAGGAATTTATAGTTTCAAACACTTTAATATTTTCTACATTCGTAACTAAACAATATTCAAACATTCGGACTCGTCTAGAAAGTAAGAAATGACGATTTTCTGCTATATTTCGCCTATGGTGCATCCCTCTTGATGGTCTAACAATAATCGGCCAGCATATTAGGATTCCATTTGCCTTGATATCTCTTTTCCATAGCTGAAATCTCCTGAGTTAGCTCATTTGGTTTTATTTTACAATGGACAAATGGATGAAAAAACGTTTATTAAAAGATAATTATTTAAATTCATTAACTGAAATTGAAATATAAAAAAACTGTGGCTGATGGAGAAATTCCGAATACATATTTGAAAACACGATAAAAAACTACATTAAGTTCAACTATTGGTATTCATACACAAAAATCATGTTGACCAGTGTTATCTAGCCTCTTTCTTTAATTTCATGTCCTCAAATAATGATTCAAAATTGAAGTGGAAGTAACACTAAGAGGTATATTCAATTTATAAATGAGTTGGAGAAAATGTTTTAATATTTCACCTCATAAAGTTGCATGTTTTCACAATATCAGTTTCAAAGATCATTTACTTCCATTTTCAGTCAAACTTTAACTTTTGAAATTTCACCATTAACACCATCTTCTGAACTGCCATCTGGTGTCAATTTTATGAACTGGAGATCAAATTTTGGTTGTCAGGAATTAAAAAACAAATATGTATATAATATATAGAGGCATGAATTTTTAAATTCCCAACGAGCAAAATTTTATCTCCAAGTTCATAGAATTGACACCAGATGGCAGTTCAGAAGATGTGTGAATGGAAAATTTCAACAGTTTGAGTTTGACTGAAGATAAAGATGAATGACCTTCGAAACCAGTATTGTGAAAACATGCAACTTTATCTTCTTCTTCTTAATTATAATTTGTAGGATTTTCATCCTGTTTATTTCCAAAATCACTCCTCGGAGGAAGACGTATTGCATGTGCATTCATTGTCTATTCATCTCTTGGCTGGTCGTACTCTTGTTCTTCTCCATCCATTGGTTTATCTTCTTTAGCTTTTTCTGCAAGTCAGTTGTCTTCCATTCTTTCTATATGACCTTTCCAATATTTTCGTCTAACTATAATAAATTTGGTTATGTCTTGAATATGACATTTATCCCTAATTTCTGTGTTGTGCATCTTATCACATTAAGAAGAAATAAAATGGACATTAGAATTAAAAATAAATTGGTACAATAATGAGGCAAGTCCAACAAATACTTTAAAAAAATTCTAAAGCAAAACGAAGACACAAAACAAAAGATGTTAAACATGAAACATGAATTATTAACACAAATTAATACATCAATTGATGAAATGAAACAAATTCAGATACAGAACAAAGAATTACAAAGACAAATTAAGACATCTAACCAACAAACACAGAACATGATGTTAAATAAAATTGAAGATATTAAAGAAGATTTTAAAATGGTAACAAGGGAACTGAAAACTAAGATTTCCAGCATGGAACAGAGATTAAATAAATAAGAGGAAAATTTAGACAATATTAGAGAAGAAGTTGAACTAAAATTAAATCAATATAAGACAAATTTAAGCAGTATTAAAGAATAATTGGAAGTTATCATCATGTAATAACTGAGGTTTTTTTGCATCATGGACGAGCTGCAGGGGTGTTTTATCGCCAATGTCTGGAGTTTGACAAACTACGAGGCTGACCTGGAATCTAGATGCCAAAATTCAACGGATCTGCTTCATGGGATAAATTTAAGCATCAGTTTAACACAATCTCTGCCCATAATGAACACCTGAAGAGTGATACAGTTAACTGCCTTCCTGCAAGAATCATGCATCAAGATTCTATACAGCATTCCATTAGAGGGTAAGACTGAGAAAATAATGGAGGCCCTGGAAAATCATTATGGACATCATCATCTCAGTACCACTTATCAGGTCAAACTAGAATCTCATGTCTAGTGTGCCCCAGGGAGTACTTTAAGAATATGCCATGGCAAAAGAGCAGCTGGCATATAAGGCCCACATCAGATTCCCAAAACATTCATTGATGGGGAGAAGGCAGCATCTGGTTTTGTATGCGGTCTAAGGGACTATGAGGTTAAGCAACACCTGCTGCTGGCAGAACATCACACTATCAATGATATCATTCAATCATCACATCTATGGAACTGTAGGCCCACTATGGTAAGACAACAATGGATCAGAATGAGGAGGAAGCCAACAACATCGATTTCATCACCACAAGTCTAGCATCAAAGATTAGAAAGACCGGTCTTCTAGAACTCCAAGAAAATTGGACATCTGGTGTGGGACTGCAACCCTAGGCTCACAAGCAAACAAGAAAAGGAACAATGAACAGATCAGAAGTAAGAGTTAAATTAATATTTTTAATATCTCACCTCATATCCTTTATTCTTCTAGACTGCAATTTTGGAGCTATATCTCCATCATCAGTAGCCTCTCGTCGACTGGTGTTATGTTGTTTCTTGGAGGTTTCCTTCTTCCTTCTATTGGTGGACCGATGAACCCCTGGATCAAATCAAAATTTGAGGGAATTTCGAAATTCATGAGTTTTTCTTTCTTGTTTTTTGGATGTTAATTTTTTACCAAACCATAAGTTCTTTCTGTTTATCTGTATGTTGGAATAGGCTAACTTTTGTATCAATTAAATGTTTTTCAGACCAAGCATGGGCCGCTACTGCTGGCTTGTCCACTTCATTTTTTTACATTTCTAATATGTTCTTTCACCCGTTTTTTCATTAGAAATGTAAAAAATGGTGAAGCGGATAAGTCAGCAGTAGCGGCCCTTTTGATCTGGAAAACATTTAATTGATACAAAAGCTAGCCTAATCCAACATACAGATAAACAGAAAGAACACACGGTTTGGGAAAAAAGCCATATCCAAAAAAACAAGGAAGAAAAACTCATGAATTTCGAAATTCCCTCAAATTTTGATTTGATCCAGAGGTTCATCGGTCCACCAATAGAAGGAAGAAGAAAACCTCCAAGAAACAACATAACACCGGTCGACGAGAGGCTACTGATGATGGAGATATAGCTCCGAAACTGCAGTCTAGAAGAATAAAGGATATGAGATGAGGTATTAGAAATATTAATTTAATTCTTAAATTAAACCTCATAGTGATTTTTCTATGTGAAAGTTAGATCAGAAGTACTTCCAATTATTAAGTTAAAATTTTCACATAGATCTACAAGTCTTTCGCCATTATTATTTATTTTCCTTAATCCATATTTATCCATTGTTGTCTCCATGTCTTCATTACTGTCACCTAACTGAGCATTCATGTCCCCCATTATTATTATAATATCTCATTTTTTAATACCCTTTAAAGTTGTATGTAGAAAGTCATGAAACTGTCCTTTTTCTTCACCAATGGTAACTTCTGTGGGATATAACCTGTAGGATTGATACTGATCTCACCTTTGTTTTTAATGTGACTGTCAGTATTCATTCTGCTACTGGCTGCCAGTATAACAGGCTCTTCCAGATTTATTTACTCATCAGTAATGCCCATCCTCACTGTAATCATTTCTTCCTTACCTGAATATAATAATGAGTTTCCATTTGCAGTTTTGATTTCACCAAAGTAATTCTACCAGCTTCACTGATTCCTAGTAATGATATTTTATATTGAGTCATTTCTGTTTCAATCTGTGCCAACTGCATGCTTCCATCATTGTCCGTACATTCCAATATCCAATTAGAATGTAATATTTCATGTCAATTGTTGTCATCTTCTGTCCTGTTAGCTTGCTTTCATTTTCATCATCATCATCATCGGCATGATGGTCCTTTTAGTTTGACCTCAGCCTCCCTCATTCTCTTCGGTCCATGGCCTTATTTCTCCAATTTGTAATGCCAATCTTCCATAGGTCTGCCTGTATGTCGTCCATCCATCGTAACCTAGGCCTCCCAACTTTTCTCCTTCCATCCAGCTTAGCGTTTGATATCATCCTGAGCAAACGTGTCTTGTTCATTCTGCAAATATGGCCCAACCATTCGATACGTCTAACTTTAATATCTATAACTATATCGTTATCTTTATATAGGTCCGGCTATTACTTTTGGGCTTCTCAATGTGGTAGTTTTTTATGGGGTAGGGTTGTTAGCCCTATGCCCAACCCCCAACCTGGAGGATCAGGTCTCCATATTTATTATCCCTGGAGACAGGATGGCCCAGCTATACCCCCAGGTACCGGGTAACTCAGGTTCCTCAGAGTTGCCACTCCGCATACCCACCATAGTGGGCTCCTGAGGGGTTGCTTTCAATTTGGTTTATTTAATAACAAATTTTAAGAAGTGGTGGTTATTAACCCACAGCTTCTGATTCTGGTGATGGGTTTGTCAAGTAGGCAGCTGGACCTGCCTTCCTTAGTTCTTAAGGCGGAGTTTGGACTTTTCCTTCCAAACTCAGTGGTTATGATTTTCCTGTCAATACTCGGGTGGCTGCTTGCAGTGGAAATACATTGGGTGATGGAGTCCCACATCCATACACCAATGGCTAGCAGATATCAACAGAATGAAAGAATAATATAAATAAAAAAAATTGTTTTTTCTTCTAGGTAAGAAGAAAATGGGTATATAATTTATAAACAAAAAATAAGTGTGATTTTTAGGATCTTAAGAAAGAGAAAGTTTCCTTTTTTGTAAATCTCCAAACTACATATTTTATGAACTACTGATATTAAATTAATAAATACGAGTATTATTAATTTGGTGAAACTGTAATTTACCATTGTAATCGATGGTAAAGAAAAAAACAAATTATGCCTGAACCATTGATTACAATAATTTATTTATTTCAATCATTAGTAATAGCTTTAGCTTCTTAATATTAATTTAATATACTTTAATTTAATATACTTTACCATACCTATCATTATATGAAGGGTACAGCGAAAAAAACAATTAAGTAACTTTTTTCATGAAACCTAGAAAAGAGACTTTCAATTATACAATGTACTTACTACTTTGCCAGTGTGTTAAACTTTGAAGGGAAATAAACCCATAACCAAATTGTTTCTTTTACCATTTCACATAAATTATAGTCCTTTCCATGGATAATCTAATGACACCTCAAACTCCATTTAAACAAAAAAAGTGGTTTAACTGGTTCTTCCCTTGTCTCCTTCATATTTAGATGTCAACTTAAAAAATTGTTAAAAATTAATTCAAAATGATACAGATTTACTTACAGAATGAGATTTTTTCCTTTTTGTAATGGAGGTGAAGTGGAATTGGAATTTTGATTAAATTGAATTAGGACTAGTATCCCACTTCCCTCTATTTATGGTTTTTTTTATATGCCAGTGCCCAAAATCAAGTGTGAGCAATTTTTACAACAAAAGGAACCAGTATATAAAGTATTACCTCATCATTCTATATAATTATGTTCCAAATACCTGTCGTAAACTTAAAAAAGCTAACAAAATAACTCATCCTAAATTGAATTTTCTTCTTTCAGTCTATTCTTTTTATGTTAAAATTTCCAAATTATTAATATTGGTCATACTGAAATATCAGACAAAACTACTGCCAATAGGAGATAAAACAGCAGTCTCCACAATACATAAAATGCCAGTGAATATATACTTATACTTCTTCTAATGAACATGAAAGAAAATAGTTACAAGACAGTTTCATTTTTAAAATGTAGCCCATTAAAAAGTTATTGATAAGAAAATACAATGTTGCTTACTTTTTTTTTCTCCAAGTAATTCTGATTTTTTATTTTCCATTTTACCTTTAATCAGTGGCAGGTTTTCAACCTTAGTTGTGCTCAGTATATTCATAATTTTGGATTAAAATAAAATAACTCATTTGCTAAATTTCATTCAAATCAATTACACATGAACATTAAAATTAAAATTTCCTGCCACACCAGCAGACATCTATCACATGGGACCTTCTGCTTTCTCTTTATTCCCATAGAGAAACACACAGAGTGTTTTCTCTATGTTATTCCTAAGACAACTGATAACCCACACTAGATGAAGTTTGTGTCCAAAACCACTGGTTTTTTTGTTGATTACCAGCTACAGCAAACTCATGATTATCTGTGTTAATTGGGACTGAGATATGCACAGAAGATAAAAAAACATGGATAATCCAATTAAGTTATTCAGCGCCATGGAAGTTGATCAAAAATGTATTTACCCACTTTAACACTACTTAAATTCAACAAATATTCATAAAATGTTATATTAAATGTATTTAGGTACGAGTCGTAATTATCATTATTTTATTTTACTCGTAAACATGAAAAAAAAAAGTGGGACTATTTCTGGGTCATGACCACTATGGTTACGACAGTTATTCAAAATGGCTACCGTAACCAGCGACAACTACACTAGTAACCGCCGATATTCACACTTATAACCAGTGATGACAAATAATCAGCGATTCCCATACTTAATAACCACGAATGACCACATTAGTAACCACCGATATCCACACTTATAACCAGCGTTGACAAATCACCGATGACCACACTACTAACCAGCAATAAACCCGCTAACACAGCATATCCATGGGTTTAATCTGCAACAACAAACTTTCACTGACTCCACAATGGAAATTTCCAAAATTGTATTGTATTCTCAGAATGTTGGTTAGTACCGTTAAACGCGTCAAGTGAGGGGGTTGTGAGTGAAGGTTACTCTATTGTGCTAGTTTCTAAGTGCAGTTCACAGTAGCACGTTTAAAAATAAGTAATTTTTTCATAACAATACAAAATACAGTATTTTTAAAAAATACAGTAAAAAGAGTCATTAAAATTTATCGGAGAATATATTGTTTAAACAACTCACCTCATAGGATTCATGCTTCCATGATATCGCGATTTCAAACATAATCATGTTCATCGTCAGCCATAACTCCGACTGATGAAATTCTTCAGTCGGAGTTATGGCTGACGATGAACATGACTATGTTTGAAATCGCGATATCATGGAAGCATGATAAGGTGAGGTGTTTAAACAATATATTCTCCGATAAATTTTAATGATTATACCTCATAATGTTTACTTCCCAACATTAATTAAATATAAAAAGAGTCATGCCTGGATAATCTGCAAACCGGATAATACGCACACGGATAATCGGGAGTTTGCTATAGCTGTATCTGGCTTACTTCACAACTCGAAGAAGTGTACAAGTTAATAATAAGTTTGGTCTGTCTTCGTCTTACCTGGCAAGATGAACACAGAACAAACTTGTTTATTACGTACAACCTCATAATGTTACTTCCTATTATATTTTCATAAGTGTACAAGTTAATCGATAACCAGGGTCAAATGAAGATTCATTAAGCGTTCCTTTGGCAAAGAAATGTTATTGGGTGATGCGAGACAATTGGCTATTTGGGAAGTGCCAGTACCTCAACAATAAAATATTTTGAAATGATATTCTTTAATTCATAATATTTTATTTATGCTAGTTATATTTTGTAAAACACAAAGAAACAATATAAAATAAAATAAAATAAAATGAATGTGAATGACTATGTAATTTATAATATATATAAGAGATCATTTTTCTGCAGATCTTTCCAGAAAAATGACCTCGTACAAAAGGATCTACTAGACACAAGCTTTGAGAGCTTTGTCTGAAACATTTTAAGTGAGTATCACTGCCTTGTGTATCTTATAGTGAGATTATTGAATTGTGCCTGCATGAGTATGAATTCTAAGATGTTCATTTTTATATACTGAACTATTATGATAGATTTATAGAAACACATTTACAATAACAAATATTCATACTGTTTATAAACTGAATAATTTGAAATAGAAGTTGTTATAAACTATAAAACACTTAAATTACTTTTAGTCTGTTCATCTTACCTCAATATTAATGTTGATTTGTTCTTGAACATGTTTCGATTATATCATAATTATCATCAGCATCTTGCCCATTAATAATTGAGGCAAGATGAACAGACTAAAAATAATTTAATTAAATAACCTCAAAATATCACTTCCTAAAATAAAATATTTATAAAACACTTTTTTGTCATACTAATTAACACACTGGCACTATCGAACCCATAGGTTCATGGCAGCTCTCCATACATCCCTATCCTGAGCTAATGTTTTCCAATTGGCATGGATTCCCTGAAGTAGTCCACACCTGAAGAACCGATTGGAGGACTATTTTACCTCCAGAAAATTTTACCCTAGTTGAACTCATGTCCACATTTCTTGACAGTTGTATTTTTATGGTGAAAGATCATCATTCTTTCGACCAAAGTATTTTTTCGTCTGGCTTATCGCCTTCAAACTAACCTGTATAGGTAACTCTTTCGGCAGCAAAATTACTGCCTGCATAGGCATTTTTGTCATACAGTTAAAAGGAACTGCTGTGACCACCATATACCTTCCCTTTAATATCAATCTAAATGTGCATGAGTGTTAAAATAACAGAATTAACATTATTCATGTATTTAAAGAAGATAGTAAATAAATATAAAAAATAAGTGTAGTTTTTTTTATTTTACAGTAGGAAACTTATGGTTTTTAAACCGCAGTTTCAATATTAATTCTAAAATGATAGTACAATCCCTCGACTTCAATTGGACAGCATTATGTATCAACCGGCTATGCACCATTATGTAATTTTCGAGAGAAATATGTTTGAAGCTTAAAGTTAATCTTCACTATTTATTGCAGCACCAAACTAACAATACTGGATATAGCAAGTTATTTTCCTTGTGTAATAGTTATGCATCAAAGATCTAAGAGTGGGAACATTTGGCGCTTAGCTACATGATGCAAAATTTAGATTAGCATTTACAAAGATCTGGTTTCATAGCCATTTGTTACAAAACATAAAATCTCGGATTGAACTGATTTCATTTACATTTTTCTTTAATAATGTGGTTATATTTAAAGATTTGGCAATAAAAGTGTGCGTACACTTACTTCATTAGCCAGTGCAACATATGGCATCAAAATATCAATTTTTAAAAAATGACTCTTAGCTGGTAGATGATATCAGTCTTCTTGAATTTTGTAACTCCTTAACTCAAATAGTTGGCTTTATAAGGCTGAGTGGGGACAGCATTCCTGACTCTATACTCAAAGAAAAATTTCTATGATATAGCTAGGATTTGAACTTGTAATGTCTGCAGTTCAGACATGCTGTTACACCATATAGATAGTAAAAACTGTGATTTTAATGTTAAAAATTACATACCTTCATCATTATCAATTTCATCACTGCATTCCATTTCAAGGCGAATGCTGCAGTCGAGTCCGGCCCAACCATCAGAGCAGACACAGTGGTATTCCCCATCCTCCAGAGCACAAGTTCCATGACGATTACATGCACTTTTACACCCAGCTATCAACAATCAACATATGCTTATTATTAATGCTTCATATATACCAAATATTTTTTAATAAAGTTTTTCACCATGGTACTATACTACAGTCATTTGGGGTCACTTTGTACCACTTTTTTCGTGTTTGGTAAAATGATTAATTAATAATTTTTAAAAAATTAACACTTGTACTGGGATTTGAACCTGAATTTCTGACTTTGTATATTAGCAAGCTATTTGTTACACTAATCCTGGTTCAGGTGCTAACTTTTCTTTTCAAATTAATATTTGTCCATCATAGCAAATGTTATGCCTACAATTTAATTATAACTTCAAAATTATTAATTACATAGAGAAAATTAAGTCAGTCTATCTAAAGAGAATACTATGTATATCCAAATTTACACGCTCCCGACTGGCATATGAACTCTCAGGAGAGACCTTCTTCATAGAACAATTGCGAATGCTTATACTCTTACCATCCACCACAGCCTACCAAGATCTCCTAGCAGAGCTCCAAGCTAAGAAAAAAGAAATTTGGATAGAATTTTACGCAACAGAAGCAATGGTAAATCGAACGTGGATGGCTACAAACCAAGATCTTCGCCATTTTGTAAATTCCCTAGCAGTACATGGATACCACCACAAAGTGTGTAAAATGAAGACCTACCACGACCCAGGCGCAGCATGCATGTGCGAGTTTTGTGAACTATCTTGCGATCGTTATCACGCCACAGCATGTAAAAAACGACCCAAATCATTAATTGAGACCTGCACAGATTCATAATGATTGCAAAAGCAAAGTGAACTAATAAAACTCTAATGCACAACTTGTGCGCATTTTCGTTTATATATTAAAATTATTAATTAGTTTTCATTGTTAACTTCGATTATAGTGACCTATTGTTTCAATTTATATTTGAAAAGAAAATGTTATACATATAATAAAAGATATGTTTCAAACCTCTTAATATGAATGATTTAATTAGGTTAAGGAAGTAAAATAACTTTAAAAAACAGAGAAATTTGTATTTTTGTGGTGGTATAAAGTTATCTTGGTGTTTGGGGTAAAACTTTGATCAAACAGTTTTATTCTCAATTTTTTTATATATATATATTTTAAAATATTTATCAAATACAGAAGTTTCATAGCAATATTAAGATAATTCATTTTCATAAAGCTTATGCAAAATCACTGTAATTTTTTTTATGCTGATACAATTTAATATAACTTATGGGACACTAGATGTACAGTTTAAATGATACTTCAGTTTTTCCCATTCAGAAGGTTCCACTTTAATCAAAGATAATTTCCACAAACAGGAAGCAATGCCATAACTGTTAGCATCAAAATAATCTATAGAGATTGCAAATGTTGGATATTTAATGTATTAATGTATTTCAAAGAGGTTCCGTGTGTACATTTTGCTAAAAAAGGTGAAATGAGGTTTTGGTGCAAAGTTAACATAATTAGTACAAAGTTATGCTAAATGACTGTATATGAAGTGTGAAGCATTTTTGGAAAGTAAGAACTGTGGTACCATAATCAAAAATGTTGTTGCTATAGCACAAATATTACAATGTTGTATAATATGTATTGCTAGTTTCCTTCATTACTTCATAAAGTAGTTTGGTAGACAATTTATTATTTTTATTTTTCTAGTTCATGTTTAGTGATTGTTCCATGCATTTGACATGTTGAAGAAATCAATCCAGTTGCCAAGTGTGAAATACAATCTGTTATGTTTTTCTTCAATGCAAGAAATAAAGTTAGAATAAAAAAATGGGCAAGTTAGTGTATGTAAACCAGATTAGTTTATTGGATACTTTTACACCCCATAAGGATAAGTTGGCTATTCTGGCTGAACATTGACTAAGGCATATTTTCCATCATAAATATGGGAATTTTAAAGCATTTCTTGCTTTTTTTTTTTGGGGAAAAAATTAAATTGTATATTATCCTCAGATAATTATTTTCCTCACAACAATTTGTGCATATTTTGGTTTTTACTTTAATTTATGCAGGTGAACTCCTGGCATAGAATCCTCAAATTAATTATCAAATTCTAACACTAAAAATTCAATGTCATGACTATAGGTTATATCATATGATAATCAACCAGACAAGTACCTTGAAGACAGAGGAAAGAAAAAACCTCAGTCAGGTTAACCAATGTAAAAACCTAATCACTGCCTCCTTGAACTAGTATATAAAAAAATAATCTACTTATTTGAATGCAATAATTAATAGTAAATTAAAAGAATTAAATATACCATTATCTTACTAATAACCCTATAAATTGTAAAAAAAAAAATTACTGTATGTCTTAATTTAATGAATAAAAGGGTTCACACTGTATTAGAAATAATTAATTAAATTAAAGAACATTTAAATGAAGGAAATTTATATCAAACCATGACCACTTGATACAATTTAATTTTCACAATACCAATATTTTTTTTTTTGTCTAATGCCACCAGGTTGTCTTATGACATTTCTGGCTTTCTCCCCTAGCATTGGCAGAATTGTAATTGATTTCTTAGGTTGGGGCACCTGGAAGGCGGAGTTACGTAACCCCGATGGTACGATAGGTGATAAATGATAATGAAGCACCAGGAGAGTTCTTAACCTAAACTTAACCTAAATTTCAGATCATGGGCAACAACAGGAATAATCCCCCATAAGAAAAAATTCCTATGGTTTGACCAGGAATCGAACCCAGGACATTAATCACGAACGCTGACCACTAGCCCATGAGGCTGGTCACAATACAAATAATTGTAACATAAGTTTGAATTACTGTTACTATCATTATTATGTTTACTATAATGAAGTAGCAATAATCTTTCTAACACATAAACTAGCCCAAATATTTATTGATGGTGACAGTGAATCATAATACCAGTTATATTATATGGGTGCGAAACATGGACTCTTACTTTAAGGGAGGAAAGGAGATTACGAGTATTTGAGAATAAACTTCTTAGGAAAATTTTTGGACCAAAGAGAGATGAACAGACAGGTGAATGGAGAAGACTACATAACAATTAACTACATGGTCTTTATAGGAAGCCAGATATAATAAGAACAGTTAAGTCTTGTAGACTGTGATGGGCAGGACATGTTGCGCGTATGGGGAATGAAAGACGTGCATGGAAGCTTCTTGTAGGAAAGCCAGAGGGAAAACACCCAGTTGGTAGACCAAGAATGAGGTGGGAGAACAACATTAACTATGATTTGAGGGAAGTAAATTATACAGGGAATGATTGGAAAACATTAGCTCAAGATAGGGATATATGGTGAGCTTATGTCCGCACGGCCATGAACCTACGGGTTCGATAGTGCCAGTGAGTAAGTAAGTAAGACAGTAAATAATATATTTTCATATTATTATTTTTTTTAAATAATGGGAGGTGATTGACATTTTTTGATAGCTTATTCTTAAATCAGTAACTATAAATTAAATCATTAAGAATTTACAGTGATCTACTTACGAAGGGTGCAGTGTTTTCCATTCCATCCTTGGGAGCAGACACACGTTCCATTCTTGCACTGACCATGTTCTGAGCATCTTGGATCACATGGCAGCAGGTCGCAACGATCACCAGTCCATCCAGGATGGCAGTCACATTTTCCTTTGTCACAACGCCCATGAGGGCCACAATCCAAACTGCAGAGTTCTATAATATAAAATTATTCATGAGCCACTTGAATATTTTAACTATTTTTTATAGCCCTTAAAAGTCATGACTATCCAGGTAGAAAATCTAAATTTCAGTACTGTACTTTACCTTCACAATAGCAGGAATTAACAACTGTAGAAAGTTATGTAGATAGGAAATAACACTATGAGGTTTTTTAATATTGTTTATTTTTTATTATTTCACTCACCTCATACTTCATAGTTGTGAACGTGACACAGCATTGAGAATGTCACAAAAGATGTGAAGAAACCCTGGGTCTGCTATGAATTATGAAGTATGAGGTGAGTGAAATAATAAAAAATAAACAACTGTAGAAAACTTCTACCTGGCTGAAAGTCTAAAAAAGGGTACCAGTATATTCAACATTAAATGGTTGCACGTGCTTTTCAAACCTTTCATACTGAAAACTCCTATTTATAAAAAATACTGGTATGTGAAAAATAGCAATCAATATCTACTTAAGAAGCAGTAGAAGACCACTTGCAATTACAGTTGTAATTTACCAATTAGGAAATCCTAGCATAATGACACATTAAAATTAGTTCACAGATGACCTTGTCTGATATTATCCTTTTCACATGGTATTTCAATTTTAATGATGAATTATAAATACTTGTAGATGGAAAATATTACAATTGAAGAGCTTAGGGCCATAACAAGATAAGCCAAATTTTGTTAAGAAATGCCATTTATTACAATGATAGCAAATAAATGTACTGAAATATCCATTAATCATTTGTAAATGCGCCAGTGTTGAGTTAAAACATATAGACACACAATGTATTAACAACAATACTGCCCAATTAGTATTTATAATTTTTTAAACATTAAAATCCTTATATCTCAGAAAGAACAATATGTGGCTTATCATGTTATTGCTCTAAGCCCTTCAATTATAAAATTTGTATGGTACAGGGAGACATTGCAAAGACTCTTACTTCATTCAAAATATTGCTGAATGAAGTAAACCCTGTGTCATGCAGAGGCAGAACATTCACTGAGTTTTATAGCCTGAATACATGATAATGGCCATTTTTGGAGTGTCTTTTAGTGGATTTCCTTTATATTAGGCCTAATTGTTATTGCTGATTATTTCAAAATTTCAATGATGAAATGGAAATAAAAAATCAAATCACAATAGCAACAAAATAGAATAAGGCTCAACTTTAGAATACTTTGTCCTATTATCTTTCCATACTACATTCATGTAATACTGTTGCTCTAAGTACTTTTTCCACCTTTGCTAATATTTTGTTTTATTTAAAATGTTTTGCAACAATACTTATAACTTTTTTTACAATTATTATTTATCTGGGAATGCAAATTGTTGCATTTATCTCTCAATGAATTTTTCCAAGTTCTACAGAATTGTTGTGCACATGCTTGAATGTTTAAGAAACTCCTGCCAGATGATGGACAACATATCTGTGAAATTGGAATGACCAACATTTGTAATTAATTCCAAAACGTGTTTTAAGAAATGGATGTTCATTCACTTAATTTTGTTAGGTTCCGATGAGACAAGTTCGTATTTAGAATAGTTTATAGTTTATTTAATAATATGTATGTAATTAATTTTATTTAGGTTATGAATGGGCAGGTTAGTGTACATCCATTTCTTATAAACATGTTTGGAAATTTATTGCAAAGGTTGGTCATATCGATTTCACAGATATGTCTGCCATATGGCAAAAGTTTCTTTAAGAATTTGTGCATGCGCACTATGATTCTGTAGAACTTAAAAAGAAAAATTCATTGGACAATGTATTCTAAAGTTTTTTTTCCTAGATTAATATCTTAAGTTTATGAAACCAGTTCTAAGAGGTACAGTAAAACATTGAGATATAGATATAAACAGAAGTCTAACCTTGTGAGCAATCAGGCCCAGCCCAATAATTGTCACAGACACAGGCACCAGTCTCAAGATTGTAATTGCCATGTTCAGAACAGCCAGGTAGACATTGGTACACCTGCTGGTCTACTGCACTACAGTTGGCACCCTGCCATCCTGCCTTACAGTAGCACTTGCCTCCCACACATGTGCCATGGCCAGAACAACTGGGATCTGGACAGTCCACTGAAATCACAACAAATTTCAAGTTAATAACTAAAAAAATATCCTTTTGTGCTGGAGTTACAACAATTTCTAAAAAAAAATAATTAGGATAAAGTTTGTATATAAAAAATACAAAGCCTTCAAAATAATAGTAATGCTGGTATTCAATCAAACTACAGTTAATACTATGCAACTCAAATATACAGAAATGAAATAAATCTTAATTTTAAACAAAAAATAGAATTTACATATCTAACAAAAAAGAAAACATAGAATAATTTCCTTATTAATCAGTATTAAATACATACAATTCAAATCAGTAAAACAAACACATACAAATTTATTACATTTATTAACACACACAGAGGTATATGTTTTTAACATTGCTCTGCTCTTGATTTGGTTTCTTTTATCTACAGGTTATTCAATAGCAATCAATGGTAAATACAAAGAACATGTAAGTGAACTATTTATTCACTTTACAATTCTTTAAAAAAATATATAATTAGGATTACTGTATACCTCCATGAAGTCAGATATCAGTTTTAAGGTTGCTTAGTCTTAAACACAAAAGGAACACCTTTTTTTTTTTTTTTTAACTTTGCAGCAATAATAAAATCAATTATTAATAATTAGACATTAAAATTATCTTTTACCAGTCTTCAAAAGTACTACTGTTAACATCACTAGACTGGGTGAAATTCAAATATATAATATTCTTGAGCTATTTTGACTTATTAACAATTATATATTTTTCTAAAATCAGAAATCATTCACAAATTTAAGTTTATCTGGTAGCCCTACTATTGATAGAATTGCTGCTATTTTTTTTAGACCACGTTTAACCAAATAATTTTAATCAATATTAACAGATCTATTAATTTAATCTAATTCTGTTTTGAATTTAAACAAAACAATTAGGTATATGCTTTAATAATTCTTTATTTCATTCTTGTTAATAGAATATCTCACCACGGAGTAGCTCACCGGGTGACACTCTCAAATAGAGCTTAACCCCTGTACAGGGAGGCCTTTGCCCTAAAGGGACATATCAGGCTTTATTTATTTATATTTATTTATTTAATAGAATAAGGCAATGTAAAAATCTATTTAGTAATATTGTTATTATGGATATTATATGAATGAATTACCAGTGGCGGAGGGTCCATATCAGCACTGTTTGCCCGGCTAAAACTTTCAAAAGTTATAATTGAACTCTTTGATAATTAATTATAACGAAACATAATACCGGAACGAGATACAACAATGCATTGATAGTAGTCAGGGTAGAATCTTTGAATGCATTAGACCGTAAAAGGCATTCTCTGCTGAGAAAGTTTTATCCTAATACAATTTTGCTTACTCAGAAATCTATTCATGCGATAATAATTGTTGAAATTCATAAGCTACCTGACTAGGTAACTTAAGATAGAAATTATCGTGAGAATCCCAAAGGGAACCGATGGTAATCGATGTAGTTTGAAACCTTGCCGCGTACCTTCCTGCTTTATCCAAGATGTCGGACCTTGAAGACTTCGATCATGTTTTAGGTATACGCGGAGAAGAGGAATTTGATAGTGTCTACCAAAGAATTCAACTGGAAGAACAGGAGAATCGGCGTAATATTGCACGGCACAGACGTCGTTGTATACGGTATTATTTGCGGGATGCAAGCGTAAATGCGTTCCTCTATAGCAGACGAAAATAACGGAAGTGGTTTTATCACTGAGAATTCTGGGTAATTTCTTACCAATATTACAAAAAACGACGACTTTCATGCATGACCAGTTAGTGGGTAGCTAATTCGATCTTTGCACTTGCTCATGGCGAGTCAGCTCACCAGTGATTGGAAGTAATTTGAGTAGAGACTAATGTATTTGCAATGCTTCAGGTGACCTGTGTAGCACACGGCTTTCACAGGGTGTCAGAAGAGATAAGATGCTTGTTTCTGGATGTCGATAGATTGATTTGCAGTATTAAGAAGATCTTTGTGAGAACCCCATCAACAATTCTGACATTTAAATACATTGCACCAGATATACCTCTGCCCTCCCCAACCTATCATAACGAGATGGGGGACATGGATCTCAGCAGCACTTTACTACGCTTCAAATTTCCTAAGTATAACTGAGGTGGTGAATGCTCTGGAGGTTGAAGTATCTTCAATTGTAGCAGCCAAGAAACTTCTCAGTTCTTCCAAAGTGAAAAATGATTTAACTTTCATTGCCGCCGAGTTTGGTTTCCTGCCACAAGTGATCTGCCAGCTTCAAGAAGGAGAACAGCCTTTGATGAAGTCAATGAAAATTGTGGATGATGCAGTGCAAAGACTGGACAGTGTACAAGGGAAATGGGGTTCATTAGTTAGGGAAAAGTGTAAAAAAGTGTTTTTGAAAAATTGTGATCTTAATAAACTTAGAAACATTTAAAAAATTCTACAAGGTGACAATTCTATTGCAGTTGAAATGGATCCTACAATGATGTTATGTTTTAGATTTTCTCCAATAACCTCTGTCGATGTTGAGAGGTCATTTTCTCATATGAAAAATGTGTTATCTGACAGGAGACTCAACATGACTCCAGAGAACTTAAAAAAGCATTTGATTGTCATGTGCAATGAATAAGGCATTGCAATACATAGGCCTTTTAAAAACATTTTCATTTTCATTTCTTTGTGTCAAGCACAACACCAGCATTTTGTTTAAAAATTTTAAGTTCTTTAAAATATGATGATTGAGTTATTGAATAGTGTAATTTAGTAAATAAATGGGTGTAGTGCAAGGTTTTTCTAATTGCCTATTTAGCTATTTATAATGCCTTTTTTGCCTGCCTATTTTAGCTATTATGATGCCTTTTTGCCTGCTTATTTTAATGATTCATAATGTCTAAGCTTCTGGTCTCTGATTATAATTCTTATAGATTTATTCAATAAATTTAACATACAATCATATATCAATGTATGTTTGAAGAAGTGCTTTGAATTTTATAAATTAAAAGCCCATTGACCTGTGCCAGCTCTTTAGTGTACTAGTAAAGAATTACCAATGAAATTGGCTAAATATGACTAAAAAGAAATAGAGTAACAGTTTATTTTCAATGTTATATGTGTTTACTTTGGAGTGCTTTTAGTAAAACATTGTAGACTATCATTACAGTAAAAGCAGTGCTATTTGCTAGGTTAAAACTTTGCCATATGTATTATCACAAGTGTTTCTAAATTATATTGCAACAGAAACATCTTGTCGGGGAGTCAAACTTCCTAGAATGCAAAGTTTTCCAATTTTTACAAAGGATAAGTTAAGTGTTGTATGAATATTTTACAAGCTTCTCTGACATTTTTCCAGCTGTATAGTACTTGGATAACATATTAATCATTTATGTGAAATTGGATGTCTGAAACTTGTTACAAACTTGCCACTCAGTGACTTCATTCCTCCATTCCTCTGTTTGTCTATGTTTTCTTTTTGAATTCCTCAATTTAACATAATTTTTAAGAAGTCCTGGATTATAAATTATTTACTTGACAATTATCCTTTTATTTCATATCACTTATAAAGAATATAATCGGGTAAAAATAATAGTAAATGGAAAATAAACTGTTTGTGAATTGTTCAATTACTTCTCAGTTAATTTTAATGAAGAACTTGATAATAATTGATTTTAAAATTGCAAGGATAAGAAAAATAAAAAGTCAACTTTTAAGCTTAAGACTAAACAAAATCTGTTATCAAATGAGTTAACTTAAATGAATCAACGTTTTTAAAATACATTATGAAACTCCGTTGAGGTTACTGTGTTAAAGTTTTAATAATTGTATAACAGTACCAGATATCTCAGTCATCCTCCATCATTTGCAGTGTTGTTTTATAGGAGGCCTTTCGATAACTTATGTATCATCTACTGCTTTCATTTTGGTACTGACTGTTGTTGATAATTATTTTGTGCAGAGGGTTTATGCTGGGTATGTTCTCGTTCAGCAGGTGTTTATTTGTGGTTTCCTTGATGATTTCAACTTTCTTGAAGAATTAGAAATCACCAAGGAAACCACAAATAAACACCTGCTGAACGAGAACATACCCAGCATAAACCCTCTGCACAAAATAATTACCAACAACAGTCAGCACCAAAATGAAAGCAGTAGAGAAAACGATGTATTGAAAATCAACATTCTCGAAGAATTAGAAATCATCAAGGAAACCACAAATAAACACCTGCTGAACGAGAACATACCCAGCATAAACCCTCTGTACAAAATAATTACCAACAACAGTCAGCACCAAAATGAAAGCAGAAGATGATACATAAGTTATCGAAAGGCCTCCTATAAAACAACACTGCAAATTATTGAGGATGACTGAGATATCAGGTACTGTTATATAATTATTAAAACTTTGACTTAAATGGGGAAAAAAGTAACCAGTCTTAAATTTGGGAAGTCCCGAGTTTAAATTCCAATGCCAAATTAAATGATTTTTTGTGGCATTTTACTGGTTGAAATTTTATTACCATGACTATTTAACACATAGACCGATAATTGTACCTCTTCCTGATTATAATCGTGCTTCTTCCTGTTTGCAATTCAACAATGTATGATCGATATGGTACAGCAAGAAATGCCAAAAGAAAACTTCAAAAATTACCAAAAAAAAGTTACGGTACTTCTGTTGCTATAAAAATTTATTAAATGTTGTATAATGAATCTGCATTATTGTTAATAGTTATTTCGCATACAATCATCTGGTATTGATTTCCCAAGCCCAAAGAGATTTAAAATTAAAGATATGCTATTTATAACTATACTGCTGGCTTATAAATCACCTGGAAGTAAGATCAGAATACATACCCTCACATTTGGTAAGTATTAAACATTATAATTATTTATAGTTTGTGATGTTGTATTATTTGCTAAATAGTTACTCCAAATCCAATGCGAGGTTGACTTCTTCATTAGACAATAACACTCTTGACTTTGTCGCTCGTGATTTTTTCAGAAAAACACAACCTCTTTTTGGATTACTGTTGATAAATTTTGCCAATCATCAGCATTTCATAATTCATTAAAATTATGATGTGTAGACAGTGTAAGTAAGTAAACAAAACTACAAGTGATAAGCACAGTTTATACAACACATTTTAATTCATATTTCATGAGAGAATAAAAAATTAGACTATAGTTAGTGTTAATTTCTGATGATGATTTCCATATGTTCTTTAATATTCTAACTTTACCAGAAAGGTAATGTGTGAATAAACTGAGTGTGGAGGTGTGTTTGTGCTCTTAACCAATGGGGGACAGGTAGTCACACGACATCTGATTTGTAATAATAATTTAGGTTTAATATTTAACCACTTTCTTTATTGCAAACAGTATTTAATATTCATAATAACACACTTTGGTACATAAACATTGAACACTGAGACTAATGGGCTCTTCCCAGAGTCATCACAAATGTCTACCATTCGCTAGACATACAACAAGGAGACAAACTACTGAAGAAGCACACCAGAAAACATGATGCAGCCCCAGCCACAATTGCTTCAGCCAATAGAAAAATTAATTATATTTGAAGAGAAAAAATATACACTCAGACTGGTGTTTAAACCCAGGACCTTTCGCAAAGGTTCAAACCCCAGTCTGAGCATATACTTTTCTCTTCAAATATAATTTATCCATCATTGAGATATATGAAATGAATAATAAAAACATAGAAAAATTAATATTTAAAATATTGAAGCAGTCTTAGAGGCAACCAACCATAGTGTGGGGTTCGGATACCACACAGATGATATAGCATCTTACATATTGAAAAGAACGTATCAAGTAAAATATAAGATTAAGATAAAATGCTTCATACCTCACCTCATATCCAGTCTTCTAATTAGGCTGTGGTTTCAAAGCCTTGGCAGCTTCATCTTCAGTAATATCTTGTCGACTGATGCTATGTCAATCAGAGGAACTACTACTACTTTTCTCTGTTGGTGGACCTATAAACCTCTGGATCTATTCCGAATCCGCAGGAATTTCGAAGTTCATAAGTTTTTCTTTCTTGCTTTTTCGAATGTGTTTTTTTTTCCCCCCAAACTGTGAGTTCCTTTTGTTTTTCTATTTGTTTAATTAGACTGGCTCTTGATTCAATTAGATATTTTTCAGACCAAGCATGAGCAGCTACTTTCCACTTCGCCATTTTTTACATATTACTGAAGATGAAGCTGCCAAGGCTTTGAAACCACGGTGTAATTAGAAGACTGGATATGAGGTGAGGTATGAAGTATTTTAATTTAATCTTAAATTAAACCTCATAGTGATTTTTTTCCTATAAAAGTTCAATATAGTAATATACACCCTGTAACAAGTATATACAATATACGAATGTACAAAAATTAATAAGTAATAACAGAAATGTGCATCATGCAAAGGCACTTAAAATAGAGACAATAAAAATTTACAAAAGAATGATACAAGATCATCCAAACATTACTTTTTCATTTCATTTATTTAAATAGGCCTATTTAGATCTAAGGTCATATCACATCTATTTATTTTTAATCATACTATGAAATGAGGGGCACGCCATAGCGTAGTGGTTAAGGCACTGCGCTACAAGCTGGAAGGTCAAGGGTTCAAGTCCCGGTGGGGTCTGGATTTTTAAACTGACCCAAACCTTCTGGAGGCATTATGGCCCTGGGGTCGATTCAGCCTCTAACGGAAATGAGTACCAGACACTTGTTCTGAGAGTAAAGGTGGCCGTCATGCAGGCCTGACAACCCGGCTGACATCAAGTGCCAATTGTCCAGAAAAAGTGGGAGCCTTAACTTCTTACTACCCCAAAGGCCTCCTGAGACATGTAGTGGGATTACTTTACTTTTTTTTACTTTACTATGAAATGGATCCTGGTAATAAAATCCAACACCATTTGCCTTTATGATTGATAAAATCTAGGGGGAAAAAAAAAAAATTTAGTTTGGTCAACACCAGGGGGACCTCCCAAAAATGATAATTATTTTATTTGTAACTTAAAGGAAATGACTACATTGATGTGGACATGTACATAGAATGGGAGAAGGAAGAATAACCAGGATTGTACAAGAATGGGAAATATGACCAGCTACTATCGGATACAGAATGTGCATATGTCAATGGAAAGATTTGGTGTAGTGGAGGATGATGTTGAAGATAGAGACAAATAGCGTAACATCATAAATCGTGTAGAGTTCTGTTAAATGTCATATTGTAACCTATTTTATATTTTGATATTGTTCGACTAGAGACAAACCTCTGTATTAAGGAAAATTCTCATTAATAAAAGAATTAATATAAAGTTTCAATGAACACTCCCCTGAGCACAATCAAAGCTCATTCAACTATGTCTTGAAGAACGTTATTTTAGTTTATGTTATTAATATTAGGCCTATTATTATTATTATTATTATTATTAATAATATTATTAATATCATCATCATCATCATCAACGTCTTTGCCATCATTATCATTATGTTGTTGTTTTCTAATGGCGAGATTTGACGCTTAAGTCATTTTCTCTCTGGCTTCCCAGTACAAGCTAACAAATGTCCTTAGAGTGTTGTGCAGTTGGATTTAAGGCTAGACAGACTAGAAGGTGGTGTTTGTCCATGATCAGGTCTGGGTCTTTGCATTGACACATCTGTCGGATTGGAAAACGTTTATTCTGTGGAGATGGTGAGCCAGGCAGTCGTGTCCTGACATCAGTCTGAATTTTGCTACTGCTTCCTTGCGGCCTTTATATTTTATTTCTGTGTATAGCTCATCAATTTTTTCCCATGATTTCCCTCTGTCTGTTGCAATGTTTTCTTTCATGTTTTCCATTTGGAACGTTTTCTTAATTTCTTCGATCTTTCTGTGGAGGTTTCATTATCATTATTATTATTATTATTATTATTATTATTATTATTGTCTCGAGGGTCGTTGGTTCAAACCCGGCTGGGGTCGATGGATTTTTTAGGTCAATGGATTTTTTAGGATGGAAAAATCCAAGGAGCAAGTCCTCCAGGAGGGACTTTAGGCTGTGGGTCCCAAGTCTGAAGATTTTCAGGCTCGTAAAAGATCCTTAAGCCTGAATGAAAGGCCTCTAAGCAAAAATTTACCGAATTTTCCTGTCCTAGCACTATCTTGGTTTCCTAGATGTCAGTATGAGGCAGAACGCTGACCATGGACTACTCAAATGACATCTATACGAAAACAAGTGTAACTAAATTAATGTGGTTCAAATTCTTCCCTTTAGGGGGAGAGCACCTAAATCTCTGTTAAGGGAAACATGGGCTTACAAGAATTATTATTATTAAACTATGATGCTTCTACATAGATCTAAATGAAATCTGAACAATTCTCAGCGAAGTTACTCACAGCCTAATATCACCTACACGAGTATTCAAAGATTTACGTCAAAATTATATAGTACATTGTACATGAGAAGATGTTTATCAGTATTGTAGGGACAGGATGCTTGGCAAGGTTTCAAATGGCATAGGAATCACTGTGTAACATTTAATTTAAACTGTGTTTGTAAATCAGACAGATTCTACTTTGAGATAAGGGGAAAAGGGCTACTCCCTTACTGTGGGGGGTTGCAACTTAGAAACCTGTAGTTACCCTCAGTCACTGTAATCAATACTCATTGTTTGGTCCTCCGAGACACACCATACTCCACTACACGTGATACCATCACTACTTCAAAATAAAATTCATACGAATTGTGGCTGCAATACAAACAGAACTGTAAAGGAGGAACAGTCCATTTACTAAAGGATATTTTGAAACAAAGTTGCAATATTTAACCCATTCACCTCAAAGACGAGATAGGCTCGCTGGCAGTTAAATGGCCTTCAACTCAGAAGACAAGGTACACTTGCTTAATTCTACTGTTATATATTTTGCAATACTTCGTACATCCGTTGGCAGGGTAATCTTTTGTTAACATTTATGAATAATAGAGGAATGTGTTTTGGCCTTCACAATTAGTGTGTTCACAAATACCGTTATCTTTTGCTTGTTTTGAATGCCTCAAAGTAGACAATATAATTTATGGTAACTTAAATCTGGTTTCTGGGGAAATGCATTAAGCTTTAAACCAGAAGCGAATGGGTTAAGTAGAATATTACATGAATAATGAATGTTTTATTCTTCATTACAAACCACTAGGATGAAGAAATGTTGGAAGATCCAGTAAAAGGTGGATAGACCAATTCTAACATGAGATCGGAACAGACCAGCAGGTCTAAATTCTTGAAGTTGCTGCTGCTGATGATGATGGTGATGAATGTTTTACATTCTTACTGTTTCTACCTTGTTAATTTCTTTTTTAATAGAGCATTTTTAATTTTTTTTGTATAATTATTATTTATACAGGAAATAAATAAGGTGAATATGGTACATCTTACCTCATAAATATTTGTGTTTCACTTGACATGTTTTGATGTGCTGTCCAAATTATTGTCAGCTTATCCAGACTGTTCAATTTTATATTGTTGGCCCTGGATGCCGACTCCCCCTCAATCTTTTGTTTGACCAAAGAACTTTTAAATCAAATCTTTTTCCCTAGGAATTTCAAAATTCATAATCCTATTTTTATTCTTCTCAATGTAGATCTTCTCCCAAACAGTGAGCTCTCTAGTGTTTTCTACCTGTTTTAATAATTTAGTGTTTACATTGATTTTATGTTTTTCACTGAATTATTAAAAGTGTCAGAAAACACTAAAGAGCTCACCATTTAGGAGATCTTCATCAAGAAGAAAAAAAAGTAGGATTATGAACTTTGAAATTCCTGGGAAAAAGATTTGATTTGCAAGTTCTTTGGTCAATCAAAAGATTGAGTAGGAGTCGACATCCAGGGCTGATAACATAAAATTCAACAGTTTGGACAAGCTGATGATGATATGAACAGCATATCTAACTAAGCATGTCAAATAAAAAACAAATATTTATAAGGTAAGATGCACCAGATTCACCATATTTATTAAGTAGAACCTCACATTGTTACTTCCTATTGTAATTTATTAATTTATACACAGAACTCCATCACACAACAGGTCTAGAAGATCCAGCCAGCTGCTGGCGTCACATCCACATATGCTAATCACAGAGATAGATGATCATCCAGCCAGTGTAGGAATGACATGTGGTCAGCAAATTGGGTCTCACAACTGTTATAGCTGGTTTTATCAACCTGAAGCTGCAACTTATTGTAGTTACCCAAATGCCTCATGATGCTGGGTGGACACTGGTCCTATACTGGCCGAAATTCCAAATGAAAATTTCTTTCCTCATGGGGACTTGAACCAGTGCAAGTTCCATATCTCTGCACCAAGGCATGTTGACTTAATCACTTGGCTGCTGCAGCGCAGACTATTAATTGATACAGATTTTTAAAAAAATTCAATGTCTACAGAAGAGGTAATATGTAACAAAAAGGAAAAAAAAAAAAAGAAAAGATCTGTAAACTTTTGTCCTAAACTTAATATATTATGAGTTATGGTTTACTATCATGATTTATGTTATCTCTGAGCTTACAGTATTTCATCAATTTCGAAAATTAATTGTCTGTATCACTTTATCCTTGAGGCAATCCTCTAATGAGGAAAGTTGTATATAATAAATTATGTAATGGAGGCCTAGTATTTAACACATGGAATGACATATGATTTTCTTGTATGGGCAAAGCAAACAGAAGCAATTGCAGGTATGTAACTTGCATGCTAAATAATATCCAACTTGCAGGATACCTTCTGTGAAGATATTTAGTACCTGTTCCAGGGATTTTCTAAAATTAAATCCCTTGCACCATTATCTTTAATCTAAGTTACTTCTCACAACATGTGTTCAATAAACTATTAAATTGTTTCCTCATTTGTTACTTATCAATGTGCTCATAGTAGAAGTTCATGCTGTGTAACAAAATAAGACCATAAATCAGAAGACATTATGTTTAGAAACCATGATTATAGAAACTTTTTCTTTTTAAAAAACTACCTCCTCTATAAATATTGAACCTTTTTTTTAGGACACTCTCTAAATATTTTAACACTTTATCGACTCTAAAAAAGTATAGAATGATACTGCTTAAAATTTTACAAAACTTTGGACATACCTGCAGTATTATAAGTGAAGCTCTGATTATTCTAATGGCAAAATACAGTAATAAATAGGACAATAGATTTGGAAGATTACACATACATAACACATAAAAATATATAATCTGGAGATGAAACATAGGAAAAGAAACTGAAAAATTGTTCAATTAATCAATTGAATTGGCATTTACTTGATGAAAATTCATAATTTATTTGATTAAATAAAAGAACTTAAAGCTTTATGTGATTTTCATATTTATTAAAATATAAATTAGTAACAGCTGTTTCGGTACTTTGTACCTTCTTCAGACATGATTACAAATGAATGAATTTTGTTATTATAGTACATAACAACTGTAATTATGCAACTATTAGCTGTTACTAATTTATATTTTAATAAATATGAAAATCACATGAAACTTTAAGTTTTATTTTCATTTAATTAAATAAAAAATTGTTATATGAAATATACTACCAATTATTATTGACGTATACCGGTACTCAGAAACATGAACATAGATGGAGAAAAATATAAGGAGATAGCTGACAGACATAAGATGTCTGAAAAGCATTAGAAAAATGTCACAACAAGAGACAGTTTTGTCATATTGTGAATTATATAGAAACTTGATCTTCCAACTGATCTCTTCCCTGTATTCTTATGCAGGAAAATACCACTTGGAAGACTAAGGATATGATGGAGTCACCAAGAGAAAAGGGATGTATGAGGTTGAGAGATGGTACAATTTCGATAGAGATACATTTTCAATCTAGTTAAAATAGGGGATATTTTTTATTCCTGTGTTGGTATCTACTCTAAATCAATATTGAATAAAAGTCCATTGTTTTTGTTTTGAAGCAATAATAGTTAATCTGTTCATATTACATGTTCTACTAACAGTAATTTTTTTCTGAAAGACAATAGAGTTCTGCTTCAGTCATATGCTATTCCTATTACTTACATTGTTTTGTAAAGGTGCAACTTTCTTTCGCCAAGAAATGCATTAAGTTTGGGTTAACATATCCTATAGGCAGTTCTTCAAGATGATATAACAATGGTCGTGAAAGTACAGAGGATAAAACCTAATTAGTCCTGAAACTGGTCTAATAAGAAGAAGGATATGAAGTGAGGTGATAAAATTTTTCTTATATCTAGTTAGGATATTACATTAGATGATAAAGCATCTTTATTATAAAAATTGAATAAACTAACTTAGAAGACATTGTATTTTGCCGGCCGCAGTGGACTAGTTGTTATGCTCCTTGCCTCTGGTCCCGAGGGTCATGGGTTCAAACCCGGCCGGGGTCGATGGATTTTTTAGGATAGAAAATCCAAGGAGCAAGTCCTCTGGGAGGGCCTTTAAGCCATGGGTCCCGAGTCTGAAGATTTTCAGGCTCATAAAAGATCCTTAAGCCTGAATGAAAAGGCCTCTAAGCAAAATCTACCGAATTTTCCCGTCCTAGTACTACCTTGGTTTCCTAGATGTCAGTATGAGGCAGAATGCTGACCACGGACCACTCAAATGACATCTATACGAAAACAAGTGTAATTAAATTAGTATGTTTCAAATTCTTCCCTGTAGGGAGAGAGCGCCTAAATCTGTGTTAAGGGAAACATGGGCTTACAAGATACAAGAAGAAGAAGACATCTGCAGAATCTTAAATATGGAAACCATAAATGTAGCAGTTGATTTATGCAGTATAAATTGCTATGACCATGTGACCAAGAGATAGAATGAAACCAATGATCTATTATTTACAGTGTTTGTTAATGGTGATATTATTTAACATCATAATGATAAAAGAGTGTGTAATTTGGCATTTATTTGTATAAAGAGCCTGTGAACCATGAGTGATATAACAAGAACTTTGTATAAAGTGAACAATGTACAACATGTAGGGACAGCAACAACGCAGATTTTATGACTCTCTTCATGTATAAAATATGTTGGATGCTTAAATTTAATGTTTCATTGCAAAGCGCACAGAATACAAAAATTTAATCCTCCTACTAACTTATGCATGTGTGGAACAACCACGTCACTCAAATTAAAAACTTCCTGCTGCATGAATAAATTATTATCAGGGGTTGCAAACACAAGTGAGAGCCAAAAATATTTTAATTTTTTTAGAGAGGAAATGAGAAAAGAGTATTAAACAATGCATAAGAACCAGTATAGGATATTGCAATAAATTAAATTTAAACAAGAGAAACAGATTTTCTAAGAGATAATTATTAACAAAAATCTTTCAACATAAAGGATATTTATTAAATTAATATTGAGAAGCTAAAGCTATTACTATGATAGAAATAAGTAATTGCGTTCATTAACCCTCTGCATGCCATGGGTAAAATCTCTTGTGTAGATATTTAAACTGTATCCGCCGATGTGGTCGGCTTTGCAAGTAATTTAAGTATAGTATATGGCAGGAATGGACAGAAGCATCAGAGCACCTAAAGGGTTAATTTACTTATTTCTATCATAGTAATAGCTTTAGCTTCTCAATATTAATTTAATAAATAATGCTATAGCTGTGTGGAGTCCCTTCATGTCTTCTTCAGGTAGAAGCCATTCATTGTGCATTTGTGAATGATGATTCATTGCAATTGAATGTAGGACCAGTAGAGTAAGGTAAAGGAAGGATTTCTGCTTGGATGGGAATGAAGCCTGGATTAGCTCAGTGGTCTGAGCATTAGCACAGAAAGCTAAAGGTTTGGGGTTCGATTCCCGGTTCAGGCAGAAATTTTTCTTTTTACCATTGATTTACAACAAAGGATATTTCTTAAATTTTTAACTTTTTTTTCATATACCATAACATTGTAAAATTAAAAGCCTACACACATATAAACTAGGTTGTCCATTTGTCCCGTTTTTCCTGGGACAGTCCTGTTTTTTGGAAAATGTCCTGCTGTCCCAAAAGTTTTCATGGGGATGCTCAAATGTCCTGCTTTTGGGATGATGCTTTATTAATGTATTTATGAATGGTGACTTTCGTTTTGTTCCTTACTATGTAATTATAAATATGAACGTTAGAAAGCACCTGTTGTATGACTATGATGCACTATGGTCAAATAAAAAAAAAACAGAATGAAAGTTGAAACTGTAAAGGCATTGCTCATGGTAAAAACACATTTTAACGATGTATCACATACTTCATTTTATCATAGAATTTCAAGAGAAAATAAACTACGTGATGAAATACATAAATAATTGAAGTACAGCAATTCAAATGCATCTACCAGTTTACCTGTGTGGGTAGAGTAGACATAATGTAGCTGAGTAGGTAATTTTAATGGACAATAAAAAATGGACATAACTTATTTGTACAATTTGTTTCATATAATTTTTTTAACTTCCTTTTATATTTTGTTAATGTACCACCTCTTTTTAAAAATGTCCCATGTTTTCCCTTTAATTTTTTGTACATGTCCCCTTTTACATTGAAAGTATTACGGACACCCTAATGTAAACAAAAATGTTAAGAGCATATGCAATATTTCCTAGTACAGTGGCATACATTAATAATATTTTTATATATAGATTATACAAGGATACGGAAGCAAAACTTTGATAATGAGAATTCCAGATTTGGTAGAATAATAGGAAATGAAATGTAGTTAATGAGAGTAACTACATAAGAAATTATAAAAATCATGGAGAAACTACATTTACAAAATCATGGGGGAACTCTAATTATAATAGATTATTTTATTAATAAATAACAATGACAATAACGATGAAAATAACAATGATAACAACAATAATAATAATAACAACAACAACAATAATAATAATAATAATAATAGTGAATCAGAAATCATTCTTCAATATGGTTCTTAAGGAAAGGGATATCATATTTAGATTTACCAGTACTATTATTTATTTAATTACCTGGAGAGTTAAAGCCATCAGGTCATTTCTTACCCTTTGCAGTGCTAATACAACAAAAAATAAATAAAATATAAAGAAAATATAAAATTCAGTGCTAATATTAGATGTGCTAAATATTAACTACTGAAATATGAATATAAATGTGATAAGATAATTATAATAACGTTGTTATTTATCTATAATATTGTAAGAATTAAAAATGATGTAACTAGAGTAAATTTACATCTCCAAGAATATGGAGAAAATTAAGAATTTTGAAATTCCCGGGGTGAAAAAAAATTGATTGGTCAATCAACAGAGGGACAGGAAATCAACCTACAGGATCGACAACCAGAAATTCAACAGTTAAGAAGCATTGACAATATCACATAAATGTGAAGAAATTATAGTCTGCAAGAAAATAAAAAATATGTGGTAAGTCAAAATCCCTAACTCATAACACAAATATATTTTTATCTCTATGTATTTTTTGATCTTTTTTCTTTTTCACAACATCCATCCATAGTAATTCTGCCCGAAGGCAGGTCTTTCACTGCAGTCATAGCATTTTCATGCTATGCTTTGCAGCTTTACTAGGGAATTATAGGTGTGGTAGCTTCCCGTTGCTTTCCACACTGATGAAGGACGATGATGATAAGATGAATATGAATGATGATGATTGCGATGGCCATATGATTTCGGGGACTGTTTGGGCCTTAAAGTTCTCCTGACATTTGTCTTACAGGTGAGGATTGTCAAACAATTTTATGGCACACATTTTGAGAACCTCTATTGTAGAGTACTGTAGTAATTATATAATTTACCTTTGAACATATTAGTATTTTACAATCTTTGGTGTTAGTTGGCAATGATTTCCAAAATTGAACAGCAGAAACAGTGAAATATGATGAATAGAGCAAAGTGTGAGGAAGTGGAATTAAAAATGTTATTATTCCATAGCATAAGCATCTTAAAAATAAGTGGAATTAAACATCATGATGAGATTATAACATAACTACAGCTGCTATAGTTGCCATATACGACAGAAAACATCACACAACTGTCACTTGCAACAGCCATGAAACTTTTTGAGGCCAAAATACTTCCCATCTTAACCTATGGAATAGAAATTATTTGGACTGACCTCAGTTACGGAGACTTAAACACCTTAGAAAAAATGAAAGCAAGATTCCTAAAAGCAGCAATGGGGATCTTGAAATTTGCTCCATCTAGACTTGCATATGAATTAGCATGGGAAACTTTCCTCGTGGAAGATCTACGCACAAAATTCCTGTTACCAGCTACTAAACAGGAAACTGTATTGAAGAAAATAAGACAAAAGAAATACCAGATGATTTTTATGCAACAGATGCAATGATCAATCGAGACTGGACTGGACCAAACGACAAGATACGCAGTGCAATAATAAGACTGGCAGTGCATGGATATCACCTCAAACTCTGCAAAAATTCAAATTATCATGATCCGTCAAGGGACTGCGTGTGTAAGCTCTGTGATAAACCATGTGAAAGATATCTTTCAGTGTCTGTTTAAAGAGAACACATTCATTGCTGGTATACAGTAGAGACATAAACTAATGCACTTTTGTGCGCGCTTTTCCTATTATTATTATTATAACATACCATATGGTGGTAGCCAAAAGACCTCCATTAACTGTATTAGGGTGCAGGTAAGGTAAGGAATTAGAACTGACAAAGCTAGCCATGTTATGTTAAATAATTTAAAATACATAAAGATAAGACTTACCTTGTTCGCAGAATGTTCCCTTCCACCCCGGCTGACAGACACATACTCCTGCGAGACACTGGCCATGCCCTGAACAGTGCGCTTGACAATCATGTTCTGGCACATCACATTCCTGGCCTTTCCAGCCCTCCTCACAGTGACATAGACCACCACCATACTTCCCATGGTTCGAACAAAGCACTGGACACACACCTATACATACATAAAACAGTATATACAAATCAATTAATAAAATTAAGTACAGATTAATCTCAGAATATTAAAAATATAAAATAAGTACTGATAAATCAGTTGTCCTCAACTAAAATAGAGTTCTGTTTGAAAAACTTAGTCAAGTAGTTAAAAATATGAAGGCCTTTCAAAACTATGTTTCATCTTCTGCATCTCAACTCCTTGACAAAGTTTTTCAAACAGAACTAGGGGCATGCCGTAGCGCAGTGGTTAAGGCACTGAGCTACAAGCCGGAGGGTCGAGGGTTCAAGTCCCGTTCGGGTCAGGAGTTTTAAACTGACCCAAACCCTCTGGCGGCACTATGGCCCTGGGGTGGACTCAGCCTCTAATGGAAATGAGTACCAGGCGCTTGTTCTGGAGGTAAAGGCGGCCGTCACGCAGGGCTGACAACCCGGCTGACACAAAATGCCGATTGTCTAGAAAAAGTGGGAGCCATAACTTCCTACTACCCCAAGGGCCTCCGGGCCTGTTGTGGGATCACTTTACTTTACTTTTACTCTATTTTAGTTGAGGACGACTGATTTATCAGGTATTAATTTCATATTTTTAACATTTTATTACATAACCTCAACAGTGCTTTAAATGAATTTTATGAACATAGATTAATCTTAATAAAACTAAAATTCATCATATATATATTCAGGATGTATAAAACTCAATGCCAAAATTTCAGGAACGAATTCCTTATATTGAGAGAAGAAAAAAAGTCTAGTACAATTTGGGGGGTCCAAAAATGTATAATTACAGAGTTGCTCAAACTTTAGTGGATGTTTGTAAACCGCCAAAAAAAAGACATAATATTTACCTCAACAGCACACTATAAACTACTGAAAACATATTTTCTTCCTATCAGATTGTAGACAATTAATAACAGACTTCAGACTGACAGCTTAATACATCGTGGCTACGAATGTGGGTTTAAGCCTACTTAGCAGCTCCAGTGTTTGCTTGCTGAAGCTCATGAATCATGGACAAGATCTGGATGTGATAACCTGAAGCACAAACTAAAAATCCAATCCAAAAATTGTTATATCTAAATGTTTTTTGATAACATTGGACAAATTGATACAGTTAAGTAACCTAGACATAATAGGAAATTATTTACAGGTATTAACAAGTATCCAGGTGAACAGCAATTTTATTCCCAATATTTTCCTTATGTAATGATTGTACCAGAGTCTTACATTTTTGCCCAGATATCAAAGCGCACTAACATTCATAGAAGTTTGAATACCAACTCTGTAATTATAAATTTCCAGACCTATGGTGTACTAGACTTTTTTTCTTCTCTCAAAATGAGGATTTTTTTTATTCAATGCCACCACGTTTTCATTTTGACATTCTGGCATTCTCTCCTGGCATGGCATTATTGTAACCCACATCTGAGTTTGGGGTTTCAAGAAGGGATAAGGTCAGAAAACAGCACAATAAGAGAAATTATGCAAGTTGAAAAAACATATTAGAAAAAAATAGAAGAAAAAGTTTGATATGGTATGGACACCTCATAAGAATGGAAGAAGAGAGAATACCAAAGAAGATCTTAATTGGAAAGCTAATGGAAGAGGTGCATGAGGTAGACTTAGAGAACATTGGATGGATGGGAGTTAGGAGAAGTATGGAAGCTGGAGATTTGAAGGAAGAAGATGCTCTAGACAGGAACTTCTGGCGACAAAACACTTTGGGTTGAAGGAGAAACACTGTATTGTGAAATATTCCTAATAAAAAAAATATTATTATTATTATTATTATTATTATTATTATTATTATTATTATTATTATTATTATAAAACTTGGAGTTTTTTATTAACAATCTAAATTCACCAGTTTGTCAGAAAATTCCCAACTAACAATGAAGAAATGAACTGATACATACACAGAATTTTAATGTTTCCAATTTATACATGTTGCCTGCAAATCATCAGTGAAGATGATAATGAATATCATCATATCAATGATCTTGAGACTGTGATACAAATTATTTGTCTTTAAACACAAAGACAAACTGTTTGTCTTTCTTCCTACAACCTCTCCCTGATTGGGATATAAGTTTCAAACTGGCAATATCTATGAAATTCCCACGCCATTTCACTGCTGGTTTCCCATAATGATCATATAGCTCACAATTACGTAGTTTCTTCCTTTCAGCTGAATCCAAAAATTTTCCTAAACACTTTATTCTGAAATATTCATAATATTTTCTCTTCTCCTATAGTAAGAAATTATGTTTTGCATCCATATAATACAAATAGAAACATTTTATATACTTTTAGTTTAATATTCTTTTGAAAGAATTTGTAATGCAAAATAGCAAGCATTTCCAGAGTTGAGCCTAATGTTTCATTTCTTCAAGCACCTCATTCCTGTTAGTCATTATTATTTTTAAGTATCTGAATTCCATAATTTCTCTGCAAAATTTTCCTCATTTGTTGTCAAGTATCCATTCCCATCGAATGTGTGCTGGATTTTATTATTTACTACTCACTATTGAATAATAGTAGTAATGATAATGATAATAATAATAGTAATGATAATGATAATAATGATAAATCATCAGCAGACACTAACAGCTGACTAATACTATTGAGTTGTATGTCCTCTTTATCATGTAGGATTTGATTGCATGCTGGAAGATGCTCATTGCTCTTATATATCTTATCCATTATAGATACGAGGGCGGATCGGAAAGTAACGCACAATTTTTTTTAAAAGTTTAATAGTAAAAAAAGGAAAAATCACAAATGAACTTACATCTTTTACCTACTTTTCGACATAGTCACCAACTTTCTCACACACATTTTTCCCATCATGTTACCAGTTTCAATATGCCCTGTTCGTAGAAGTCCGTTTGGTTGGAGTGTAGCCATCTGCGCACTGCTGATTTCCACTTCCACATCTGTCTCAAAGCGTTTGCCGGCCAGGAATTTCTTCATGGGACCAAACAGATGAAAGTCCGATGGTGCAAGATCCGGACTGTATGGTGGATGCTGGAGCACCTCCCAACCAAATTCGGCGATTTTCTGACGAACGACAGCAGCAACATGGGGGCGAGCATTGTCATGAAAAAGTTTAACGTTAATGTTGTGACATTTGTCACGTATGGCACGACGCAACTTCACCAAAGTTTTAATGTAGGCCGCAGCATTCACAGTGGCCCCGTGTTCAGCAAAGTCCACCAATAAAACACCATGCATATCCCAGAACACTGTCCACAAGCACTTTCCTGGCAGATTGAGTCACTTTGAATTTTTTCTTTATTGGGGAACCAGCATGTTTCCACTCCATTGATGCCTGCTTTGTTTCGGGCGTGTAGTGGTACGCCCACGACTCATCACTTGTGACGATTCCTTCCAGAAAGTCATGTCCTTGTGCGGTGTACCGCGTTAAGTGGTCCAAGCTTGCCATCATTCGCTGGCCCTTGTGGTCGTCTGTCAGGTTCTTAGGCACCCAGCGAGCACTAACTTTACGGAATTTCAAATTTTCATGAACAATATCGTACACCGCACCATAGGAAATGTTGAACTTCTGCGATAAGGCTCGCAGTTGCACACGCCGGTCGTTCAGAATTGCCGCCTCAATGCCTCTGACATTCTGCGGGATTGCTGCTGTTGTCGGCCGGCCGGAGCGTGGCGAATCACTAAGGTTCACGCGTCCCTCTTGGAAGATTGTGCACCACCTGGAGACATTGCTACGGTCCATACAATCATCCCCATACACGCCACGCATGTCCCTGTGAATTTCACTGGGTTTATGCCCTTTGGCCCACAAAAATCGAACAACACTTCTCTGTTCCTCACAGGTGGACGACTGTAGCATGCGCGCCATCTTTGTTGCATAATTCAAGCTTCTCTCGCAAGAGGTGCACCTGAGAAAAAAACACCATCTGTAGTGAAAACTTCAAACTATATCTCTGTGAAATTTCAACATTCTAGCTGCAATACCAAGGCAGAAAACAATTATTGTGCGTTACTTTCCGATCCGCCCTCGTATAATTTTTCAAATAGTATAATAATAATAATAATAATAATAATAATAATAATAATAATATAATAATAATAAATAATAATAATAATAATTAATAGTATAATATAATAAAAAAATAATAATAATATAACAATAATAAGTAGATATGATTTCTTTTTGACAAGCTAACCATTGCAGCAAAGAGATTAAAAATTATGATTCATTCATAATACAGTTCAGAGCACTATCTCGTTATTTTCAGAAATTTTAACATCTGAGATTATATCACATCTGTTGTATGGTATTATATTTTTAATAATAATAGGAAATAGTGAAAATAATGCAATGGGTTCTGATAATAAAATTCCAACCCAGCATTTATCTCTACAACTGAGGAAAACCAGGAAGAACCTCAGTAAGTTGGTTACCACCTGGTTTTGAACCTGGGACTTCCCAATACAAGTCTCAAATACTACAGCTTGAGCCAACTCATTCATTGTGTATTATTATCATATGTTCATTCCAACTATTAGTATTTATAAAAAAACAAAAAACTTACAATTTATTTCAGTAACTCTAGGAATTAATTAAAACTTTAAAAGAACTTACATATGCTCATGATAGAAACAATAAAATTTTGAAATAAAAATGATTTTTTGTTCAGCAATTCATTTCACTTGGTTTTAGATAAAAAAGAATAGCTATCTAATTTAGTTATTCCAGATTTGCACTGATTATGAATTTCACCTCTGATCTTGATTAAAGTTGAAAAGACTTGGTTTTTGTGCTGAAAGCTATATTACAAAAAGCTGATAATAGTATAATAGTATTAAAACTAGCAAACCTTTATGAATGTCAAAGTTAATCAATGCTATTGAAAAGAGTAATATCTTTAATAAAGCTTTGGGGGCTATGAGAATCAATAAAATGACATATTGCCAAACTTACATGACATGTGGGAGGGTATATTTGGAGGGAGGGGATCAGATATTCTATTGGGAGTTCATAGAAGTTTCACTTTATTCAATCAATAGCTTTTAATAGCATTTAATATACTCTAGATCACTACCCCCATCCCTAATTTTTTCTAGCATCAAACCCCTCTACCATTTCATGTGCAAATATGGTTACAAAATTTATGACCCTAGAGCGCCCATGCAGTCGTTAAAACAGGGATTGAATATTCCAATGGGGGTGGGAGGTGGTGATTTAAAATTTATCCTGGTATCTGATTCATGATAAAATACTTTCAGTAATTTAAGAGCAATATTGCAATGCGGTGGTAACGACATAAAGCATTTGCAACTGTTCATGCAGTTTATATTAAACTAAAGGGGGTGAATCCCTATTGTTTGTCTGCAGCGGCAAGGACTGTGTTAGACATAGAACACGCTACATTTGCAATTCACTTTATTGACAATTGGCTCTGAATTTGTTGCAATGAGTATGTACACATCCATTTAAACTCGCAGGTTCATGGCAGTCATGTGCTTAATCTGCTTACTGCTAAAATTATTTGTAGTTGTCGCAATTCACTTACCATAGCATACTTAACACAGAATTTATATTAGATATACAATTACATATTTTTATGCTTTATGTATTCATCCAAATTTGTGTGTATTAGTAGTAGCAGTGAAATTTATTGTCTTTTTTTTTTTTCAAAAGAAAGGAAATACAGTTCCTTTACATTGCGCAGGGACCTCCTTGGCCATATGTGCATTATTTTTCCATGAATAAAAAATAAAAATAAAGATAAGAATATGAAAAATGAGGACTTTATATAAACATTGAAAAAACTAAATATCTGTGTATAGGAGAAGAAATGGAAAAAATAAATTTCAACAATGGAGAAGAACTAAAACGTAGTATTGAATGCACTTATTTAGGAACCAAAATTAGACCATTCAGGTGATAACACAGTGGAAATTAAAAATAGAATTGCACAAATGAAACAAGCAATAAATGCTTTAAACTCTGTTTGGTGGAGCAAAAATATTACAAAAAATAGAAAATTACAAATATATCAAACCATAATTCAGATTCATTTTAAAACATAGGTGCTGAAGTCTGGCAAATTCCTGCCAGGGAAATGAAAAGAATTTTAAGTACAGAAATGGATGTTTTAAGAAGATCAACGAAAAATCTAGAATGGATAACAACAACTCCTGGCGCAACAGGCCTAGAGGGCCCTTAGCCTACCAGCCGGCTGCTGGCCTCACATCCACATGTGTCAATCACAGAGGTAGATGATAATCAGCCAGTGTTGGGGTGACATGTGGTCAGCATGTCGAGTCCCCCAGCCGTTATAGCTGGTTTCCTCAACCTGGAGTCGCTACTTATTGTAGCTACCCAAATGCCTCACGATGCTGGGTGGGCACCGGTCCCATACTGGCCGAAATACCATGAGAAAATTTCTTCCCCCATGGAGACTTAAACCAGCGCAAGTCCCGTAGCTCTGCGCCAAGGCTTCCTGCCTTAACCACTCGGCTACGGCGCGGGACGCTCTAGAATGGATAGAATATGAAATAAAGAAATAAGGGAAATTATGGGTGTACAAGAGGAGCCGGACGTCATAGACATTATAGAAAAGAAAAGATTACAGTGGTATGGCCATGTCAAAAGAATGCCAAAGCAAAGATTGCCTAAAATTGTTATGGAATAGATCCCACTAGAAAGAAGGAAGAGAGGAAGACTGAAGAAAACTTGGATAGAAGGGGTACAAGTAGCTATGAATATCAGAGGATTGGAGGAAGATCAATGGATGGACAGAGAGGAATGGCATTTGGTTTCTGGAAGACGGCGGCAGCTGCCATGATACTGGATGATCATCACCATGAAGAATATATAAATAATCAACTATTATATTTTAACTTTTTTCCCCTTATTCTCTTATGAGATGATAAAAAATAACAATAATATTATTATTATTATTATTATAACAATAATTTATTCTTTATTAGGAATTTCTCTAAAATACAGTAGTTTTCCTACAACCCATCGTAAATTTTACTCCTCCATAAATCCTTATTCTCTTCATCACTCTCTGTTAATCCTCTCCACCATACTCCTATTTGTCGGCCGTGGTGGACTAGTGGTTATGCTCCTTGCCTTTGGTTCTGAGGATCACAGGTTCAAACCTGGCTGCGGTCAATGGACTTTTTAGGATGGAAAAATCTAAGGAGTAAGTCCTCTGGGAGGGAATTTAAGCCATGGGTCCCGAGACTGAAGATATTCAGGTTTGTAAAATATCTTAAGCCTGAACAAAGAGGCCTCTAAGCAAAATTTACTGATCTCAAACATCCTAGTAATATCTTAGTTGCCTGCTAGATGTCTCATTGAGTTGGTGTGTCAACCACATGCCACTCATGACATCTTTAGGCAAATGAGGTAACTAAAATGAACTTGGTCTACTAACTCCTGACAAAGGAGGCTATGGCTCAACAATGGGGCTACGCCATTAAGTCGACATACTCCTATGCACATGTTATTGGTTGATCTTCTTTCTGAGCCGGTAATATATATGATGTAATAAAATAATAGTAGTGGGAGGTAATCATAATGAATGATAGTGAAAGTAATAGGGGTCAGAAAGGGTCTATGGAAAGAAGAACATACCAAATTCATTTGGTATTTCTACTTTTTGATGCCATTGTTATTTCTTGCCATGTTCTATGTTCTATCTACTAAAAATAGAAATACATTATTTGGAAATCTCTGTGCATAGAAGATCAAAGAATTAGTGAATTGAAAAACATTCTATGTCTTTCTGAAAATTTTCTCTCCTGAAATATTTATGAATATTTCTTGACTTAAAATTTTTCTTTGAAATATTCATTTATATTTTGAATGCTAATGATCACCTACAGTTGGCATATAAATATCCTTTCAGTTGAATAAATAAAATTTTATCTGTATCTAATTTCCAGCAAAGATAAAGATGATATCAAACCATTAATCTTAAATTTACTATAACTATGAAATACCTTTTACCAAATCAAATAAAATATTGGATTTTAAATTATGTTCACTTACTTTTTGAGCAGTCGATGCCTTCATATCCATCAATGCAGTCACATTTGCCAAGATAGCATGAGCCATGTCCACTGCAGTCATTGGGACATGCTGTAGAAACACCTTCAGCTTCAGCAACAACCAGAGTCACCTGGTGAGGTCTTAGATCATCATTATAAACTGAGAGAAACCACCTTCCTGTATCCAGATACTGTAGAAGAGTTACATTTACTAACATTAGTACACTGCCGCCAACACCTGCAGATCTTTTGCCAACCTTGTGTTCCTCATTCCCTCTTCCTTTCTTTTGCACTGGCTGTGAACTCTTCTGTGCTGTTTCCTTATTCTGTCGTTTTTTAGAAGCATCAGAAAGGTTCTCAAAGTTGTCTTCTACACTTTCTGGGCTTTTCTCAAGATGATTATGATTTACGATGAATGGCGGAGGTGGTATGACATGGAGGGTTTCTGAGCCAGGTATCCTGTGGTCACGCCATTTTTGTGTCGTTGAAGTAGTGAAGCTTACAGCAGAAACAGATGAAAGTGCAGGAGAGTGAAAATGTACCAAATCATCATCCATTACCATTGTATCAAAAGTACTTCCAGAGAGATAAGCAGAACCAGATATAGATCTTTTCAGTCTATGATCAATTCTACCGCCTTTTACAAATTCTACAAAATCATACTGTGTCACACTAGGAGCTACATTTCGACGACCATATACTGCAAAGTTTGCACCCCATGGGAGAGTGAAGTTTAGGCGTATGAAAGCTGGTTCTTTGTTTCGGAACTCAGAGTTCCAGAATTGGAATGGAGGGATGGTGGTAGAATGTGGTACTCCAAGCTCTCGCATTTCTAGAACCGATGGCCAATGTTGCTGCAGAGGTTCTAGGGGGCTTGCTAGTTGTGGTGGCTGTTCTGCAGTGTCTCTACTGCCTGTTCCAGAACCTCCAGGTAGTTTATTAGATGCACTGGGGCCACTAGAGTGCACTGCAGTACTAGTCGGGAGAGATTCTGCCAACAAAAACACAATCATCATTTTAATTCTGACAAAATCAATCTTACAAGAAGAAATTGGTTAATGATAATAAATTGAGTCATTCCATCCTGATGAACATCTTATTTTAGTAATAAAATTAAAAATGAGTTGTACATCATCTCACCTCATACACTCGTGTGTTTTTTACAGCACAGGACCGCGGTTTCAAGAACAGTCATTCCTACCTTCAGCCATTTTTTTTGACTGTTGAATTCTTGCCTTTCACCATCATTTTCTAAACTGCCATCTAGTGTTGATTTAATAAACTTTGAGATTTAGGGTCGTATGTTAGAACATTACTCTCTACTCAAATTACTTCCAATCACTAGTGAGCTGATTCACCGTGAGCAATTGCTGAGAACGAATTAACGGCCGACTTATCGGTCACGCACGAGAGTCGACGTTTTTCGTAATATTGGCAACGAATTACCCAGAATTCTCAGCGATAAAACCACTCTTCCGTTATTTTCGTCTGCTATAGAGGAATGCATTTATGCTTGCATCCCGCAAATAATACCGTATACAAACACGTCCTGCGACACGCAATATTACGCCAATTCTCCTGTTCTTCCAGTTGAATTCTTTGGTAGACTCTATCAAATTCCTCTTCTCCGTGTATACCGAAAACATGATCGAAGTCTTCAAGGTCCGACATCTTGGATAAATGTTGGATAAAGCAGCAAAGTACATCGATTACCATCGGTTCCCCGTTCGGTTCCCTTCGGGATTTTAATTTGAGTTGCTCATGTAAGGTACCTCCGCAGGTAGCTTACAAATTTAACCAATTATTATCGCATGAACAGATTTCTGAGTAAGCAAAATCGTATTAGCATACAACTTGCTCAGCAGAGAAGGCATTTTACTGTCTAATGCGTCCAAACATGCGACCCTAAATCTTGTCTGCTGGGAATTTCAAAATTCATGTATCTAAATTTGTTCTCCTGAATGTATATCATTTCCCTAACTGTTAATTCCAAGGGCTATGCAAATGTTTCAAAAGTTTAGTTTCTTTTATTACATTTGGCAAAGCCCATGGAATTAACAGTTTGGAAAAAGATAAACATTCAGATGAACAAATTTAGATCCATTAATTTTGAAATTCCTGGCAAGCAAGATTTAATCTCAAAGTTCATCAAATCAACATTAGATGGCAGTTTAGAGGATGATAGTGGAGGCAAAAATTCAACAGCCAAAAAAGTGACTGAAGATACAAATGATTGTTCCAGAAATTGCGGTCCAGTGCTGAGAAAAACATGGAGTGTATGAGGTGAGAGATGTACAACTCATTTTAATTTTATCATTCAAAAGCCTCATAATGTTAATTCCCTCCATAAGTTTTATGGAATCTTATTTTATGTATACTTTTCATCTATTATGCTTTAAAGTGTACAATTGGAATTAAGGTAAGTGTACCAAACAATGATACTCTAAGTCTTAATTATTCTACATTATGAGCTTTTAGCATCTTTTAATGATTTGAGGATCTCCACGATGTTTGTACAATCGATAGAAGTTACATAAACAGATTTTAGTCATAGAAATATACTTTTTTAAATGAAAAGTGATTTGTGCCATTAGCTGACATACAAACATTATAATACTATGGATTTCATTTAAAAAAAGTTAAATTATTATATTCCAGTGGCTAACATAGAAATTCTCCTTAGGCTGATATATCATCTATTGTACACATCTGAAATTAATTTTCTTTCATTTAGTCCTTACTAACCAACTGTAGAAATATAATTTAATTCCTATATTATAATGTATCTAATTTCAGTCTATTTATCAGATTTCATTTTCTTATTACTGAAATCCATGTTAATTGAAATATAACGATAGTGAAGTGTTCTCAAAACAGCAAATATGAATGTAACTGATGACGAATTTGAGTATCATTGGTTGTAATTTTCAGTCTGAATGTGTTAACCTTTGGAGGACTGTTAGCTTTAGGCGCACATACTTTAATTTTTGAATGTAAATTATTTGGTGAGAAAATAATATAATACTGAACACAACAAATTTACCATGTAACATATACAATTTATTAATCATAATTACAAAAATAATACAAATATCTCTAACTAATTCTTGATTATTATATAGGCATACATTTCAAAATGATTTTAAAATATAAATTAAAATTCTTTATACCTCACCTCATAACCAGTTTTCTAATTATAAAGTGTAAAGTGATCCCACAACAGGCCTCAGGAGATTCCTTGGGATAGTAGGAGGTTAAGGCTCCCACTTTTTCTAGGCAATCGGCACTTGATGTCAGCCGGGTTGTCAGCCCTGCGTGACGGCCGCCTTTACCCTCAGAACAGGCGTCTGGTACTCGTTTCCGTTAGAGGCTGAGTCGACCCCAGGGCCATAGTGCCGCCAGAGGGTTTGGGTCAGTTTAAAAATCCTGACCCCAACGGGACTTGAACCCTCGACCCTCCGGAATTATACTGGTTTTAAAACAGAGGTTATAAGAGATATTGCTGAAGATGAAATCATCTAGGTTTTGAAACCTGTATAATTATGATGAGAGGTATAAATAATTTTAATTTAAATCTTAAATTAAACCTCACGGTGATTTTTGCTGTAAAAGTTCAAATCAAAATGATTTACACCAAAAAGTAAATTTAGATTTCTTAAATGGTTCTACTTTCTGGAAGCCCCCGTTTTCTTGTGATCACGATTTTCAGTGAAGAGAGAGTAGATGATGTGGAATATGAGATGACCGGTGTTGAAACAGGAGGTTATGACATACAATTTAAAATAAATCAGGAAATAATTTGTAGTAATCCTGCACAATATATCACTACATTTTTATTACATCACTGAAAAAGGTCAGACATACGTGGAACCAAATATGTGTATCATATGAATGATACATGGGGTGGTGAATGAAATATTTTTGCTGCCATCTAGTGTGGTGAAAATTAAACCTCCTGTGCATGACAATCCGGAAACAAAAACACATTCATAAATAATAGTCTTTAATTTATTGAATTTAACATTTTACCTGCCACTAGAGACAGTTTTTAGAAAACAGAAATAACTGTTCATAACACTTGGAATAGAAACACCAATTTATTTTTCGAATAAGGAATTCACAAAATATTACATTAAGCTGAATGAAGAACACTAGAATAAAATAAAATAATTTTTATAGCACACTCATTCTAACTTTAGTCCCTACATTTTGAAGACCAACATAAATATGAGGAAACTATGAAAAATGTTGCTTTAATACTGCTCTTTCAAATAGTCATTACAACTTAAGCAGATAAGTTTTAAGCATTATTAAAATGTTATAAATAAACAGATATTGCAACAAAGAAGAGTGTGGCTCCCGCACAGGAATCTCTTATGAGATAGATTTATTAAATTAAAGTAGTTCTAGGACATGATCATGCAGAGCTTATATTTTTAAATAATTAAAAATAGTCGTTCTTATTCCATGAGAATTTCAACATACTATTCTATAAGCATGATAAATAAGTTTCACAAGGTAAAATATAAAATTCCAAGGAAAATAAAAGTAAACAAAGAGAAAATAAATACAAAAGCTCAAATGAAAAGAGTACTTCGGATCATGAATAACAAAAATATATATTTCTATTAATTATGTTCTAATTAAAAAAAATGGTAAAAAAATTCTTTAAAAAATATAATAATGTCTAAACATAAGGCTATCTGCTCTTAAAGTGATCCTCACATGTGATCTGCTCGCTTTTCATTGGTTATGGACACTGATGTATGACGTAGAAGCAATAAGCATGCAAAAAAGCAGTTCCCTTCAATAAATTAAAAATGTGTCCTCTGATTACACTTTTATTATCCATGAATGAAAATAATAATATTCAGAGTGTAGAACATATTCTAAAATATACCAAGTCAATAATTACAACTTAAAATAGTTTATTACTTATGGATGATGCAATTGAGTTTTACTTCAATCGATTTTGATGCAACAAAATGGCTGAAGGTGAGGTCTTTCTGTTGCTGTGTTGTCAACTAAATTTTTAAAACACAAGTCTGGCAAACCTTTGACTAATGATAAAAAAAAAGTTATTTTAAATGTATGATGAAATTAAATGTTTCTTACTTCTTACCTCTCCTCATATAAATCTTCTAAGTAGATCGCGATTTCGAGACCTTTGTGGTCTCGAAATTGCGATCTACTTAGAAAATTTATATGAGGAGAGGTAAGAAACATTTAATTTTATCATAAATTAAACTTCATAGTGATTGGTTCCTATAAAAGTTAAATATTTTAAATGTGTTTCACAAGTTCAGTGAAAAATCTCACCATCTTTCTTGTAATCTACCCCATTCAACGATCACATGTCTTATATTTCACACATGCTCCCTGTTAATGTGAAAGTAATTGTGGCACAAATAGCATGGGATAAAATTGGTGTTTGTTTAAGTTACGAACATTCTAAGAGCGGATAAGGCATAGTGTGTTAGAGGATCTCACTGACAAACCTTTAGGAACATTAATAAAATAGATAGGATAATTTTTAATGAATATATAATCCCAACATGTCTTTTTGAGTTGTCAGCATTGGTCAAGGTGTTCACTCTTCTTCTTGCAAGGACAGGGACTTTTTGGTTCGTTCCGGCTCCAAGTATTATAGCTGCTGTGTCCATCTCTTTCGTGGGCATGCCCGATCTCTTTTTTCTCCTCTTGGTTGATAGTTCAGACTTTAACAAGGCAATGTGTTGGTATCCATTCTGCAGACATGTTCATACCATTTTCTCCTATACTCTTCTATTTTATCTGTAAAACTGAATATTTATAGTTCTTTACGGATATCTTCGCTTCTTTTTTATCCATTAAAGTATATCCAGCCACAAATCGTAAATATTTCATTTCTGCTGCTTCTATACTTTTAATTGACTGTTTATTCAGAGTCCATATTTCTGAGCCATGCAATATTGCAGGTACAGCCAATACTTTATAAAATTTTAAATGTGTTTCTTTTCTTATTTTCTTTCCCAGTGTTCTTTTAAGGGTGCCACATGAATATTGAAATATTTGCAATTTATTATTTACGTCTTTTTCTCTCTTACAACTTAAGGATACACCTAGATAATTGAAATCTTTTAATAAGAATTGAATAATGTATAAAAATAATTGTACAGAAAGTTAATTTTATTGAAAGGGATGTTCTAGCAGTTTACAATATATGTTTAAAACAGCCTTCTCTGTGCTTCATTACATGTTATAAACTTTGCAGCAACTATTATCTAACTCTGACCAGCATGACAGGATTCTGTTTGATGGATGAAACACATAATTGATTAGGGCAATCAGCTGAGCTCTGGTGCCAACTCCAGTTTCATGCATGCCCCATGCATTTTTAACATGCCCTCAAAGTTAAAAAAAGAAAATCAAGGGGCATTAATTCAGGTGTATGTGGTGGCCATGAAGGGGTTCCATCATACTAAAATCAGGGATTCTAGTGAACAGATAGTGGTACATTATCCAGCAGGTCAGGAAGTGTGGTGTGCAGGAACTGTAGGTAGGCTCCACCAGTTAGACTTATTGGCAGAATTACAAGTTCCATTGATAAATAAAACAACAATTCCAATCCAGACGTTCATGGCAAACCTCTTTTTTTTTGTAGTTTTGAGCAACAATTATATTTGGGTTCTCATAGTCCCAGTTATGGTTATTCCTATGAGTGTGGGGAAGGCAGCAGTATCAGTACTGTGATGAACAATTGCACTGGGCAACAAATTTTCACTTTCAGAACATTGCACAAACTTTGAGATATGCCCTAATATATTTCAGGTGTGCTGAAACCTAATCTGCAAACTGTTTCCTTGTATCATATCAGGATTTTTGCAAAATAGAGATTAGTGTAACACTCAATGCACAAATGCAGTGGTTTTAAGATAACTTCTTTTATGATGTTTTAAGTAAAATAATAATGCAGTCACTGTTAGAAATAACTAAATATAGCAATATTGTCAATTTAATTGTCATACTAATATATAGTGATAAAGAGTAGCTACAGTTAATCTTCAGTATTCAATGTGATCTTGTTTTTTTGCATGTGGAGCTTTTTCCTATTGGCTTCCTTTTATAAACACTTCTAAGGGCTGCATGCAAATACATTAGTCTCTACTCAAATTACTTCCAATCACTGGTGAGCTGACTCACCGTGAGCAATTGCTGAGATCGAATTAACGGCCGACTTACCGGTCATGCATGAAAGTTGACTTTTCGTAACATTGGCAACGAATTACCCAGAATTCTCAGCGATAAAACCACTTCCGTTATTTTCGTCTGCTATAGAGGAACGCATTTACGCTTGCGTCCCGCAAATAATACCGCATACAACGACGTCTGCGTCGCGCAATATTACGCCGATTCTCCTGTTCTTCCAGTTGAATTCTTTGGTAGACTCTATCAAATTCCTCTTCTCTGCGTATACCGAAAACATGATCGAAGTCTTCAAGGTCCGACATCTTGGATAAAGCTGCAAAGGTTTCAAACTACATTGGTTACCATCGGTTCCCTTCGGGATTTTCACGATAAGTTTCTATCTTGAGCTATGATCTTAAGTTATCTCGTCAGGTAGCTTACAATTATTATCGCATGAATAGATTTCTGAGTAAGCAAAATGTATTTGGATAAAACTTTCTCAGCAGAGAACGCCTTTTACTGTCTAATGCGTTTATAAATTCGACCCTAAGAGTTCTCCTCTTCATCATCCAACAGTAGTTGGTGAGCATTGTGATGCTTCACCTGCCTTGGTATCTTGTTTTTAATTCCTTGAGATATTGGTGGAATCTCTCTTCACTGTAGTCCCCAAGATTCTCGGGAAAGTAGTCCAAGTGAGAATGTAGCATGTGGACCTTGAGACTCATGTTACATCCAAGTTCCTTGAATGCATTCAACATTTTGTTTACCAAATTGTTGTAATCTGGGTCCTTTATATTACCTTGAAAATTTGTAACAACGTCTCGGAATGATTGCCAAGCTAACAACTCTTTCGAATTAATTTTACTTTCAAAAGTATCATCATGAAGCAGGTTCCTGATATCCGGGCCTGTAAATATACCTTCTTTCACTTTTGAATTGCTTAAACCTGGGAACTATTCACTAATGTACAAGAAGCAATGCCCTTCCTTGTCCAAGGCCTTGAAAAATTGTTTCATGAGCCCTAACATAATATGGAGAGGAGGTAAGAGAACATCAAATGCCTCTTTTTCTTAATGTTTTTTGAACAACTATCCATTGTCTTCAGGACCATTCCTTAATCCAATGTTGTGCCTTTGCCCGACTGTTCCACTCGCAAATGAAACACGGATATTTTGTATATTCTAACTGTTGACCCAACAAGAGTGATATAACTTTGAAACCTCCACACACTTGCCATTTATGTTCTTCACATTTTGTCTTGGTCAACAGTAGTTTCAGATTTTCATAAGACTCTTTCTGAATCACTGAGTAGCCAACTGGAAGTGAAGCATATAAATTCCCATTATGTAGGACACCCTTCAAACTGCGTTTTGATGCATCAATAAAAAGGCTCCAGTAGGGTCATAACTGTAATTTCTGAGGGAATGTGATGTGATAGGATTTCTCTGAGTTCAAATCTGGATTTTGTACGTAAGTTTCACCCTAGAAACAAAATTAAACGTAAACATAAATTTGCGGGTATTGTGAAACAAGGTTTTTCAGAAAATTACACATAATGGAAATTCATAAACTATAATTTCTGAGAAAATGTGACGTGATAGGATTTTTCTGAGTTCAAATCTAGATTCTGTGCGTATATTTCACCCTAAAAACATTCAGAAGTTCCATGTAATGAAATCATTGTTGCCCAGTGTTATTATTTAACAGGTTTTAAATGCAGAGGAAGTTCGGTTAATTTGAACCTCTGTTTTGAATTTGTTGTTTTTCTTCTTTTAATTAAGGAATTTGAATTTTGTTTAATTACAGTGATTATCATTAGTGTTGTTGTAACTATGAAATAGCATTGTTATTTTATTAAAATATGGAAACATCTTCATAATTTATAAACTTTTTTACATTACAAGAAAGGTCCACTTTAACCTCCATATTCAGATAAAGAGGGCCCTAGAGTTCATCTTAGCTTTTAGTCTATATTTAAGTTTATTTACTCTATTAATTTATACAGACAGGCACAGATTAATCTGAAAATATTTATGACTGATCATAATTAAAAAGTGTTGATATTTATTTAATTTTTGAAAACTTATTGTTGATTATAACATTCACACATCAATCAACTGCACAAAGCGATGGTCTGTGGGTTTAGTAAAATTACAAGGATATTAAATAAAATTAATGAAGTGAATGTTTTTTCACAGATAGCATCCTCATTGATAAAATATACGTATTCGTGTAAAGTGGACCCAGGTCCTCATGGAGGGTCCACATTAACCGAATTAATTTATGTTAAATTATTTTATACAGCCACCTTGTCACATAATATGAACACCCGTCAATATATTAAAACATCGCCTACACAATACAGTATATTCTATTTACGAGTTTTTTCAACATTTGTAATATTCAATAGCAGAAATTAAGAATTGATTCTTAAATTCAAAAACTTTTAAAGTGGTCATTTTCATAAATATCACAAATAAACCCCTCTTTGTAGAAATAATACAAAATAAACTAGCCTTGAACCCGCCAAAGTTAATGAAGGGAAGAAGTTAAAATATTTTCTGTTTGAGGGCAACACCAATTAAAGAAGATATTAACAGGGTAACACTCAATCAGAAGGGTCCACATTACCCGAACATTCCTATATACAACATCTTCCTGTGCCCAATATTAAGTTTTTATTATCTTCTTCCATTCATCTGTATCCTTCCAGTCACCATCCTGCAGTCCTCTGCAGTTCATCAAATTCATAATTTCCTCTATCCATGTCTTCTTATGTCCCTCTCTTCTTTTCCTCCGATTTGGAATTCACTCCATCTGGCAATATATCTTCATTCATCCTCTTCACGTGTCCAAACCATTGTACTTATTTATTTCCCACAAATAGTATAATTGTTTCGTTAAAGTTCATTTTATCGGACTATTTAACTCATGCCCCAAATGGGAATCAATAGCCAATCACGTTTCAATGATTTCTGTTTTACAACCAATCAGAGTCGTATTTCACGAAATATTTATCAGTGTTATATTTACCTTATTAAAGAAAGCTCCTCCTTTTTAATATTCTGAACAGGTCTGACCATTATTTTGCAGTGATTGAGCCTATAAGAAATACGGCTACTAGTTTGTATATATAGTGCATAGATGTCAACACATAGCGCTTGCAGGAGTTAATATATAAACATTTGTAGCAACTTATTATACCACCAAAAAAAGAAACCACTGTTTGCACTTTCTTAAATGTACTTTTTCCCAGGTAATAATCCAGAAAAATATACTTGTCATATTTACATCATACGACATCAGAAATGAATTAATATACAGTTTGATGTGTTTCATTTTTTCTCCACTAGAGAGCATTCTTACAATATTGCGTTCCTTTGGCAATAAATAGTATGATCTGGTTGCAGTGATAAACAAAAGAAGCATTTGTTTTCAAACATCGCCGTTTACATTAAATATATAAATATTTTAAAATAACTATAGTTAAATAATGATTTGTGAGTAAACAGCTTAATTTTATTCGTTAAATAGTCCTAACAAATGCCACTCTTGATTTACAAATTCTCTAGATAAATTCACTCCTCACTTCGTGAGTCGTGAATTTATCGATAATTTGGAAATCACTCGTGGCATTACTTATGATAATATTGTCTCTGATCCTGTCTAATTTAGAGCATCGTGCAAATCTTCTTAAAAAATCCATTTCTGTAGATTGCAATTTTTGGAATTTATAGACCATGTTTCTGCTCCATCAATCATTAAACTTCTTGCTATTGATTTATAAATATGGATTTTAGTTTCTTTGAACATCTGTTTATCCCACAAAATTCCATTCAACATTGCTATTGCAATTCAACCTATAACTATTCATTTTATTTCCAAATCACTGTTTCCATCTTCATTTAGTTCAACTCTTAAATATTTAATTTTGTTACAATTATTAATGGTACTTTAGAATCTTATAATACCAAATTTTCTCCATTATCACCAAATATTGAGTTTTATTTACTTCAATTTTCAATCCTTACTTTTCACATTCTTCCACTAATTTCCTGGTCATAAATTCAATACTTAAACTGATAAGTTCTGTCATATAAACCCTATCTCCTTATCTCACTCACAGAAGTAAGAGGGGAATGAAGATAAGGGTTTCTTAAGCTCACATCCACAACTAAATGCAGGGCTATTCAGAAAGAATGAACAGGCTTAAAACATTTATTTCTTCCAAACTACAAAAATAGAAACATAGTTCCAACGTTCCTGGAAAGAGAAAAGTTTGAAGTTCCGATCACGGTGGCATTTCTCTAACTACGTCCGACGTTACCTGAATAACACTATTCCAGGATATTGGATTGGAAGAGGAGGAACAAAAGATCAATTTCATCGCCGGTGGCCTGCCAGGTCACCAGACCCAACCCCTGTGATTTTTATTTGTGGGTTTTACGTACAAGACTATGTTTTTATCCCCCTGTACCTGACACTGTTGAAAATCTACGACATCGAATTGTTGAAGCTGTGAATTCGGTAACTAGAGACCAGTTGAATCGTGTGTGGCAAGAAATGAGCTACCGTTTTGATATTTATCGTGTAACACATGGTGCTCATATTGAATGCATAAAACAGTGAAATTTGAACTTTTCTCTTTCCAGGAACGTTGGAATTGTGTTTCTATTTTTTGTAGTTTGTAAGAAATAAATGTTTGAAGTCTGTTCCTTCATTTTGAATAGTCCTGTATTGTAACCTGTAACATGCAGTCTGCACTGGTATTTGAGATGGAGTGGACAGCAAAATAAAATTGTATTGCAGTATTAGCGCTACAAACGTGCATGAACGATGCAAGTGCCATTTTCAAGTTATTAAAACCACTTGGAATCATGCTCAGATTTATGTACCGGACCGTACAGAAATTCGTACGGCCTGGCACTGTTGATGACTGTGAAAGATCTGGTCGTCCTCGCACAGTTCGAACCCTGGAGTTAATAAAGAAGATATGGATCCGAGTTCGAAGAAATCCAGTCCGAAAGCAAACGATAATAGCCCAACAGACCGGAATGTCGCGAGTGAGTGTTTCAAGGATATTAAATCGTGATCTTGGACTTAAAGCTTACCGTCGAACTACCGGACACTATCCGAATGCTCGTCTAAAGAAAATTAGGGCCCAAAGATCAAAAGTTCTGTTTCAGCGTTACGCAAATGGCGAACATAAAAAATTCTGTTTACAGACGAAGAAATATTCACCATAGAGGAGAAACTGAATAAGCAAAATGGCCGTGTGTATGCTCACAACAGTAAGGAGGTCCGTGAAGTTGTTTCCCATGTTTAGCGTGCCCATCATCTAGCCTGAACAGTGGTTTGGCTAGTTGTTGCCTATTCTGGTACGGCAGAGGTCCATTTCTGCAGAAAAGGTGTCAAGACCAGTGCCAAAGTGCACAAGAAATATGTCTTGGAACAAATTGTGAACCAACTTAATCAGACTTTGTTCTAAAATGAGCATTGGATATTCCAGCAGGACTCTGCTTCATCACACAGGGCTCACACAACGCAAAAATGACTTAAAACCAACGTTCCAGAGTTCATCGCCCATAGTGACCGGCCGTCCTCCAGCCCAGATCTGAACCCTCTGAATTACAAATTGTGCGACATTTTGGAGACTAGAACTAACTCTTCCCGCCACAGCAATTTGCAGAGCCTGAAGAAAGCCATCGTGCGTATAGTGGTAACTTTGGACATAAATGTCATACGTGCCTCAAAAGATGACTGGCCACGACGTTTGAAGGCCTATGTCACGGTCTAAGGTGGCCATTTTGAGTAACTGTGTACCATGTGTAATTTTTGGAACTTTTGTCTTGCCCCCATGTCTGTGGAGACTTGTTAGTCTGTGTTTCCCCGATCCTTTCTCCTTTGTGTCCGCTACTTTCTGAACTCACCCTTTTCCCCACTCCTCTGCGCGCACGTAATGCGCGAAAGAGGAGGTCCGTCCCCGGCGACACGAAACGTTAAGCAGACGAATTCTGGCTTCGGTGGAAGCACTCGGCGTACTGGCTTCCTATAGTCTGGAAGTCTTCCTAGAAAGGAAGAGACTTTCTCCAAAAGTGAAACTGTTTATTTGTGGCAATGTCGCCATTACCTCAAGATTTTGTTATAGTCATGTTTATTAAGGATTTTCAGAAACTAAGAGTTAAGTATTGTTTTTGTGTGAGTGCATATAGTTCAAATATTCTCTAGTATGAAAGATCTAATTATTATTACTACTGTTAAAGGAGAAAGTTATTATTATTGATTATGTTAACTTTCATCACTGTTTTGACAATTTTTCATTACAGCCGTTATTTTGTTAATTTAACTTATATGACTACTCTCATTAAATCTCGGTTTTAGTTAATGCGCTGATTCGAGTCTCCATAGGGGAAGATATTTTCTCATGGTATTTCGGTCAGTATGGGACCGGTGCCCACGCAATAACGTGAGGCATTTGGGTAGCTACAATAAGTAGCGGCTCCAGGTTGAGAAAACCAGCTATAACGGCTGGGGGACTCGACATGCTTGACCATATGTCACCCCTACACTGGCTGATGATCATCTACCCCTATGATTGACACATGTGGATGTGAGGCTAGCAGCCGGCTGGTAGGCTAAGGGCCTTCTAGGCCTGTCGCACCAGGAGTTTTTTTGTTAATGGTAATGATTAATTATTTATTGCAAGTATTTTGTATTTAGTGTCCTATGATCTCCAAATATCTCGTTAAGCACAATAAAGTATAGGTCAAAGTATTGTTTATTATATACTAGCAGTTGTTTACGAAATGAAGCAAGTCTGCGTAAAACTAGGGCCCAGCGCGCAGAACCCCTGTTAAGATTAACTAGTTATGTTTATCGGTTCTCTATTTATTTCTTGTTTACATTCAGCTATAATCGTATCTGTGATATAATATTGGGCAAGAGTAAACTAATTAATGGCGATCATTATAGATGTTAGGCGATATAGATCGAACGCTGACCGTACAAGTGTATGTGCATTCTGTTTGTGAAAATGTGTCGTTTAATTTGAAATCAATTAATTATGTATTGTGAAATTTTTAAGTTCTATAGCGATCTTTAAAGTTGTGACAGAACTACGATCAGACTAGGTATCATCATAACCTCATTGGAAACAATAAACAATGCTAAAAAGCCCAATACAAGTGATGAAGAACCTGTAGTATAAATTGTGTATGAGTTGGAAAATATCAATAAAATATGGATTAATAATTAATATATTTATTAAATCTTACGTAAATAGATGAATATTAATCTTGAAGTGAAGATTTTAATTCAGATTGAAATATTTAATGGAACCACAGCTTTTCAATTAAAATATTTTAAAAATATATAGTGCAGTAGGCTTTCACGGCCAGTTACCGTAGTCATAGAAGATTCCGGGCTATGAGACAGTTGTCCATAAGGGTGTTTCTCCCAGACGTTTCTCCTTCGACTACGGTATCACACCAACTTTTCCGTTAAGTAAAAATATATATAATAAAGCATAACAAACTACTAAAGATATCGCTAGGTGTAACGTTTTAATGAAAATATGATTGGTAATTTGATTCGTAAATTTGAATTTAGAAAATTTATTACTGATTCTACAACCTTCCATTTTTCTATTAATAAAGCTAATTTTGCAATTATGCCGCACGTCCCCTCTTTTCACTAGAGTTTTAAACAAGATATTCAAAGGATTAGATACTAAATTAATTCTTACTTCCACTTTGACATTAAATAGTGTACTTGGAAATCCTAAAAATAAAATCGATTGTTTAAAAAATCCGGTATTTATGAAATTGTATGTAATGACTGTGATAGGAAATATGTTGGGCAAACAAGACGATCCATTTTAACTAGATTCAACGAACATGTTGCACATTTTAGATTTAATAGAATTGAAAAATCTGGATTTGCTCAGTATATTTATGATTACGGTCATGCTATCAATAAATAACCTTAGGCTGATTCGTTCGGTCATTGATTTCAAATTTCTTTACGTCCTTGAAAGTTAGGAAATCTATAAGAGTAAGGATAAAGTTATGAATAAAGATAAGGGCCCTATTCCGTACAGCGCCCTCTTTTCTTTAATTGAATGAAAAGAGAAATAGTTTAATTATGTCATACTGTTTACTTGTAATTGTTTGCGTCATGTGACGTAGTTTGTTTTTAACTGATTTTGTTTATTCATTACCATGTTTATCTTCAGTCAATATCTGGTCTTGAGGATGACAGCTTAGCTGTAGAAACATGTTGACCATTTTAATCATTAATTGGTGAATTTGGCATATTGACAATATTTTACGTTATCACAAGTTAAATAACAGGCCTATAAGCCTACTTAATAACGAAGAGACAGAACCAAACAACTCAGATGATTAGATAGACAACGACTATCCAATCAGTTTGGACTTTGTCCATCAATTCGGGGACCAGCACAAATACAATTACTGGGTTCTAGCAGAATAGAGCCCATACACATCGAGCTTCCGACAAGGGAACAAAGAGAACTCGTTACTGAAGATCCCCGCCAGTGTCGAGGGAGAAACATCAGTTATGGATTACGGCCTTATAGCCCGGAATCTTCTAATTTTAAAATAACTATTATAGCTAATTTATAATATACTAGAAGTCCCGTCCACGCGTTGCTGTGGTAAGGTATACGTTGAAAATTTAAATTAAGTTGCTGTCTTTCAGCCAGATTACTTAAAACTAATACTTACACACGAAATTAATAATATTGAAAATAAAATAAACACTGAACACACTTAAATTATGAAATAATCAATATTTGTAATGCAATTGAAATTCGCGGTTGCAATAAAAAGCACAGCCATGTGGATCTCTCTTTGTTAAATAATAAACAAATTGCCTTACCAAATTACCTTACACCGCCATCTGTTAGAATCGTATGGAACTCACAGATAATTACACCGCCATCTGTTAGAATCGTATGGAACGCACAGATAATTATAACTCTTTGTTAAATAATAAACAAATAATTTGCAATAAAAAATAATGCGACTATAAATTTAGTCATAAACTACCCTAAGTCTCAAATTGGATCAAACTGCACACAGTGTGCAAAATTTTATTAAAATCGGTTCAGTAGTTTAGGATTCCATCGCGGACAAACAACGTGACACGACATTTTTATATATTAAGATTATACTGTTATGAAACTTACCCTCTGTGGGCGCCTGGGATGAAGTCAGGTCCCGGGGTTCTTCGTCTTGAGCTACTGCCTTGGCGTCTTCCACCAGAATACAGCTGGTGCTGTCCATACCAGGTCTCATTGAACTTACAGCTGAAATGTAAAAAAACAGAAATGCATATATTATATGTAGAAGAAAATAATAGTTATGTTAGCAAAAAGGAAAGTAAGTAGTACATTACTATTCGAGGATGAGCCCGGGCTAGCAAATAAGTTCGAAACTAGTAATGTAATTGCTTCCCGAATTGCTTAGATAATAATGTTCAGTCCTATACTAACAATTATGTTAAAATTTATATTTCGTGTGAATTTATACATGGTTTGAAGAGTTCAATTGTTTTATAGCAAAGGAATGTTGATAAAACAACTGCAATTTTTTATTGTTTGATTAGTGGCAGACATTTTAAATAACAGCGTCAGACTGCATGTTAATTATAGATAAGATTCATTGTGATATAGAGGAAGCGGCGAATGCTGTGGTTCATTTTGTATTACCAGAAAAGTTGAAAAATAGATATGAAAAAGTATACAGAATATTTAAGGACTGGTGTAAATTAAAAACATTTTAAGATTATTAATTAAGTAATTTATTTTTCTTCCCTAGGGAAGTAAGTTGAGTAATTACATGCCATTGCCAATGGATATCAAGGCTCTCTGGTAAATTCAACTTACTTCCCTAAAAACAGAATGATAATTAGGCCATTACTAGTATAGTTGTGAACAAAAAAAGTTAAAGAATAGAATTTCAAACATTAATACACCCTACATCACAAATTACTATTTGTCATAAGCATTAAAATGGATGTTATGGATGAATCGAAATATACAGTGTGTATCAAATTGGAAAGTACAAACTGAAACTGTTGAATTAAAAAAAAACTATGTACAAGATAATTATACAGTATAGCTGCTACTGATATGTTTGTATTCATAAACACGTCATGTACTTTTACACAAGGTGTCAATCGTCCGAGCTACATGCTCTTTATAGGAAACGAGATGTAATAAGAACAGTTAATACTAATAAAATTCATTGTTAAAACCGTTGAGGTGGAGAGTCATAAAATAAAATAAGTTAAATATACCTTCTTAGGTAAAATCCGTCGTCCTCAACTTATAAAATATGTATTCTTTATGCCTGTAGGCCTTTCGGAACATCCGTTCCATTTTCAGCAGGTCTTTCTTCGCTACAATATCTAGTATGATGGTTGATGCTGCTGGTCCTAATGTGGTCACGAAACACCACATTAGGACCAGCAGCATCAACCATCATACTAGATATTGTAGCGAAGAAAGACCTGCTGAAAATGGAACGGATGTTCTGAAAGGCCTATAGGCATAAAGAATACATTTTTATAAGTTGAGGACGACGGATTTTATCTAAGAAGGTATATTTTAACCTATTTTATTTTAAGAACAGTTAAGTCTCGTAGACTACGATGAGCACGGACATGTGGCACTAATGGGGAATGATAGAGGGGATGGAAACTTCTTATAGGAAACCCAGGGAGAAAGCGCCCAACTGGTGGGCCAAGAATGAGGTGAGAGATTAACATTAACTAGGATTCGAGGTAAGTAGATTGTACAGGAGTCCACCGCTGTGGTCTCGAGGTAGCGTGCTGCCTTGTCACGCAGCGGGCCAGGGTTCGATCCCCGCGCGGGACAAGTTTCCTGGGTGAGGTTTTTTCGGGTTTCTTCTCACCTATAAGAAAAATGTCAGGATACTTTAAGGGCCAAAGGTTCCCCGAACATCATGTGGCCATCATTATCATCAATGTCATATTCACCTCATTAGATTAAATTTAGGTTTAAGGTCTCTCCTGGCGCATCATTACCCATCGTCATCACCCATCATATCATCGGGGCAGCGTAACCCCGCCTTCCAGGCGCCCCAACCTCAGAAGGGGGTCACAACACGCCAATGCCAGGATAGAATACCTGAAATGTCGAATTACAAACAGGTGGCAATGAACGAAAGAAAAAAAAAAAGATAGTACAGGAGATTATTCGAAAATATTAGCTCAGGATAAGGGTGTATGGAGATCTTATGTCTACGCGACCATTAACCTACGGGTTCGATAGTGCCAGTGAGTTAGTTAGTAGTTAGGTGTCAATAGTCGCAGTTTGTAACAAATAAAACCAAATGTTGTTGTACACCTCACTGTAAATAGGGCTACTGTTTCTTTTGTTGAAGGTGGGCTTTTACTGTTTTAACAAGAATATGAGTTGTAATATATTAACTAACTCACTGACACTATTGAACTCGGAGGTTCATGACTGCGAGGATATAAGCTCTCCACACATCCCTATCCTGAGCTAATGTTTTCCAATCATTCCATGTATAATCTACTTCCCTCAAATTATGGTTAATGCTATTCTACCACCCCATTCTTGGTCTACCAACTGGGCGTTTTCCTTTTGGTTTTCCTAAGCTTTCACGCCTCTCTTTAATTTCCCATTCGTGCCACATGTCCTGCCCATCGCAATCTATGAGACTTAACTGTTCTTATTATATCTTGTTTCCTATAAAGATCGTATAGCTCAACAATGGGTCTCTTTATTATTTTTTAATTGCGGATGAGCCAATGTAGGACTACGCAATGTACTTAGAGGCGTTTCCTTTGAGCCCAAATTTCTTTCATTCTTTTGCTATGAGCTTGTTTTCTCTCATCTGTCCAAGTTGTTCCAGTTTTTTTTTTTTCGGTTTGTCCTCTTGGTCAACTTGCCACTTATTCACCTTAATTCTAAATATATCTCTGTTTGGGATATCTTCTTTAGTAATTCCTGCCAGTTTTAAGTCCTTTTTGACTTCATCAATCCACTTCATAGTATCCACTGGAGCTTTACTTCTGTTTTCGTAGAATTCCATTATCTGTTTTGTTTTATTATTATTATTATTATTATTATTATTATTATTATTATTATTATTATTATTATTATTATTAAGGCTTTAAGGCACAGAAAGATGTATAAAAATTGAAAATCTGTATACAAATAAAATTATTATTTATTATTATTATTATTATTATTATTATCATTATACTGTATTATGGGATTAAATTAGTATTAAGTTTATAAAATTATACTATAACAATTAATAATGATACAGTGGGTCGGTGAGATCGAAGTATACATTATATAATGGAAATGAACAGCTAATGATAAATGTGGGAAATATTGAAGAAGTGGCCGAATTCAAATATCTAGGAGCAATAATTACAAATAGGAATGAGATGCACAAAGAAATTAAACATAGGCTAATTCTGTAAATGCGTGTCATTATGCATTACAGAGCATAGAGACTCTTGTCGTCCCAACTCCTTTCAAAGAACGTTACGCTTAAAACATATAAAACTGTTATTCTACCAGTTATAATATATGGATGCGACACATGGACTCTTAATTTAAGGGAGGAAAGGAGATTACGAGTAGCCTATTTGAGAAGAAAGTTCTTGGTAAATTTTTGGACCAAAGGGAGATGAACAGACAGGTGAATGGAAAAGACTTACATTACAGTGGATTACATGTACATGGTCTTTATAGGAAGTTTTATATAATAAGAACAGTTAAGTATCGCAGACTGCGATGGGCAGGACATGTGGTACGAAAGGGGAATGAAAGACGTGCATAGAAGTTTCTTGTAGGAAATCTAGAGGGAAAACACTTAGTTGTAGACCAAGAATGAGGTGGGAGAATAACATTAACCATGATTTGAGGGAAGTAGATTGTACAGGAGATTATTCGAAAACATTAGCTCGGGATAGGGGTGTTTGGAGAACTTATGTCTGTGCGGCAATGAACCTACGGGTTCGATAGCGCCAGTGAGTTAGTTAAACTGAATCAAAAGAAAATAGTCCTATTTAATGTAAAGTTGAAACACTCTGTATATTATGACCTGAGAAAAGGTTTGAAAAAAAATGGAATTTTGTTAATAGAATATTTTTCATATATCAATATACTGCATCTGTGCATTTGACACCATATTCTGCAGTAGTAAAGTTTGATACACGAACACAGAAGCTTGAAAAGAAAAAGAGAACCTTCTAGAATCTTTTCTTGCAAAAGAAGACGAGATACATTATCTGCCTTCCGCGCCATTTAATAACTAGTTCATGTTATAAATGGATGCCAGAATCATGTCACGAAACAACAATCTTTCTGATAGGTTATAAACTACAAGTCATTAGCTATATCAGTATTTTCTAGATATTAAAATGTTGTTTATTATTATGCCGTGAAATATATTTTCTTCTCTTTTTAATGTATCCAAAAATTATCTTTCTACCAGTAACTGCGATCCTCTAAAAGTCACATGTTTACAATCTGTATTTCGTACGACTTGGCATATTATGATAAGGGTAATAATGCTTACAATTTGTTGCTAGAGGCGATGTGTAGGCCTATTTCAGATAAAATTACTGCAATTTTATAGTTTAACTCGCAAGTTCCATTTAGCATTATATTACATCTTAAAGTATTATAGTACACTTTAAAATAAAACACCAAAGTTTTGATACTGCGCTGTTTCAGATAAAAAATATTTGCTATTTATATTCACTTTAACTACTATGGTCATATCACGACTTTTCTGCATTTATTTCAAACATGGGTGCAGTCAGTTAACATGGGTGATCAATTCCCTAGCCTATGGTGTTATGGTCGCTCCACCGAATATCACGGCACCTAGACTCTTAAACCTATCAAATATATTATTATATCTGCTGGTTGCACATTTTACTTCTCACTTGACAGATGTTATAGTCTTTGATGGACTATAATAATCTGGTTCTTTGTTACATTTAATTAATATCTTATGTTATCGGTGATGAGATTGCTATTTTTCAGTCAAATTGTGCTACGAATTATTTTATAGTTGAGAAAAATCCGAAAAATTCAAATACGGAAGTAAACATGCATGGAAATCGAACCCAGATCCGGGTCTTGAGAGACAACGGTGTTACTTCATAATAAGAGCCATGGTCAAGATTTAATTTTGTTTCAGACTTAAAAAATTAAAATGTTCTATTTATCTGACAGAGTTAAGGTCATAAGGCCTTCTCTTTCATTCAACCAGCACAAATGTCATATACATGTTTACAGTACAGATTATAAATACACTATACTAATTATGAAGAGTTTACAATATATTAAAAGTTGCAATGTAAATTTTGTGTACAAACAACATTTTATACGATAAACATAATAATAACAATAATAATAAAACTTTAGGCACAGAAAGATATGTAAACATTAAAAATCTGTATATAAATCAATAATAATAATAGTAATAATAATAATAATAATAATATAATAATAATCCATCCATAGTAATTCTGCCCGAAGGCAGGTCCTTCACTGCAATCATAGCTCATTTTCATGCTATGCTTGCAGCTTTACTAGGGAATTGTAGGTGTGGTAGCTTCCCGTTGCTTTCCACACCGGTGAAGGATAATGTTAAGGATGATGATGATAACGATAAGGATGATGATTATGATAATGATGACGATGTTGGCCATATGATTTCGGGGACCGTTTGGGCCTTAAAGTTTTCCTGACATTTGTCTTACAGGTGAGGAAAAACCCCGATAAAAACCTCACCCAGAAAAACTGCCCCGACCGGGGATCGAACCCGAGCCCGCTGCGTGACAAGGCAGCACGCTACCTCGAGACCACAGCGGTGGACAATAATAATAATAATAATAATAATAATAATAATAATAATAATAATAATAATAATAATAATAATAATAATAATAATAATAATAATAATAATAATAATAATAATAATAATAATAATAATAATAATAATAATAATATATCAATGATATAATAAAAAATGGAACGAAGAAACAAATAAAGGAATAAAATTAGATAAAAAAAACACTACTTGAAAACATTATTATATGCTGATGACCAGGTAATAATAGCAAATACAGAAGACGAGCTTCAAAGGAATATTTTTAAATTACATAATATATGTGAACAATATAATCTCAAAATATCCATAGAAAAAACAAGGTAATGGCATTCCAAGGGAAAAATCAAATCAGATCCAAAATAGTAATAGGAAACAAAATTATAGAACAGGTGAACCATCTCAATTATCTAGGATGTGACATTTAATTTAATTATGATAATGATATAACTAATAAAATAGCAAAATTCCAGGGAATATGTGGTACGATAAAACGATCACTATATAATAAAACAACAAGAGAGACCCAATTTAAATTTTATAAAACATTGGCAGTACCGGTACAGCTCTATAGATCAGAAGCCTGGATACATAAAAAACAAGATCTAAGTAGGATAACGGCGGCAGAAATGAAATTTTTGAGATCTGTTAAAGGGTGCACTAAGGAAGACAGAATCAAGAACACAGAAATAAGACAGGAACTTGAAATATTTGCAATAACTGATAAAATAGATACATATAGACAAAAATGGAAGCAACACATAGACAGAATGAATGAAGATAGATATCCAAAACAAATAACAAAATACAAACCTAAAGGCACCCGAGATGTGGGCAGACCTAGAAAGAGATGGGCTGAAGTCGGAACGGGTCAATAGACCTAATCCATGAATGCAGATGAATAATAATAATAATAATAATAATAATAATAATAATAATAATAATAATAATAATAATAATAATAATAATAATAATGCACAACTCATAAGAATGGAAGAAGATAGATTACCAAAGAAGATCCTTAATTGGAAAGCTAATGGAAACAATGGAAGAGGCAGACCAAGAGAACGTTGGATAGATGGAGTGAGGAGAAGTATAGAAGCTACAGATTTGAGGAAAGGAGATGCTTTAGACAGGAATAAATTAAACGAGAAACACCAATTATTATCATGTACCTTACACGGGGTAATGATCAAGCTAAGGTTAGAGTAAATATACGTAAATTTAGATTTATTTCAAAAGATGTTAACGTCCGACAGTCCCTGATTTCCTTGATTTGAGCTGTATTTTAAAATCAGAATAAGTTGGAATAGACTTTTTATACTCGTTTTCGGAAGGTCCCGAGCTTCAATTTGTCGGATCGATCAATCTACATCTGACTTTCTTGTGGTTTTCCTCAGTTATCAAGGCAAATGTGCGGTTCGAATTCTATTACCACGTTTCATTTTACCCTTAATTATCATTAAATAACTAACTAACTAACTAACTTACTGGCATGATCGAAACCGTAGATTCATAAGTTCTCCATACATCCCTATCCTGAGCTAACGTCTTCCAATCATCCCCTGTATAATTCACTCCCCTCAAATCATGGTTAATGTTAATCTCCAATCTCATTCTTGGTCTACCTACGGGACGCTTTCCCTCGTTTGCCTACAAGGAGCTTCCATTGCTTCTCTTTCATTCACCGTTAGTGCCACATGTCCTGCTCATCGTAGCATACGAGACTTAACTGTTCTTATTACATCTGTTTTCCTATAAAGATAATGTAGCTCACTGTTAAATAGATAGTCTTCTCCATTTGCCTGTCTGTTCATCTCTCTTTGGTCCAAAATGCTTCCTTCTTCTTCTTCCGCTTTTCCTCACTTTTAGGTTTGCCGTCTTCAGTTTCCATTTATTTCTAACATTCCAATTTCCTTCTTCCAAATTCCTATCATCCATTATAGTTCTGACATAGGTTTTCCATTTCCATCTTGGTCTGCCACGTTTATTTCTTCCAGGGGTGACCATTGGTATATATTTTTTGGCCATCTTTCATTTTCCATTCTTTGTACATGGCCATACCATTTAAGAGATTGATTTTCAATCCTCTTAAATTTCTCTCCAAAGGAATTCATTTCTTATTTCATTTCCTAAGATCTTTATTCTCGAACACAACACTCTTAATCTTTTATGCTTTATTATTATTGTTATTATTATTATTATTATTTAATAAATCAATAAAATTAAATTAGTGGACTTCCACAGAAAACATGTGACTACGCAATAAGAGAAAATAATATTCTGCTACATATAACCAATGATCCTGGAGGCACTGACTTCACCTACTAAATATGACGGAGAGAGAAAGGTCCATTGACCCTTTGGTTAGAGATAATACAAGTGTAATTGCAAGGTTACGCTTGGGGGGATGAATGTATCATAATCTAAGAAGCGAGGACGACATTAAAATTTGTTCTCTGTGCGATGAGCCGGAAAATGAGCCTTGTGCCATATGTATAAAATAACAGTATTGGAAAATGTTAAATAACATCGTTTACTGCTTATAAAAGTGGTGGTGTAAAATTCTCAAATATAGATACTTCTAAACGAAGCCGGCCGTTGGCGATGGTTTTGACACCTACCTGGCAGCGGACGAAACGAGAATTATAGATTTGTATATGTGGAAAGAATTGTTAATGTTTATGCCAGGTCTAGAATGGTGTAGTGGGCTGCACACTAGTCTGGAGAACTAGAGGTCCACGGTTCGATTCCTGGTTCAGACATTGATTTTTATCTTTTCACAATATCATTATAATATTAGAATATGATCCATTATTGGAAATGTGTTAAAATAACAGTATTGGAAAATGTTAAATAACATCGTTTACTGCTTATAAAAGTGGTGGTGTAAAAATTCTCAAATATAGATACTTCTAACGAAGCCGGCCGTTGGTGATGGTTGTGACACCTACCTGGCAGCGGACGAAACGAGAATTATAGATTTGTATATGTGGAAAGAATTGTTAATGTTTATGCCAGGTCTAGAATGGTGGTTGTAGTGGGCTGCACACTAGTCTGGAGAACTAGAGGTCCACGGTTCGATTCCTGATTCAGACATTGAATTTTTCTTTTCACAATATCATTTTAATAGTATAATATGATCCATTATTGGAACTGTGTTAAAATAACAGTATTGGAAAATGTTAAATAACATCGTTTACTGCTTATAAAAGTGGTGGTGTAAAAATTCTCAAATATAGATACTTCTAAACGAAGCCGACCGTTGGCGATGGTAGTGACACCTACCTGGCAGCAGACGAAACGAGAATTATAGATTTGTGTATGTGGAAAGAATTGTAAATGTTTGTGCCAGATCTAGAATGGTGTAGTGGGCTGCACACTAGTACGGAGAACTAGAGGTCCCACGGTTCGATTCCTGGTTCAGACATTGATTTTTCTTTTCAAGTCATTATAATATTATTGTATAAAGAGGTAGAACAGCGTAGATTGTTCGCCGAAGAAATTCCTCAGGTTAGATTGTGGAAGTTGAGATATTGGGGTCCCTTACAGAGGGTTGAATAAGGAGAGAAAACATGTAAAGAGTAGCATTCAACTACAAGCCAAGAGGTTCAAGGAATGTAGGAAGGCCAGTGAAAAGATGGACAGAACAAATGTGAGGCGGAACAGGCAATTTGCCTAGCCCGTGAAGTGAAGAAGAAGAAGAAGAAAAAGAAGAAGAACATGTAAATTCTTGGACAGAGTAATGGAACTGAGAGAGCAAAAAAAAAAAATAGGCCTTCGTGAGTAAATTGATATTACTAAAAATAAAACCTTTTCGTAATACGTATTATTACATACAGATTAGTTGATTGCCCGACGTTGCCCAGGTATTTATTTATCCTAATATCCTTAGTCTGTTAGCTTAGTGACTACGAAAACTATGAATTCAACACTATTTTCGGTCAATTTGGACCGAATTATTTTTCTCCCCATCTCATCCTTACATGCAGTTGGGGAGTGAACTTGGACTTAAAAGACATCGGGAGTGTCACAACCATCTCAACTATGGATTCAACACTAATATCGGACCTTTAGGACTATTGCTATATACCATTCCCTCTCATCCTATTAGGGATGCTAAGGAACAAACTTGAGCTTAAATGTCATCGGGACTGTGGCCAATGAACTTAGCGTCCCCGACACTAATGAGTAATACTAATCACGGTAATTTTAGACATTATTTTCCACCCCTTCTCACCAGAGGAAATAATTTAATATCGTATTCGCTGAGCGTAGATGTGTAAATACTGCAGATATGTATATTCATATATTGTTATTTAATCATGAAACAAGAATGTACACGAACGGCCAAAACAGACCCGTGATCAATATAATTGAAAATGTAGTTTTTTTTTCCGACCAGCCTCAAGAGCTAATGGTCAGCGTTTCTGACTACAGTTAATGAGGGAAAGGGTTCGATTCCTAGTCAGATCATAAGAATGCCCATGGTCTGAAATTTAAGTTAAGTATAGGTTAAGAACTCTTCTGGTGATTCATTATCATTTATCACCCATCATATTATCATAAGTAATGCCACGAGTGATTTCCAAATTATCGATAAATTCACGACTCACGAAGTGAGGAGTGAATTTATCTAGAGAATTTGGAAATCAAGAGTGGCATTTGTTAGGACTATTTAACGAATAAAATTAAGCTGTTTACTCACAAATCATTATTTAACTGTAGTTATTTCAAAATATTTATATATTTAATGCAAACGGCGATGTTTGAAAACAAATGAGAAACGATAGGTACGCTTCTACTGCTTCTTTTGTTTATCACTGCAACCAGATCATACTATTTATTGCCAAAGGAACGCAATATTGTAAGAATGCTCTCTAGTGGAGAAAAAATGAAACATCAATCTGTATATTAATTCATTTCTGATGTCGTAGATGTAAATATTACAATTATATTTTTCTGGATTATTACCTGGGAAAATACATTTAAGAAAGTCAAACAGTGGTTTCTTTTTTTGGTGGTATAATAAATTGCTACAAATGTTGACATGTATGCACTATATATACAATCTGGTAGCCGTATTTCTTATAGGCTCAGTCACTGCAAAATAACGGTCAGACCTGTTCAGAATATTAAAAAGGAGGAGCTTTGTTTAATATATGGTAATTATAACACTGATAAATATTTCGTGAAACACGACTCTGATTGGTTGTAAAACAGAAATCATTGAAACGTGATTGGTCATTGACTCCCATTTGGGGCATGAGTTAAATAGTCAGGGTAACGTAACACCGCCTTCCAGGTGTCCCAACCTAATAAATTGATTATAATTCCGCCAATGCCAGGAGAGAGAGCCATAAATGTCATAAAAGACAACCTGGTGACAACGGACAACCCACATTTTTTAATGTCAATAAACATCCACTATTACGTTTTCCCTTTTCTTCTGTTGTCTATTACTAGTAGTGAAATTTATTGGCTTTTTTTTAATGAAAGGAAATATATTGCGCACAAATTCTAATCTCAACAGCGTAGGCTAATAAATGTTTTCGATTTGAAGAAAATACTCAAATTCCACAAAAAAATTATACATGCATGAAAAGGTATTAACATTCATGGTTAAATAAATATGGTCTGTTTGACCGTAGGTGTATATTTCTGTTTTACGAATAAAAAGAAACATACGGATATATAAAGAAATATATACATGACAACAGTATTTACGAACCTACTCTCATGGATAAAAATGGTATATAAAAAAAACACACACACACACACACACACATATATGCACGTATATCCGACCTCCATTCTCTTGTTTATAAACAAAATGCACTAGAATCGCTAAATGACATCCAGGGCTGAAGAGAACAACATAAGACCCTAAACCAGTCAGAGAGGGACAGAACCCTGGTGCGTCCCCTCCGATACTCAGCACAGGGGAGATCCTGTACTGGGACCCATCTGGATTCAGGTTGTGTGGTAGACTGATGTACCCGACAGGGCTCAGCTGACTCCACGGACCTGGATTCGGGGAACGGAGGAAGACTGGATACATAAAAGGGGGATTCTGCCCTTCCGAGCACTACTCGTCCGTCCGCTACATCTTCAGGCAATTCCTCCGATACGAAAGTTTAGCGGTTAGTCTAATTAATACTTGCAGGCGTTAGCATATTATCCGAGGGAGTTGTCTCAGACACAGCGTTGGGACTCATTTTTTAAGGTCCTGGATTCGAACCATGAGATTAGTTAGCTAAACTGATCGATTTTCCTTGGCTTTCTTCAGTACCCAAAAACATTTCCTTAAGAAGATTATTTAATTCAAATGTGGAATCGATTTTATTATACGGCTGTGAAACTTGGAAGGCTACAAAACATAGGAAAGAAATTGCAAATATTTGTAAACCATTGCCTGAGAAATACCTGGGTATATGATGGCCAGAGAGCATAACAAATAAAGAACTTCGGAGGAGAACGAATCAAAATGAAATTTGTAAATAAATTAAATTTAGAAAATGGAAATGGGTTGGCCATGTGTTAAGGAGAGAGAATGATAACATCACAAAAATGATATTTGATTGGAACACCTAAGGATTGAAAAGGCGTAGAGGAAGACCTAGGACAACCTGGAGTAATACGATCAGGGATAAAGCTGAACAGGCAGGGATTACTTGGATGAAAGTTAGGCTATTGGCAAACAACAAAATCCATAACTGGCGAGCTTTTATCAAGGTGTTATGCTTCCCAGAGCAATGGAGTGGCCAGGTCCACTACTACTCTTCAGTGCACAAGGGAAATTACATTCATTACTTCATTAAAAAATGAATTCACATATTATTAAAAACCAAATCTGTGAACATATATATACACACAACCTGCTGGTATACATCTATAGATTTTTAAACACGATATACAGTATACATATATATATATATATATACATATATATGTTATAATTAAATTTTTGGCATTGAGCAATGCAAGCTTAATATGACATGATAAGAAATATCCCGTTCAGGCGTTTATTTTTCATATGTCATATATATATATATATATATATATATGTAGGGTTATAACTTTTTGGACTTTTGTGAAATAAAATATTTCCTGTGCAATGGATGGATGAACATTTACCTAAAAACAATTGAAAAAGGCCTTCATTTCACTGAGCTTCAAGAAAAGGTCACCCCCAAACATATTTATATATCAATACTGAATATTGATTTGGGGTGACCTTTTCTTGAAGCTCAGTGAAATGAAGGCCTTTTTCAATGGTTTAAAGTAAAGTTCACCCATTCATTGCACAGGAAGTATTTTATTTCAACAAAGAGTCCGAAAAGTTATAACCCTCTAGGGTTATAACTTTTTGGACTTTTGTAAAACAAACTATTTCCTGTGTAATGAATGGGTGTAATATATTTCCTGTGCAATGAATGGGTGAACTTTTACTTGAAACCATTGAAAAAGGCCTTCATTTCACTGAGCTTCAAGAAAAGGTCACCCCCAAATATATTTATATATCAATATTTAATATTAATTTGGGGGTGTCTTTTCTTCAAGCTCAGTGAAATGAAAGCCTGTTTCAATGGTTTTAATCAAAAGTTCATCCATTCGTTGCACAGGAAATATTTTATTTCACAAATGTCCAAAAAGTTGTAACCCTAATATAAAATATGTAATTGAAATTTAAAAAAAAATGTTTCTCTGATATTTCAAAGAATAAGGAACGACGAAATGACGCCAATGATATTTATATGGTTCTACGTAAGTACTGGTATACTTTTTAGATGAACATTAATGTTTAAGATAATTTAGTTCTATTATTAGAGGTGGTAAGATGTTAGAGAAAGCGGGCGTAGCGCTAGCTTGTTGGATAGAGAAGAGCATATGATTAGGAGCTTATTAGGACTGTTGTTCCGACTGTTGGTGCCCGGAGAAACTCTGCAACTGTGATTAGTGGTGTTGTGGTTACAGCAAACCCACCCTCCCGCCATCTTGCACACTCTCAAAACACACAAAGCACCTCCTCTCTGCTAAATTGTTACATTACAAAACCTACTGACTTTGGTTTGTTTCCATAGCAATGTAACTCCTACAGAGCTAATAATAGTAATGATTGACTACACTACTATTACTACACTAATAATAATAATAATAATAATAATAATAATAATAATAATAATAATAATAATAATAATAATAATAATAATAAAATAATAATAATAACAATAATAACAACAATAATAACAACAACAACAATAATAATAATAACAATAATAACAACAACAATAACAACAACAACAATAATAACAATAACAACAATAATAACAATAATAATAACAACAATAATAACAATAATAATAAGAACAATAAGAACAATAATAATAACAATAATAGTAATAATAATAATAACAATAATTATAATAGTAATATTATTATTATTATTATTATGAAAATTTGTATACCGTAGTGGGATGGCAGTTTATTTTAATTTTCAGATCAGCTTAATAATTTACAAATAAAATAAAATAAAGTTAAAATATGTACCTTCTTACGTTAGTGCCGTCGTCCTCAACTTTAAAAGAATATATGTATGCTTTTTTGTCTGGAGGCCTTTCATAATCTCTATTCCATCATCAGCAGGTCTTTCTTCGCTATATTTATAGATGTTCTCGATGCTGGTCTTACTGAAGTGTTATCGATACATTAAGGCCAGCATCGAGAACATCAATAAATGTAGCGAAGAAATACCTGCTGATGATGGAATAGAGATTTTGAAAGGCATATATTTTTTTAAAAGTTGAGGACGACGACACTAACCTAAGAAGCTACATATTTTAACTTTATTTTATTTTACGAATATCCACCTCAACGGTTTTAAACAATGAATTTTATTAGTATTTATTTACAAAGCTAATCCGTGATTGTCATGCAAAATAAAAAAAATATAACAATAACAGTAACGATAATAATAATAATAATAATAATAATAATAATAATAATAATAATAACAATAACAATAACAATAACAATAATAATAATAAGTATATTTAATGGCAAAGCAAGGGTGGAATTGAATCTTATCAATATTTCTATTTTACAACCTGCGACGCGTCTTTTTTAATTCTTTCATAAACTCCTGTCAAATTTTATTCTTAGGTTTCATTTTTCAATTATTTCCCACCATTTACAATTTTTTTTTTCATTTTTTTCTAACGATTATTTCAATATATTTTTCTATGATATTTAACTATATACGTAGCATAAATACGGGACAACCACATTGATTTTAACAAATATTATATACAACAATAAATACTGTTCCAGTGCAGCCACATATAGTATGTACTAATTATACTGTATACATATACTTCATAATTTCAGAATTTACTCTTCATTTTTAGTCGTTGCATTCTTTCACAGGTTAGAGTGCTTAAATTGTGTTGGGTTAGCTTTTAGGTTGGCCTTTTACAGGTTAGAGTACTTAAATTGCGTTAGGTTAACTTTTAGTTTCGTTAAATTTCGTGTATATGTTGGTTACATCCCGTGATTCCATAGTGCAAACCGCTTCGCGTTTGTTGGCGCATGCGCATGGTGAAGTAAATAATCCCCAAAATAAAATAATAATATAATAATAATAATAATAAATAATAATAATAATAATAATAATAATAATAATAATAATAATAATAATAATAATAATAATAATAATAATAATAATAATAATAATAATAATAATATAATAATAATAATAATAATAATAATAATGATAAAATCATCGTTGATAATCAAGTAGGCTTAAATATATTAGCATTTGTGAATCTCAGTTATATTCTCCCTTCAATGAACTTTTCGGGTTAATGGTTTTATTCCGAAATAACTAAACAATATCGATGTTTTACAGCCTCAGACAAAAGCATGCAGTGAACTAAAATGTACAAGGCTCTCTGAACTTTATTACGTAAAGTTAATAATCGAATATAAAAACGCATCAGTGGTTAAAATAAATGAATATACACATATAACCGAACCGAACATATACCAACCATAAATAAATATATTTTAACTAGACCAATAAACTTCAAGACATAGTTACGAACTTTTCCGTTATAAAATGGCAAAAAAAAACACCCATTTAATTCACACAATAAAATAAAAACAAATGATGCGTGATACAAATTTGCATAAAAATTATATTTACATTACTTCATACGGAAACATGTGTTTAGGTCAAACTATGTGATCTAAATTAATTCATAATGCTTGGATTAGCTATAACTGATTGGTGACAGTTCCTATAAAACTTAAGGCCAGATTTATTTTCCTGCAGCCTTGCATGGCGAGAGGGAATGACATGTAAAAGTAATTTAAAAATGGACCGATTTTAAGGTCGAATCCTTAGTTTTTTGGGATCGCTGAAATGAATTGAAGAATAATCGCCAATCAACAACTCTTATTCCCTATCCAAACTAGTAATTCGATTAAATGGTTTCAAAATATTCCTGCAGCAGATTCCAGTGTCGATACCGTTTAAGTTAAATCTCAGCCCCTGACGACATGCGAGTGAGAAGGGGCGAAAAGTAACATGTAAAAAATTATCGAGATTCGTGACGAATCCATAGTTTTCAGGAACATTAACCTGATTGCTGATAAGAAGATTGAGATAATAAATATCCGGCCAATCAGGTAATGTTGTATAAAAAGAAAAGTAAGAGATACTATACTATTTTTTTAATGCCCCAGATTGTCCTTTTGGACACTTCTGGTGCTCCGTCCTGGCATTGGCGTAAATATAACACACTTCTGAGGTTGGGGCGCCTGATATGATGGGAGATGATGACGATAGTGGTGCTCCAGGAGAGTCCTTAATCCTAAACTTAATCTAAGATGAATATGAATGATGATGATTACGATGGCCATATGATGTTCGGGGACCGTTTGGGCCTTAAAGTTTCTTGACATTTGTCTTACAGGTGAGGAAAACCGCGATAAAAATCTCACCCAGGAAACTGTCCCGACCGGGATCGAACCCGAGCCCTCTGCGTGATAAGACAGCACGCTAACCCGAGACCACAGCGGTGGACGGTCTACTATAATATAGGATACAAAAGCTACTTGTTCCGAATATTAACTTAGTTGTAAAGCTGATATTAATTCACATGTGGGTTACTTTTTTTGTTTGTCTTGTCTTTAAATTTTACAATCTGCGTTTATTGAAGTGAATGAAAGAGCAGACCTCAAGGAAACTAGTCCACAGTAATCCACTAGGCGAGTCCTCTAATAAAGAACGTTTGTTCCACTAATGACTAACAAACAGTAGCTTCATAAAAAGTACGCTAATTAGAAAAAACACAGCACTAGTAAATTTGTTCTAAAAAAACATACAATTGTGTGTTTTATGTGCAAGTCGTGTAACTTTTTTTATGAAGTTTTCCAATTTAAGTGATTCGCGAAATACAGGGTTTCGAAAATTCATATTATGAACTTCAAGGGCTAGTAGATGGGACTGAATAGATAATATTTTGAATTAAGATAAAATCAAATGTTTCCTGCGTCTCCTCATATTAATCTTAATAATAAATAATAATAGCTTTATTTTACCTGGTAGAATAAGGCCTTACAATATACATAAACGATTACATGTTATAAATACAATATAACTAATATTTATAATGTATTTTGATTTACTCTAGATTTAACGAATTAAATATATAATATGTACAAGATATATAAATAAATAATAGTTTTAAAAAACTAAAACAACACGCTTTATTAGAAAACCGAACTAAAAAAATGAAAAATAATTTTAATTTCCAACACGCTTGGGATAAAATTAAAGTGGCCAACAAAAAAATCATCTCCAACACATATAGAATAAAACTAGAGTTATCAACAAAAATAAAATAATTTTACCATCAAAAGCGTGGGGTGCTCTATATCAATTAATATATTTGATAATAAACAGATATTGGTATAAGTAAAGTCTCTAAAAAGAAAATGTAAAAATCATAAAAAGCACCCCACGCTTTTGATGGTAAAATTATTTTCTTTTTGTTGATAACTCTAGTTTTATTCTATATGTGTTGGAGATGATTTTTTTGTTGACCACTTTAATTTTATCCCAAGCGTGTTGGAAATTAAAATTATTTTTAATTTTTTTAGTTCGGTTTTCTAATAAAGCGTATTGTTTTAGTTTTTTAAACTATTATTTATTTTTATTTTTTAGTTTTAATATTTTACAGAATAAGATAAAAATGTAAATATCTTTAAATTCGATACTATTGTAGTATGAGCTAAAAGTAATACTCTTCTAAAAAAAATCCTCCCAGCCGGTTTTCAACCAGCGACCTAGGGATTACCGAAATTATTTACCACTAGAGTTCACCGCTCTACCAACTGAGCTCTTACAACGATTGACTAAAAAGTCGACAAGTCCGCAACCTATTATACCAGTTTTCATTTTTTTCATTTCATGATGATTCTGGCCAGGATTTTAGTAACAAAATATGAAATTATTGTATTGTCACGGGTCCTTTACAAGTATACAAAGTTTCAAGTCGATCCAATGTTTCTAAGTGGGTGAAAATCGTGTTCAAAGATCTCCTTACATAGATACAGAGACACTTTTTTTATTTTCTGACAATTCTGGCCAGGATGTTAGAAACAAATATGAACATATTGTATTGTCACGGGTCCTTATAAGTATACAAAGTTTCAAGTCGATCCAATGTTTCTAAGTGGGTGAAAATAGTGTTCAAAGATTCCGTTACATAGATATAAAGACACTTTTTTTGATTTTCTGATGATTCTGGCCAGGATTTTAGAAAAAGATGAAATTATTGTATTGTCACGGGTCCTTTACAAATATACAATGTTTCAAGTCGATCCAATGCTTTTAAGTGGGTGAAAATCGCGTTGAAAGATTCCGTTACATAGATAGATAGATAGATAGATAGATAGATAGATAGATAGATATATAGATAGATAGATACAGGTCAAGCTAATATAAAGCGTGTAAAAACGAGAAAAATTATTAAGTATAAATATAAATAGATAGAGAAAAAATAATTATTAGACAACAGGTAACTGTATAAGGGTTACTTAAAAGTGCCAAGTGTGCGGCAACCCCTGATATCTTGAGGAAGGAAATTCCAGGACCGGACAGAGGCCACTGTGAAGGAAGTAGAATAAGAGGAAGTGCTATCAAGAGGAATTGTTAGCAGACTGTTATCTTGTGATCTAGTGTCAACATTGTGGTAAGAGGATAACTTCTGAAATCTGAACGCCAGGTAAGTAGGAGTGTAGGAATTCAGAAGCTTGAAAAGTAGTGAAAGAGAGTGCAATTTACGTCTGTGAGTAAGACGGAGCCAATAGAGGTTATTAAAGTGTTCGAAAATATGGTCATTACGGCGGATATTGAAAATGAATCGAATGCAAGCATTATGAACACGCTGCAGTCTCTGCGACAAGTCATGGTTTAGATCATTATATATAATTTCACAATAATCGAAGTGTGGCAACACAAGATTCTGCGCAATGATTTGTTTTAACGAAACTGGGAGAAAATTCTTTAAACGTCTAAGATAATGTAAGATGGAGAAAGTCTTTTTAGATAATTATGTGTTTTACTTTTGATGCCAGGTTAAATTTGCATCTAGATGTAATCCAAGATCTATAAGTGAAGAAGAATAAGGGATAATTATATTATTTATAGTAATGTTTGGAAGTGTACGTAGATATGTCAATCTCCTAAGTAGATCGCGATTTCAAGACCATAGCGATGTACTTAGAAGATTAATATGAGGAGAGGTAGGAAACATTTGATTTTATCTTAAATTAAACCTCATAGTGATTTATTCCTATAAAAGTTCAATAAACATTTTGAATGCTACAGCCATTATAATGTGTTGGATTTGCCGGTGTTGTATCGGAAACCGGATAGACAGTAAATGACGTTACGAGTTATGGTCGCTGCACGACAGATTAACGGGATACCAGCTGAAGGAAAGAATGTACCGGAATATGATTTGTCGGTACAATGTATACAACGACGTTGGTGGTCGTCACATTGAGCCTCTGTCTTAGCGAGTAGTTTCGCATGGGACACATCCAGTGAAGAAGACAGAAGAAAATCTGCATTTTTCCACTGTTGGCACAAATATTGTGATAAATTAAAGTGTTTTTGTTACTTTGGCATTGTTACCAAATAAATTTGACTTTCTTCTGTAATGAGTCAAACATCATTTAATTCTGTATCTTACGTCACATCCCATTTGACATTGTGATCTTCTGACATCATGTATTGCCTATTCGGTTGCAAAACAATACCGGCAAACCCGACACATTGTAATGACTGTAGCACGGAAACGGTACGTTTACAAGCATGGGTTCCTATTCAAACTATTGTCTACTGAGTCCCCTCTACTAGCCCTAGAAATTTGTAATAAGAATTTCCGAACACCCTGTATAGGGGACATTTCACAAATAAGTGAGCACAGGCTAGATTTAAATTTAGAGATACTAAGGTACTGATCTCAATTTCTGAAGAACGTAGCGTCTTACAATTTTTATACGTTGTACCCCAAATATTAAAAAACAAATCAACTTAACACACTGGAGAAGAAAGATAAATACATAATATATATAAAGTGTATCGGCCGTGCTTACGTTCCTTGCCTATAGTCCCGAGGGACGCGGATTCAAACCCGGCCGTGGTCGATGGATTTTTGGGATGGAAAAGTCCAAGGGTCAGGTCCTCCGGGAGGGACTATAAGCCGTGGGTCCCAAGTCTGAAGATTTTCAGACTTGTTAAAGAACCGCAAGCCTGAATAAATAGGCCTCTGTACAAAATTTAACCGACCTTCATCAATCCAAGTAATACATTAGATGTCTCATTGAGGCGATGTGCTAACCACATGTCACTCGTTGACATCTATAAGTAATAAGCGTTACTAAATTAAGCTTGGTTAAGAAACTTCCACTGGCGAGCACCCATGTTCCCATGGGGCATAGTCTATCAGTCAGTCAGCAGGTCATATAAAAAGTGTAAAAATAAAGAGAGAACAATGAAAAACAAAATCAAATGAAAAACATGGGACAAACTAATAAATGTACGAACAAAAAGTAACAAGGAAATAACGACGGAAGGAAAGAAAGAAAAAAGAGCAGTAGTAGATTGACAGTAATATTTTATTTAATAACACTGAGCAACAAAAATAAACTTTTTTTTTGTCTCAGAAAGAAAAATATGTGATTCTGATAGTATTTTTTCTCCTGAATTCAAATATGATATCGGTTTTTCTTCATCATGCAAGGTTACCGAGAGACAGGAATTTATAATTTCAAACGCGTTAATATTTTCTACATTCGTAACTGGGGGACACGCCGTAGCGTAGTGGTTAAGGCACTGAGCTACAAGCCGGAGGGTCGAGGGTTCAAGTCCCGTTGGGGTCAGGATTTTTAAACTGACCCAAACCCTCTGGCGGCACTATGGCCCTGGGGTCGACTCAGCCTCTAACGGAAATGAGTACCAGACGTTTGTTCTGGGTAAAGGCGGCCGTCTCGCAGGGCTGACAACCCGGCTGACATAAAGTGCCCATTATCTAGAAAAAGTGGGAGCCTTAACCTCCTACTACCCCAAGGGCCTCCGGCCTGTTGTGGGATTAAAAAAAAACATTCGTAACTACACAATGTTCGAACATTCGGACTCAACTATAAAGTAAGAAACGACAATTTTCTGCTATATTTCGCCTGTGGAACATCCCTCTTGATGATCCAACAATAATCGGCCAGCATATTAGGATTCAATTTGCCTTGGTATCTCTTTTCCATAGATGAAACCATTTGAGTTAGCTCATTTGGTTTTATTTTACAATGGACAAATGGACGAAAAAACGTATATTAAAAAAATTATTTAAATCCATTAATTGAAATTGAAATAAAAGAAAACTGAAAGTTATGGAGAAATTCCGAATACATATTTGAAAACACGATAAAAAACTGCATTAAGTACAACTATTGGTACTCATGAGACAAAGATCATGTTGACTAGTGTTATCAGTAGTAAATTAATCACAATTTTCACTCACAATTGTGTTTATCTGTTTCACAATTATTTCACATTTTCATAAGCCTTCACTCACTGAGCTCCCTATCGTTGTTAAACATACGACTAGCTGGCCTCCATATTATAAAGGCGAGGGGAACTTTCTAAGCTTATGTTCGAGATACTTCGAAACATAGAAGCTTCTGGTCACCGATCTTTCCCGACAGGGGAAGGAGATATTCGTAGAGGCGTCGGGAATGACATCCCATAAGTTTCGAAGATCTGCGCAGGTCTTTGGACTTGCGAGTAAGCGAGTCGCGAGTCTATTCTGACCAATACGGGACCACTATTCTCGCCTTTGCCCGTTATTACGACGCGCCACGTTATTATAAAATTGTTTTTTTTTTCAAAGAACATAAAATAGTAAACTTTCTACCTGAGATATCAACCGTCCTCAACATTAAAATTAATTAAAATTGTGAAGGCCTTTCATAACTTCTTGTTCCATCTTCAGTAGCAGAATTGGTACAAATTTTGGACTGGTAGCAATCTATCTGCTGAAAGTGGAGCAAGAAGTTATGAAAGGCCTTCACAACTTTATTGAATTTTATGTTGATGACGACTTATATGCCAGGCACAAATTTTACTATTTTAACTTCTTACAAACAACCTTAACGGTAGTTCAGTATGCATTTTAAAGTACTGACTATTTTTCACTTAACAAAATTGAACATAAATTAAATTCTATGTATTCTGTAGATATAGACCTATATAATGTCAATAAATGTAATAAAATACACAACGCTTCAATTAAATGACGTACAAGTTTTTAAATTAAAACGGATATTGCAAAATGCTCAGTTAAATGTTTTATTGCTTTTATATGGAAACGATGAAATGCTTTGTAATTCTATAGTAGACGCTTTATTTCATCACTACAAAGTTGAATTATAACTTCAATTTTCTGCCACAGATGATCGTAAAGGTTAATGATGTCACCCCATCATCTCTGGCTTTAATTAATGAGTTTCGAGACCTTGCATTGGCAATATAACTTAATAAGAATACATTTTATTCACAGATAAATGTTGTACACAGTATTGTCACCAGAATGAGCAAGTGCTTGGGTGCAGTTCAGTTACAGAAATAATACATATACAGGATGTACCGAGATATTAGATACCTTACTTTTTGCAGACGACCAAGTTTTAATATCTAACTCAGAATATGGTCTACAGAAATCACTCTTTCAATTATTGAATAACATTATACAGAATTATAATTTCAAAACATTAATAAGTGAAACGAAAATCTTAGCTTTCTAGGAATCAGATAAAGAGCTAAAATAATTCTGGAGGGGAAACTCATTGAACAAGTGAACCATTTTAAATACCTGGGTTATGAAATTTCCTATTTTAAAAATAAATATATGTTTAACAAACTTAATCAATTTAATTAAATATGTCGCACAATTAAAAGAATATTTAAAAAATACAAGAAAGGAAAATTTTATAAAGAAGAAGCAGTCCCCTTACTATTGTATGGTAGTGGATTTGGGTTTTAACTAAAATATTGAGAATGTCATAGAAGCAGCTGAAATGATATTTCTGAGAAGCGTGGCTGATTGCAAACTTCTACATTAAAGAAGAAGTGAATATATTAGAATTGAGCTAACCATTTTTAAACTTATAGATAAAATAAAAGAATCCAGAAAAAAAAACTGGAAAGAACATGTTCAAAAAATGAAACATGATCGCATTCCAAAAATTATACTTAATTACAAACCAAAAGGAGGCAGGAATATTGGTAGACCGAAAAAGATATGGATTCAACATTTTGAATACGAATCTATGAGACCGGAACTAGCCACATGGGCTTAATCCGTGATTGTTGATGATGATAATGACAGGATGTTCCGAAACTATTCGTTCAAATTAATGTAGGAGGTAGAAACATTAAAACAAATACATTTCGATAAGGAGCATATAGTCTCTGAAGTCAACTTGTAATATTAGGGACGATTTACAGAGAAGATAGTTTAACATGCTAATAGTAGCAGCATCACAGGAATTGCTTGGATGCACGACCATTGGCCCGTATGCACGCAATACTTCGTCTAAGCATTGATTGTCATGTTCGAAGATTCCTGGAATGTCTGCAATGGTCCCAGCTGCGGCGGCAATTCTAGCGACGAGGTTTTCTTTTGTTTCCACAACAGGTTCATACTCCAGCTGCTTCTTATGCCCCAGAGCAAGAAATCCAGACACGTGAGAGTCAAAGCGTCTACAAACAAAACATAAATATTTCCCCATGCGTTATTTGTTGGACCGTGTGCACGTCACCACTAATTAATACATAAATAACTTTGCATCTAGATGAAAGCGAGTGTCTTTGATATTAAAGAAAACGTGAGCGGATTTATAAATAGCTGCAAACGACAATTATTTAATCTCTGACAGCGCTGTGAAAAAATTCCCTCGAGAAATTAAGTTTTATTAATTAAATTGTGATCCTCCAGTGACTTGTATTAAGATGGTCCACGTCTTCAACTCAACTCGAATTTATTTTTGCAAAAAAATAATAAAGAAGGGAATACTTAAGCCCTTCATCACACATTCAACTGTTATACTAAGTGACCGACTTTATTCTGCCTTAATATTTTAAATATATCCTATTTTATGATATTAAATGGATATATATATATATTTTTTTTTTGATGCTATAATGAAGACGAATATATGAATTGAAAAGAAAAATAAACGCTTGAGCTGGGATTTGTACCCTAGAACTCTAGTTTTATGCCAACTGCGTTACTCAAGAATCGTAACACAAACATTTATTTTTCTTCCTTACATATAATTCTACATTCATGAGAGGCAGTTTTACCGGTATAAAGTAAACATTCTCTTTAAACTGCTTACGTGTTAAGAAGACACAAGGTGACAGTTCGTCCGACATCCCGCTGCCTGTCATGAATAGCGAATTATATATATATGAATAAGAAAGTTTTCTTGGGTTTTCCGCGTCTTGGATTCAAGTTCGGCCCCTGGCCACTGACTCCGACGTTTCGGCATGATCCCACATGCCATTATCAAGGAATGATCATGCCGAAACGTCGGAGTCAGTGGCCAGGGGCAGAACTTGAATCCAAGACGCGGAAAACCCAAGAAAACTTTCTTATTCATACTTATATCCGCGAAAATCTGCAATATATATATATATAGGCTATATATATATATATATATATATATAAGGAAGAAAAATAAATTTTTGTGCTAGGATGCTTAAATAGCGCAGTTGGCAGAGTGCTAACGTATAAAGTAAGAGGTATCGGGTTCAAAACCCAGCTTAGAAGTTTATTTTTATTTTCATGTCATATTTAGCCTTCGTTGATAAATGTCAAAAATTTAATTATAACATCGAAATATGTTATATGCGTGTGTTTTCTGGAAATGAACTCTACTGACAAACTTCACAGGTTGTTCAGAGATAATCTGAGTTTCAATATAAGGAAACTATAGTTTATTGATACTGTTTTAGTGGTATATTTCTTGGACCATGGAAAGATTTGATCTCTAGATATAAAAAAAAAAAATCACCTGAAGAGATGAATCAATTGTCAGGATTCCAGAGTGTATACGACAGTACATAGTGTTTCGCTGTAGAGTTTGTCATGATCAAGGAGGCCAACATTTCGGACAACTGTTTTAAACTAAGAAACAGTACGTATAGCATCGAAGAGTGCACAGTATGTTGTAACAATACAATATTTAACAAACAAGCATCAGCTTGGTCCTTAGTTTTTTCATGATTCATATAATTTTTGTATTATTTGAATTGTAGTTTATATTTTTTCAGTGATGATCAGATACTTAAAAATAACATTTCTTTATAATATATCAGAACTCATCATATTCTATATTCCTAACAAAACAACACATTATTCTATAGCAGATAAAAACATCCGAGATATCAGATCCTAAAGATGTTTACTTACTTACTTACTTACTCACTGGCACTATCGAACCCGTAGGTTCACGGGCGCGCGGACGTAAGCTCTCCATACATCCCTATCCTGAGCTAACGCTTTCCAATCATTCCCTGTATAATCTACTTCCCTCAAATCATAGTTAATGTTGTTCTCCCACCTCATTATTTGTCTACCAACTGGGCGTTTTCCCTCTGGCTTTCCTACAAGAAGCTTCCATGCACGTCTTTCATTCCCCATACGCGCAACATGTCCTGCCCATCGCAGTCTACGAGACTTAAGTGTTCTTATTATATCTGGCTTCCTATAAAGACCATGTAGTTCATTGTTATGTAGTCTTCTCCATCATCTGTCTATTCATCTCTCTTTGGTCCAAAAATTTTCCTAAGAACTTTATTCTCAAATACTCGTAACCTCCTTTCCTCCCTTAAAGTAAGAGTCCATGTTTCGCACCCATATAATATAACTGGTAGAAAAATAGTTTTATATATTTTCAGCTTAACGTTTTTTTAAAGGAGTCGGGACATCAAGAGTCTCTGCAATGCATAATAGCACGCATTTCCAGAATTGAGCCAATGTTTAATTTCTTTGTGCATCTCATTCCTATTTGTGATTTTTGTTTCTAGGGATTTGAATTCAGCCACTTCCTAAAAATTTCCCTCATTTGTCATTAGCTGTCCATTTCCATTATATACTGAATTTCTACGTGTGACCATATATTTAGTTTTTACTGATATTTACTTCCAGTCCTAATTTCTTAGTGTTACTCAATAGTATGTGCGTGTTGTCCTTTAGTATCTCCTCGCTATCAGCCAATAGTACTACATCATCAGCATAAACTAACAGCTTATTAATACCATTGAGTTGTAAGCCTTCCTCATTCTCTAAAGATTTAATGGCATGCTCTAGTACAAAATTAAATAGTAGAGGAGATAGTGCATCTCCTTGCTTCAACCCAATCTGGATTTCAAAAGTGTCTGAAAACTGTTTGCCTACACGCATCCTACTCTTTGAGCCATTTAGACACATTCGTATAAGTCTAACTAACTTTTTAGGAATTCCGAACTCCAGTAGGATACTATACAACTTCTCCCTCTTAATTGAATCATATGCTTTTTTGAAGTCTACATATAGTTGATGTACAGTGCCATTATATTCCCTTTTATTTTCTAAAATCTGTCTTGTACTAAAAATCTGATCTGTTGTAGACCTGTTTCTTCTAAATGCACATTTATGATCTCCTAGAATGTCATCAATATAGAGAGTAAGTCTGCTTACTAATATATTTGTTAGAATATTGTATGAAGAATGAAAGTAATGAGATGCCCCTGTAGTTGTTGCAATCAGTTTTATCTCCTTTCTTATAAATTGATATGATAATTGATTCCTTCCATTCATCTGGAAGAGCTTCTTTTTCTCAAATAATACTAAGTATCCAGTGTATCTTGTCCATCAATTTTTCTCCCCCTGATTATATCAGTTCTGCTGGGATCTCATCTGAACCTGATGCTTTATACATCTTCAATTTTTCAATCGCCATTTCAACCTCTAATGCACTTGGCTCTGCGACTAGCATTTCTGCTGTCTGTAACTTATCCTCCTCAATGTCCTGTTCTGTATGTACATTTAATAGCTGATTAAAGTAACTTTTCCATCTATTTAATATGCTCCTAGAATCTGCAATCATATTCCCATTTTCATTCCGAATTATGTTTGTTCTAGCCTGAACCCTTTATTCTCTATACTAATTCCCTGATATAATTCTCTAATGTTTCTACTTTTTGCATTCATTTCAAGATCATTAATCTTCTCTCTCAAATATTCCCTCTTTTTACTCTTTAGTAACTTGGTGGTTTCCCGTCTAACACTACCCAATTGCTCTAAATTTACCTCATTTGGCTCGTGCAACCATTTCATTTTTGCTAGCTTTCTTTTCTTTACAATGTCAGCACATTCCTCATCAAACCATTTCTTGTTTTGCCTCTTTTTTAAAAACCAATGCTTTCTGATGCTGACAATTTAATAGTATCTCTTATAGCGTCCCATTCTTTATTTATATCAGTTTCTTCTTCGTTTGCCACATTGTCATCAGAAGATTCCAGTACTTCAAATCTATTAGCAATTTTGATTTGGTATTCTTGCCGCATTTCATCATTTTTCACGTTTTTTAATTCATATTTTACAGAATCATCTTTAGCGTTTGTTCCTCTCATAAGCGATTTTCACTCTGATCAGATGATGATCCGAATTGCAGTCTGTCCCTCTAACTGATCTAACATCAATGATGCTACTGTGCCAGCGTTTATTCACTAATACATGATCTATCTGGTTCCGAGTTTCTCCATCTGGGGACGCCCTGGTGTATTTACGAATATCCTTATGCTGAAATGTTGTGCTCTTAACAATGAGATTCTTTGATGTGGCAAATGTGACTAATCTAACCCCGTTGTCGTTACTATCTTCATGAAGACTGAATTTGCCTATTGTTAGTTTGAATATATCTTCCCGCCCCACTTTTGCATTAAAATCTCCTAAGATAATTTTCATATGATATCGTGAAAGGCTATCAAATAAGCATTCTAATTCGTCATAGAACTCATCCTTGATCTTGTCATCTTTATCTTCTGTGGGGCATGTACATTTACAATTATAAAATCATGTCGTTTACCCTTTAGAATTATGTATGATATCCTATCACTAACAAACTTAATATCTCGGATAGCGGATAGGATCCTCCTTCTGACTAAAAACCCGTTCCAAATGCAGGTCTTTCTGCACCCCCATAGTATAATGCAAAGCTTCCTGATTCCTGACTACCTTCTCCTGGCCACCTAACTTCCTGTAAAGCGACTATATCCAAGGGCGATTTATCCAATTCCCGCGTTAATATGTCTAGTGCCCCGCTATTGTATAAAGTCCTAACATTCCATGTTCCTAGGAACATGTCCCTGTGTTTGAGCCTTTGGCATGGGTTCCCTGAAGTAGTCCCCGCCCGGAGAACCGAATGGGGGACTATTTGACCTCCGGAAAATTTTACCCCAGTAGAACCCATGTCCGCATTTCTTGACGGTTGTATTTTTACGGTGACAGATCGTCACTCTTTCGCCCAAGGTACTTTTTCGTCTGGCTTATCACCTTCGATCAGTCCGGCATGGATAACCATATCGGCAGCAGTGCTACCGCCGGCATAGCTCTCAGGACCATTTAAGCACGCAAGCCACTCCACCACGACAAGGTAAAGATACCATGGAGGGAAAGATTAAAACGATTAAAAACGTTTTATTGAGTTTTCTGCGTCCTGGATTTAATGTTGGCCTCTGACCACTGATTTCCACGTTTCGACATGATCCCAAATGATCCGAGATGATGCCCAAAGATTACTATCTACAGGGAAAACTGCTCTCACTGCCTACCATGTCATCCCTAGAACAGCGTAGAAGATCCGGAATGAAAATACAATGTTTGTAACTATATAAGACCTAAATCACTGACTCCTTGATAATGGCGTATGGGATCATGTCGATAGGTCGGAATCAGTGACCAGAGATAATCCATGACGCGGAAAACCCAAGAAAGCTTTCTTAATGATATTTCTCTCCACGAAAATCTACTATATGTGTATAAATGTGTGAGTATGTATGTCTGTAGAGAATTCATGCTATGGTGATATCATTGTTAAATGATGAATAACTTCTTTAAAAACTGTGAAATCGTATTCCAGATAATTTGTGAAATTCAACAAATGTCTTCAGAGCATTTTCTAACAATATGTACAAACCACCTCATAGATTAACATATAAAACATCATCCCAAAATGTTATTCGAAACAAGCTTTAGTAATGCAAAGACACAACTGCGAGGAATTCAATTTTACCCTATTAATCAAATTATATTCTGAACTATAGTAAATGCCATATTTAAGTTTCCATTACTCTTTACACATTATTATTTTCGCTTTACACAACATTTTTTTAATATCCAGGCCAGGCTAAATAGAGTACTTAAAAAATCCAAACAACTTTTTTCAACTCAATAACTATCAGAAAAATCATGGGAAATTAATGCATATGTTTTGGAAAAAATCGGTTCGGAGCAAGTAGGTGCAACATTTTGATAAAGATGCCAAAACGTGTTTTTTTTCTTTTTTTCACTTTTCAGCTACGAAGAAAACTTAATTTATTAATTAAATAAAAATAAAACGTAGATTTATTTGATTTTCATATTTATTATATAAATCAATGACAGCTGTTTCGCGGTACACTGTACCTTCTTCAGACATGTTAACAAATTATGAATTGTGTTATTATATTACATGTCAACTGATCTTAGCAAGAATACAACAATATTTATTTAAATTTAACAAAGGGATTCATTCAAATCAAGTTGAGAATTTAACAGTTTGTTACTACTTTTCAATTTATTTATTTCTACAGCCTCCAAAGATCTAACTTCTTACCCTTATCACAAACATGTAAAATTTCAAAATTTGGATCGAAACTATGATTAATTGAATAGGTTGTTAGCATATTTTGAATATTCTAAATTTCTGTTATAGGCTCTCATGTGTTCCTTTATCCGAGAGATAAAAGGTCTCCCAGTTTGTCCTATATAGACATTGTCACATGCGCATTGTCACTTAATTTGGAAAAAAAAACAAAACAAATAGCACGTTACAGCGCTTAAAACATGAAAACAATGAGCCCTGAAAATCGGTTTACGACATTTGCCAAAATAATTAATATATATAAGACAATGGAAAAATTAGCCAGGAATTTGTTTCTTAAAATGAGGTTCTTATCGCTAATTTCTCTAGTATAATTATACTTTTCCTTTTTTATAACACATGTTGTCAATTTCTGATATTTTTCGACAATTTAAGGGGCAGCTCATTAAACATGGAGACAGAGATGCATATAATTACGTTAATGTAAGACATGAGGTCGCATGTGTAATCAAGGTAATGGAGGCTGATTTATGTAACACCAGAATGAGTGACGTTTCCTACAGCCTAATTGTAGTTTATTATAGCCTAATGTACGTATAGCGCAGCACGTGTTGCATTCCTTAGGCCTGTGTAAGAAACTCCTTTTTTTATCATGACTTGGCTTTACGCATAAAAGATAATCCTCATTAAAAGAGAAACATTATACTTTTCCCTTACCCTAACTCTTTAGTGCATTTAACCATTTCAAACAGGTTTTTTTTATTTCCTACTCGAAAAGCAATATTTTCACTTTTTTTTTATCTAATGAACTGGCTCAGACGGAAATGTTAGAGACTCGTGTGGGGGAGTTCTGAGAACAATTTCTGGTGGCGATTATCCTGCTGGATTTTCTTGGTACTTTTCTTCAGCCATCAAGACCAATATTGTATCAATCATCATTTCATAATTTATTTATTATTTTATATATTTATTTATCCTGGTGAAGTTAAAGTCTCTTCCACTCAGCAGAACAAACATGTGATAAGACATTAGAACTCACTGGCACTATCGAACCCCTAGGTTCATGGCCGCACTGACATAAGATCTCTATACATTCCTATCATGAGCTAATGTTTTCCAATCATTCCCTGTATAATCTACTTCCCTCAAATTATAGTTATGTTATTCTCCCACCTCATTATTGGTCATCCAACTGGCGTTTTCCCTCTGGTTTCCTACAACAAGCTTCCATGCACGTCTTTCATTCCCATTCGTGCCACAGTCCTGCCTATCACAGTCTACGAGACTTAACTGTTCTTATTATATCTGGCTTCCTATAAAGACCATGTAGTTCACTGTTATGAAGTCTTCTCCATACACCTGTCTGTTCATCTCTCTTTGGTCCAAAAATTGTCCTAAGAACTTTATTCTCAATTATTCGTAATCTCCTTTAAGATATTAGAAAAAAGCAATCAAAATTAAGTCTAATATTAAAACCTGATTGAAAATTTGACTATTAACTTAATATCTACAAGAGTAAGATGGATAACATAATAATGCCAATGAAAATTGAGATTAAAAACAAAACTAATAATAAAATATACACAAGCAAGACAAGTTAAATTGTTCACTAGACAGTCCTCATCTAATATATATGAAAAAAATTACAAAGACTATTTAACTCGTGCTCCAAATGGGAGTCAATTAATAATCACATTTCAATGCATTTTGTTTTACAACCAATGACAGTCGAGTTTCACCTCGATATTTATCGAATTATGGCAGAAGGAGGAGGGGGAGAAGTAGAAGAGCATGGTATGAGGGAATATATGATGCCATGATGAACAATGGGAAGATAGGAATCTCTGGAAAGCAGGAATCAAAAGCAAACTGCTGTAAAGTGGAAAGCCTGTATTAAGTATTAAGTAAGTATATTTGAAGAGAAAAATTATACGCTCAGACCGGGACTTGAACCCGGGACCCTTGGTTCTCTAGACCAAGTGCTCTACCAACTGAGCTACCTGAGCAAGTACCGATCTAAACGCAAATCCTTCTCTATATACATTGTAATTCCCATCCACCAAATGCTGTGAAGCCATTCTTCTATCTTGCAAATGGCGGCTCCTTTATTAAGAAGACATATTTGGGATTATTTGCAAGATAGAAGCATGGCTTCACAGCATTTGGTGGATGGGAATTACAATGTATATAGAGAAGGATTTGCGTTTAGATCGGTACTTGCTCAGGTAGCTCAGTTGGTAGAGCACTTGGTCTAGAGAACCAAGGGTCCCGGGTTCAAGTCCCGGTCTGAGCGTATAATTTTTCTCTTCAAATATGATTTATCCATCATTGAGATGTACGAAATCAATAATAAAACTTGGAAAAAGCCGTACTGGCTGTAATGTATAATTCCCAAATATGTCTTCTTAATAAAGGAGCCGCCATTTGCAAGATAGAAGCATGGCTTCACAGCATTTGGTGGATGGGAATTACAATGTATATAGAGAAGGATTTGCGTTTAGATCGGTACTTGCTCAGGTAGCTCAGTTGGTAGAGCACTTGGTCTAGAGAACCAAGGGTCCCGGGTTCAAGTCCCGGTCTGAGCGTATAATTTTTCTCTTCAAATATGATTTATCCATCATTGAGATGTACGAAATCAATAATAAAAAAATTAAGTAAGTATGTTTACCAAAATAAAGAAAGACCCTCCTTTTTGATATTCTGAACAGGTCAGAGCATTATTTTGCAGTGATTGACTCTCGAACAAATACGTTGAATATAGAAAATAATTAACAGATTCCTTCGAACTACACATTTGATAATTGTGTGTTCAATAATTGTTTTTAAATAATGATTTTACTGAGTTGTTTCCTAAAACAAATAATTAATAACCTATAATGTTGGTTATAATATACAGTTTGATGTGTTTCAATTTTTCTCCACTAGGGTGCATTCTTACAATATTGGGATCCTATTTGGCAATAAATAATATGATCTACTTGCAGTGGTTGAACAAATGAAACATAACCAAACATTTCTCATTTTTTTCACACATTGCCGTTTACATTAAATATATAAATATTTTAAATAACTATATTTAAATAATGATTTGTGATTAAACAGATGAATTTTATTCGTTAAATAGTTGTTATGAATACATAGAGTCGTTTATATAGATATTTAATTGTTATAGATTATTTTAATTATTCAAGCAAAGTCTGTTGAAATAGAGTTTAGACATTATATAGTTCAGAGCAAAGTTTTGCTTAGATAACTGTAAAATCTCTACATTTAGTTTGTTGGAATGTGAGTACAGTTAGGGTAACTAGAGGTCAATTTGAGTATATAACACGGAAGAAGTGAGGGTCTCGTGTCTGTCTGTGTAAAGTGCTGAATGATAAGTCACCGACCATTTTTCTTAATATGTATTTTGGACTTTTGGAAGGGAATCAAGTACAATTAACTATTTTGATATTACATTTTCAAAAAGGGATATAACATTTTTAAACATGTAGATTAGGGTAGATTTATAACTTCCACAACTCCCACTCTCTCAAACCCCAGAAAATACTGTAGTTTTTAATATAGGCTTAGATTAGTTATTTAGGGCTAGAATACTTAGGGATTGTAATTATTTATACTTTAGTAATAAAATAGTTTAAAATAAGACTCCATTTGTTTATTTCAAAACATGTATACTGTACATCCTCATACTAACGCTCGGCTAGATAAACGCTACCAGATTTTCCAAGTCCCGAAGGTCCTTTAAGCTTAAGAAAATCAGCGGGATCATAACAATAGTCCTAACAAATGCCACTCTTGATTTCCAAATACTCTAAATAAATTCACGAGTCACGAATTGGAGATTTCTCGTGGCATTACTTATGAAATATAATCAGATTAATAAACTAACTTGTTGGTTATACAATATTTAAACACCAACTTACAATATTTACCAATCTTAATAATATCTTGTATAATTTAAATTATTATTAATTGCTTAAAGAATGCTCAATACTAATAAAATTCATATCAAATTCCGTTGAGGTCAATAGTCATAAGATCATCATCATCATCATCATAGTACATTCACGAATTTAGGCCATTTGTTGACCTGTTTCGGCCTCAAGAGAAACACCATCCAGAAGTCTTTTGAGTGGACGTCCTGGTCTGTCTTCTTCTTCCTGCAGGTTGATATCTTAACATTAGTTTGGGTATTCTGTGATCTTCCATTCGATGAACATGTTGTATCCATCTTGATTTATAATCAGAAATTTTGTTTTCTAAAGATTCCATGTGTAATTCTTCTAAGATATCTTCATTTTTTTTGTGATCTAGTAGTGTGTATCCTGCAGTCCTCCGAAGATATCTCATTTCAGCAGATCTAAGTCTCTGTATATCCTTCTGTTTCAACGTCCATACTTCGCTACCATACAAAAGAGTTGGAAGAGCCAGTGTTTTATACACTTTCAGTCTTGAATGCTTTTGGACTAACTGTGGCTTGAAGATAGAATTTATTAACCCTAAAATTCTTAAAAATTTAGATATTTTGCATTTACATCCTTTTCTTCTCATATGAGATATTGCATCCTAGATATGTAAAATTATTCACCTGCTCCAAAATTAGTCATAAGATAAAAGTTAAATTAAAATATACCTTTTGGCAGGTGCCGTCGTCCTCAACTTTGTTAAAATGGTGTATATAAAATTAACTGGAGGGCTTTCGGAAGTTAACTTCCATCATCGAAAGGTTGAGGTTTACATCATCGTAAACAACAACAACGAGTAGCAGAAGCTCAACCTGCCGAGGATGGATGTTAACTTCCGAAAGCGCTCTAGTTAATTTTATATACACAATTGTAACAAAGTTGAGGACGGCGGCACCTGCCGAAAGGTACATTTTAATTTTAACTTTTATCTATTATTATGAATGCTGTCAGTAAGGTATATAATTTAGTTTGTTATTATATATTTTTGTTTTGTTTTTGAACGACGTCATAGTTTGACAGTGTATGTCATATGATGGAAGAGAATTCCAAGTTCTGGAAAGTGAAACTGTGAAAGATAGGGTGTAGTACACAGTGTGATGAAGGATATAAAGTACAATGTGCTAATGGTAACGAGTGTCTAAATTATGTGTCGAAGAGTCTAATGAAGCGGCGGGGTATATAATAATAAATAGGCGATGAAATGTGTATATTTTAGTCAATTAAATTTTATACATTCTGTCAATTCCATTATATCCATACTCTTCCGATTGACAGAAGAAAATGCGCAAGACAAGTTATTTTGGACGAATACATTTACTTCGGGGCACGCCGTAGCGTAGTGGTTAAGGCACTGAGCTACAAGCCGGAGGGTCGAGGGTTCAAGTCCCGTTGGGGTCAGGATTTTTAAATTGACCAAAACCCTCTGGCGGCACTATGGCCCTGGGGTCGACTCAGCCTCTAACTGATATGAGTACCAGACGCTTGTTCTGGGGTAAAGACGGCCGTCACGCAGGGCTGACATAAAGTGCCGATTGTCTAGAAAAAGTGGGAGCCTTAACCTCCTACTACCCCAAGGGCCTCCTGAGGCCTGTTGTGGGATCACTTTACCTTTTACATTTACTTCAGTTTGAAGGAAAAACTACTGTAGTGCAGAAAAGATTCCCAATAAAAATTTATATTAGTTACATTTGCATATGGGACTCGAATATAGACAACAGACATACACAACATACTGGTATATACACGCAGATGGTATATACACGCAGATGGTATAAGTGTCTCAAAATAAAATTGAAGCAAAAGTCGTCAATTTTAACATAAAATTCGTTCTTCAGAAATCCGTTTTGAGATTTTACAATTACAAACGTTTTGGAATTTTCGTAATCACTTAGAATGCTAGGATAAATTGAATGGCATTCTGTAATGAATTGAAGAGCTCCCTCGAAAAGGATGTAACATCAAATTTCTACGAAGGTAAGTTGAAATGAATGCAATATTCACTCTTATGTAGGCAAACTGTCCAACGCACTGTGTAAGTTGACATTCTGCTAAGCTGGCATACATGCCATCATTTACCACTGGATTGTAGTAACAACAAAACTATGTAGAATTTGTACTCACAGGCAAATATAAAACTTTGAAAGGCAGTTTCAGTTTTCAATTTTATTTTGAAACTTTTAAACTTGTTCCATCCTGCATTAAATGAACCAACTTGTACGGCAATAGTATATTACAATGAGAGGTTGGAAGTGGTTTTTACATAAGCGAGGAGATGATTAAAAACTGAGGGATAGCGAGGTTTTTAATTTCCAAGATTTTGTAAAACACTTGTACATTATTTTTTACACGATGGTGTTTTCAAAATAATAAATAATAGTAAAATAATAGCATCTTTGTTGGAAATATTTTCGTCCATTATAAACAAATTACTGACGTTAGCAGTCTGGCCAATGTATATACGCTAAATGCCGAAAATAATTTAGTTGGGACTACAGCAGGCCGTGACACCATCAGAAATAACATGGCGGCAATTACCAATTTATTGTTTTATATTGTTTCAAATAAATTTCAGTTCAGTAAATATTCAGTGATTTGTTTCTTATAATATATATTAATATTAACTTTTGGATATATTTTTGTATATACATTGTATGCAGTATGCATAAAGGACAGTGGTTTTACTTCCCGCACTAGGTAGGTAATTTGTAATATTACGGTATAGTTATTTAGTTATTTATAGGTTGTCAACACCAAAATTTAGAAAATTGAACTTTCAATCATGGGCGCCATTCCTCTACATTCGACAGAACGCACTACAGCGCAAAAAATATATTTTAAGTCAATATATATATATATATATATATATATCTCCATCCATAGTAATTCTGCCCGAGGGCAGGTCCTTCACTGCAATCATAGCATTTTCATGCTATGCTTGCAGCTTTACTAAGGAATTGTAGGTGTGGTAGCTTCACGTTGCTTTCCACACCGATGAATGATGATGGTGATGATGATGATGATAAGGATGATGATGATGGCCATATGATTTCGGGGACCGTTTGGGCCTTAAAGTTTTCGTGACATTTGTCTTACAGGTGAAGGAAAACCTCACCCAGAAAAACTGCCCCGACCGGGGATCGAACCCGGGCCCGCTGCGTGACAAAGCCGCACTCTACCTGGAGACCACAGCGGATTAAATTATATATATATATATATATATATATATAAATTATTGCTGGCAGAATGTACAAAAACTATAAAACATGGAGACAAGGAAATCTGGATATTTAGAGGAAACATTTGATACGGTCTTATTAATTTTTCATACCGGTTCGCCCAACCACAGTGGTTATCACATAGAATAATTCGTCAACCTTTGCAACGTCATCTCTAAGCAAAAACGAAACAAAATGTAAACACATGTCACACTTCACCAGCCATGTTTGTTCCCATATCTGTGAAATTTTAAATGAAGCTTCGCTTTGTTTGAATTTCGTTTCCCTGCGAGGGTATAACCAGCCCTACCCTTATTTTTAATGCAATAGGGGATTTGTGTAAGGTAAACATTAACAGTTTTCGTTTGTTTCTCTCCGTGCAACTGTTTATTCACGTGATCATAAGTTATTCGCATTTTTATATAAATGTACAAGCAGTTGTTTGTGATTTAATGAATTCTGGGCAGTGCATGGGGGAAAAAAAACTGAAGTACGGCGAGCGAAAAAATAATATAAACATGGAAATGTAGATATTCTCTTGTCATTACACAGACACTTCAACCTCATTTATATTCTGGGGTGCATTTTGTAAATAAATATCGACAGTAGGTGATTTACATTATGTTCAATGAAATGTTAAAACTGTGCCAGAGTAACCTGGGAAATAAACTGACAGTTTTCTTCACGCCATGTTGCGATTTCAGGGACATTTTCATAAATGTAAATTTTGGAAGTTTACAGGTTATTCTGAATTTTTTCTCATATGGTAGCGTTTGAGACGTTTATATGGGAGATCCTGGTTCAAATACGATGCGAAACTATCTTTTATTTACGTTACTTACCATCTACATCCGTAAATCTACCTATATGTCTATATACCTCTTTTTTTAGGATGGAAAAATCCAAGGAGCACGTCCTCCGGGATGGACTTTAAGCCGAGGGTCCCGAGTCTGAAGATTTTCAGGCTCGTAAAAAATCCTTAAGCCTGAATGAAAAGGCCTCTAAGCAAAATTTACCGAATTTTCCGTCCTAGTACTACCTTGGTTTCCTAGATGTCAGTATGAGGCGGAACGCTGACCACGGATCACTCAAATGACATCTATACGAAAACAAGTGTAACTAAATTAGTATGGTTCAAATTCTTCCCTGTAGGGGGAGAGCGCCTTAAATCTCTGTAAAAGGAAAACATGGGCTTACAATACAAAATACCTCTTTATCTATATCTATCTATACGTACCTACTTACTTAAAATTAGTTAACCGGGGGAAATCCTGGATAAGACGCGAAAAATAACAGCATTCATTCGTGAACAAATAAGTATATACCGTATATATAACAAAGTATAATTATTAGTACTAAATAATTATTACTTTACTTTATTAGTTTACTTGGTCAATTTTCAATGTACTTATAATATTAATTATATGTTGTTTTGGTTTGTTTTGACGTGTGGCACGAATGGGGAATGAAGAGGGACATGATATCTTATTATATGAAAGCCGGAGAGAAAACGCTCAGTTGATAGACCAAGAAAGAGGTGGGAGAATACAATTAACCATGATTTGAGGGAAGTGGATTGTACAGGGGAAGATTGGAAAACATTAGCTCAGTTTAGGGATACATGGAGAGCTTAGTTTTGTTTTTTTTGTTTGTTTTATAATTTTACTAGACTATCAAAAGAATGTAGGCCTACACTTCGCGCACTGTTATCTGACGGTTGAGGACCGTTACTTATTTGTCCTCTTACAGCCTAAAGACTACCTCTCATTCTACATTCCAACCCCTAGTACAGACCTAAAGAAAACGCTGTGTCTGTTATTTGTATCAGTGTTGAGATAGTTTCTGTGCTGTGCTAATTTTGCAGTCAGTTATAAGTTTAGCTTAACTTAGAATCACTTCTCAGAACAAACTCACATTTGAAATGCCCCTTGGGTGATAAAATATGAATCGATATTTTTAAGTTAGTTAATAGTAGCAATTCACCTTTTGTTTCTCCAAGTACAGCGATAAAATCGCGGACCCGCCAGTTTAGAGTTCAGGAGCTATATTATGCGTTTCAATTAGATTAGACGGATCGGAACGAGGGCAACGTTTTGTTTTGATGCTGGTATGCACATAATTTTTGTATTATTTCCGAGAATATATATATATATATATATATATATGAGATTTCATAATGTTTCACAACATCTTCCTGCTCCCAATTAATCATGCTGCTGCCTTGCTCCTCCACATATCTCTATCTTCCAATCTTATCATCCAATCATTTTGCATTCATGCTGCTCAAAACTTAGATTAGTTTGTTTAAGTGTTTATTTTATTATGAATGAATTAATCTATTTTATTTAATGACCATCAATCCATGTTATTTTAGAACGTCCTCGTCTTTTTCTACCAAATGACAACCATTCTAGTATTCTTCGTGGGAGTTTGTCTTATGTCATATATATATATATATATATAATATATATATATATATATGTGTGTGTGTGTGTGTGTGTGTGTGTGTGTGAGTGTGTTATACTGTGCGATTAATATCACATGGATTACTAGCCACTGTGCAATAGCGTGTCAGATATGTATTCCTGGTGTGTGGTATATAATACCTAAACCAGTAACTCGAACCTATCATTTCTTGATAATTAGCATATGGGATCATGTCGAAAACTAGCTTTGTCTTTATTATTAAGATTTATAATTTTTGATTGTGTCAAACTAGTATTTTTAATTATTCGATATGGATTATTTTATAGGCAATGTTTCGAAATTTGCAAGGAAAATCATATTTCCATACCCATTTAATTAAAAGACTGAAAATTAATGTTAGAGAGTTATTTCATTCTTAATTACACGCACTTTAAGAGCTAAAATCTTATCGCGCCTAGGGTTTATAGATGTATACAATGAAATTTGTTCTTATAGTTTGTTTGTCGTATCTCATGTGCTTTTGAAGATGACCACTTTCGAATTTTAATTCGTAATATCATATAATGGTTATAATTAAATGGGTTTTGATCATGAAATTCCAACAGAATATTTTTTTTGACGAGTCGAGTTAGGAAAACCAGGAAAATAAACAGTCTGGTTGACTGGCCGCGGGATTTGAATCAGGACTTCACAAATACGGATCTCAAACGCTACAGACTGAAACAAAACGGTCGATAAATAACTATAGCAAATTAAAAAGTTTGAACTGTAATTCACAATAAATAATTATCTTCTCCCAGAAGTAATCTCCTGCACTGCGAATCTCCCCAAGTTGTCTCCAGCCATTACTCATTCTCCAGACAAATTCTAATCGATTTAAACAAACTCTCGTTGCTAACATTGAAAACTTAAACTTCTCTATAGCTGTTTCTCAAGTTAACCACATCATTTCAGCTTAATCAAAGAAACATAAACTTGATTAAACCAAGTCTTCTAACAACAACCTACAACTTTCTTCCAAACCAGGAGACCTCAATCCAATAAAATTGTTAAGGAAAACAATAGTATATTACGATGCGAGGTTGGAAAGTGGTTTTTACAGGATTGAGGAAAAATGTTTAAAAACCGAGCGACAGCGAGGTTTTTAATTTCCGAGATTCTGAAAAAACACTTCACAAACGTGTGTTCTACATAATTCTTTTTGCGCGATGGTGTTTTCAAAATAAAAAATAATAGTAAAATAATAACATTTCTGTTGGAAGTATTTGCGTTCATTATAAATAATTGACTAACGTTAACAGTGTGGGCAATGTTTATTAGTTGAAACAACAGGAGGCCTTGATAACAATTATTGATAACATGGCCGCAAGTACGTATTTATTGTTTTATATTGTTTCAAATGAAGTTCAGTTCATTTAAAATGCAATGATTATTTTCAACTAATCATAAAGATATTGAACCTTATATTTCATCTTTGGGGCCAATTTAATTTAACACTCTCCGTTAATCATTTTATTGGTAATTGATTTTTGAGATTGAGATATAAAGGAATAGTCACACTACGTCAACAAAATGTCAGTATCAAGCTGCTGCTTCAAACCCAAAGTGAATTCTACCCCTCTTAAAAATCAAATTTTGCTAGGATAATGAAAATACCTGGATCTACAACAAATGTTATAACTTTTTCATCTACTCTATAGGAACATTTTATCGTTCCCAGAAATAATTAAAAGTATTTAATCCCTCCCCAAAAGAACTAAATCGAATTAATAAAGTATAATGTATATTAACACTACTGTTTGGATATTTTCTCTATACATTGTACGTAGTATACATAGAGGACAGTGGTTTTACTCCCCGCACGTGGGTGTAAATGTAATAGGCCTAAAAATGGTGCCCACCAAGTAAATAGTCTGGGTGGAAAGGCCCTGCGGCTAGCCAAATTAATGACAAGCGGTGAGCAATTCCTTTTGGTTCTCCAGGATGTCCTAGAAAGGAGAACCCCGGGTTCCTGCTTAAGCATTAGCCCCGGTGTGATTTAGAGTATGATTAAGTACCGATATGATAATAAATAATGACGAATAACCAGCATTCTAACCTGCATGGTAGCGGTGATGTGCTCCGACTTGTATTTTATTTCATGATTTTTTAATGTGGCGCTTGTGGCCGTCAGCCAATCAGAGGCTGGTGATTTTTTAATGTGTGATTTTTTGTATTAATTTATTAGGATATCTTGATCGAATGATATCCATGGTGTTCTTAAGGATTGATTTGAAGCTAATACCGTGATATTGTTTGTTTAGTTTAATTTGAAATTATTATTATCGCGAATTATGTGTAAGCCATTCGCGTGACTGTCTGGGGATGCCACGCCCCTTTTTAGAAAATGTGTTATTTTGGTCAATTCGAAATGTAAAATTATATTATTTCTTTTTTGTGAGATATTATGTGGATACTTGAATGCGATTAATGTATTTTTAATTAGGTTTAATTATTTAAAGTGCCTAAAACGCAGTAGTGTTTCTGAGCCAATCAGAAGGCTGTGTGATATTGCCACGCCTATTTCGTGGACTTGTAAAATTTTTCGTTTAGATTTTTGTGGCGAAGTTTGCACATTAGCAGCCCAAAGTCGATCCAGGGAAGCTCGCACCCTATGATGGAATGAAGTAAGTCCGAAAAACCAGCCTATTACCGTATAGTTATTTAGGTTGGCAGCCCCGAAATGCAGGAAGTTGAACTTTCAAAAATGGTCGCCATTGCTGGTAAGTAAGACAAAACGCACTATCGCGCAAAAATAATTCTTTCAGTTGTAGATATTGGTTAGTCACCAAAGGAACTGGCTCAGGTGGTATGTTCTTGACTTATATTCGGAAAGTCTCAAGTTCAATTTCCGGTGCCGATGAATATGACTTGGGTGTTTAAGGGTTTTCCCGATATCAAAACTCGACTTGATTTTTTTTACTACGACACATTTAAACTTATCACATCATTTTATATTTAACTATACGGACCCGCGACATTGTTCGCGTGGACAACATAATTTAAACAATCAATTGAGTTGGTGTTTACTTGATGAAAATCCATATTCATTAATTAAATAAAAATAAAACGTAGTTTTATTTGATTTTCACATTTATTATATAATTCAGTGACAGCTGTTTCGGTACACTGTACCTTCTTCAGACATGTTAACAAATTATGAATTGTGTTCCAACTGATCTAAGCAACAATACAACAATATTTATTTAATTTTTTTTTCTTTTCTTTTTTTTATTTAATTTAATTATTTAAATAATTAATAATTTAATTATTTAAATAAATATTGTTGTATTGTTGCTTAGATCAGTTGGAACACAATTCATAATTTGTTAACATGTCTGAAGAAGGTACAGTGTACCGAAACAGCTGTCACTGAATTATATAATAAATATGAAAATCAAAACTACGTTTTATTTTTATTTAATTAATAATTTAAACAGTTTATGTATGAGGTTACATATTTAATTTGATAAGAATTTACATTTACTGTTGGGAAAGTCTTTGTAATTTGATTACCCGGCGTTGCCCGGGAATCTACTTATCCCGATCTTCTTGGCATCAATGAGCTGAAAGACAAAAATGGTATTTGTGAGTTATCCGTAAAAGATAGACATATGCTGTCACGGACTTTTTTTTGCAGAATATTTTTTAGATATTCAATTCTATGTACTTTAATTTGGCGTATTTGTTATGGTTTAGGCAGCACATGCCATTTAAGCGTCCAAAAAGCGACTTTCTTTAGTACATCGATGCCTTTTTTTAGCTCCGGTCCTATAGTACGTACGGTAATACGTTATGTACGTTAATTGCCCCAAAAAATCCTCTACATGATGGTAAAAATCCCATTCAAATCATTCTGTTAGTTTTTGAGTCAAATAAAGGGCAGACAAACATACTCACACTTATGTTTATATATAAATATTACATTTTTGCAAGACGCACAACATGGAACGAGTTGACTAAGGCGATAGTCTAATGGAAATCCCGAGTTGAAATTTCGGTGCTCATCAATTTGGCCAGATTTTTTAAGGTACTCTCTGTTGGCAAGACGAATGCTGGATTTGAATATTATTGCTATGACCCATTTCAACATTAAATAACAATTTCAAAATTTCTTGAATTTACATCGCGCAGGACGCAGAAAGGAATGAATTGGCTCAGACTACAGCGTTTGAGACTCTTATTCGGAAGGATCCGAAATCAAATTCTGTTTCCGAAGAACATGACAGTGAATCTAAGGATTTTTTTTCTATTGCCAAAGAAAATATGTTTGGAATTCCATTACCGCGACTAATTTTAATATCATAATATTGTAATTAATTAAATCTAATATCAGTTGCATTTATGCAAGAAACTCGGAATGCAGACAACAAACATACATACCTTATTAGTTTACTCAAATGGGAAATGACTAAGTATAATGAAGTGCACAGAAATAAAAGCACTGCATAAATAATCTCAGAACTATTCTATAGATGTTGACAAAACTCAATAACTGACTGACTGACTGACTGACTGACGCTATGGAACCCGGAGGTTCATGACAGCGTGGATATAAGCTCTCCATATACACCCATCAATCATTAACTTCTCTCAAACCATAGTTTAGTATTATATCTCCAACTCATTCTTGGCCTACCTACTGAACACTTTCCTTCTTACTTACTTACTCACTGGCACTATCGAACCCGTAGGTTCATGGCCGCGCGGACATAAGCTTTCCATAAATCCCTATCCTGAGCTATTGCTTTCCAATCATTCCCTGTATAATCTACTTCCCTCAAATCATAGTTAATGTTGTTCTCCCACCTCATTCTTGGTCTACCAACTGGGCGTTTTCCCTCTGGCTTTCCTACAAGAAGCTTCCATGCACGTCCCTTCTAATTTTCCTAAATGCTTCTCATTCATTCTTCAATCATGTTAATCATTCTTGCCCATTGGTCTACGAGAATGAATTGTTCTTATTACATCAGATGTTAATTATATAATTTTTACCTAGTAAGTCAGTCGTCCTGAACTAGATTATTAAACTTCAAGTTATTCTAATATGGCTGCCTTTCGAAAACAATGTTTCATCTTCTGTGTTTTAAGTGGAACTGATGGTGTTATATAGGTTGTATAACTGATTTATGTCTGCGGTTATGTTCTCGTTGAGTAGATCTTTATTCCTTGCTTCATTTAGAATCTCTATGTCTTCAAGGATGCTGAGACATAGAGATTCTAAAAGAAGCAAGGAATAAAGAACTACTCAACGAGAACATAACCGCAGACATAAATCCGTTATACAACCTATATAACACCATCAGTTCCTGTTAAAACGCAGAATATGAAACATTGTTTTCGAAAGGCCTCCATTTTAGAATAACTTTAAGTTTAATAATTTAGTTGAGGACGACTGACTTACCAGGGAAAAAAATTATATAATTAACATCTTATTACATAACCTCAACAGTACATTAATATGAATTTCATGCAGTTCACTGTTATGTAGTTATTTACATTAAGCAGTTTGTTCGATAATTATATACCAACTTACTGAAACAAAACTAATATTGGTAATAATAGACTAAAATAATCTAGGAATTAATTCTTCTACTACTATCGTTCAATGTTTCTAAATACTTTGTATTTAAACATTTTAATTAAAAACATAATTTTGAATTTATTTCGCTGAAATGTCTTGTAAATGAATTAGTTTTTTAAGTTAATAATGATGAGTTCTATTTGAAATGAGGGAGTAGCAGGATTACATACGTGTATTAATTTCTCGAATCTAGTCTTGACAATTGATTCCAAGAACATGGCGCTGAAATGAAGAAATATTACTGAAAATCTCGAATATATTTAGCTCAGATATGTTCAACTACAATACTATGTATTACATCTGCATATTAACTAAAAAAAGCCTTGTATTTTTAATTTTCTTTTGTGTAGTCATTCTACCATTTTATTTACATTTGTTTGGTTTTTGTCGACTTAAAAAAAAAAACAAAAACATAACGAATAATTACGTTATTTTCTAAGCAATTTTCGCTATCAATAAAAGTATGTACAAAACAATGAACTCAATAAATATTTAGAGAGAATGCATTTCATATTAAATACACAGTTACATGTAACTTGAGTTTTATGACTTGTTCGCAGAAACGTATAGCTATTGAAAAAAAAAATTGATGGCGTAATTCTTGATCGTGCAAAGGTTGAGTTTTTTGACGCACTATTCATACACTGTTAACTTGTGCTCTCTCTTTCGGTTTAAATCGGGCGGCAGCATAGCCTGAGTTCTTTTTTGTACAGTATCTATATCGTTCGCAAGATTCTCACTTCTGACTCAGGTAGGATTTATTTTAACAATAAAATATAAATATATTCAACTCGTGTCCAACTCGGGGTCGGGTCGAGGAATGAGATGAGATGATGCACCTACATTTATAGAGGTCTATGAACTACAAGGTTGCCAGTCGATCACTCCTGACGCACCGTCGCAGGGGCGGTTGAACGAAATGAAACGGTTGAGATGAGTATGGAGAAATTGTGGAATGAATTTTGTGGCAGGGGAAAACGGGGATATACCCCGAGAAAAACCTGCCCAACCTCCGTTTCATCCACCACGAAACCCACATGAAGTGACCAAGACTCGATCCCGCTGCAGCGGTGAGAAGCGAGCGTCTAACCGCTTGGCCACGGAGCCGCCAGGATTTATTTTAATAATGTCACTAATTTTCACAGGGCCTACACGTTATAAGTTATCAATGTTTTAAAAAGTCAACAAACTTAATTCCCAACACCTTTGGTTTGGATGAACGTTAGAGATTAGGGTAAATAAATTAATATTATAGGTATCTTCCTATGTAATTTATATATATATAGGGATATACATTTTATCCCAACATAAAATAGAGACTATTTAACTCATGCCCCAAATGGGACTCAATGGCCAACCACGTTTCGATGATTTCTGTTTTATAACCAATCAGAGTCGTTTCACGAAATATTTATCAGTGTTATAATTACCATATTAAAGAAAGCTCCTCCTTTTTAATATTCTGAACAGGTCTGACCATTATTTTGCAATGACTGAGCTTGTGAGAAATACGGCTACCAGATTGTATATATATATATATATATATATATATAGTGCATGAATGTCAACACATGCCGCATGCGGGAGTTAATATAAAAACATTTGTAGCAATTGATATATACCACCAAAAAAAGAAACCACTGTTTGCACTTTCTTAAATGTATTTTTCCCAGGTAACAATCCAGAAAAATATAATTGTTATATTTACATCATACGACATCAGAAATGAATTAATATACAGTTTGATGTGTTTCATTTTTTCTCCACTAGAGAGCATTCTTACAATATTGCGTTCCTTTGGCAATAAATAGTATGATCTGGTTGCAGTGATAAACAAAAGAAGCAGATGAAGCATACCTATCGCATCTCATTTGTTTTCAAACATCGCCATTTACATTAAATATAAAATATATAAATATTTTAAAATAACTATAGTTAAATAATGATTTGTGAGTTAACAGCTTAATTTTATTCGTTAAATAGTCCTAACAAATGCTACTCTTCATTTCAAAATTCTCTAGATAAATTGGAAATCACTCGTGGCATTACTTATGATAAATAATTTAATGAAAAAAATACTATACATTTTTATGAAACACGGGGCATTAGAATGTGGTTTATTTGCACAAATAACGGGAATCGCCTTTGATTGATTCTGAAGTTAATAACTAAATTCTTTATAGAAGTAAGTCCTTGTGTATATACCGCTTCTACTATGGTAGATTGTGATCTAGCGGAGAAGTGTGTGCTTCTCGTGTAATCGGTTGTATGTTGAATCTTGCTGTCGTTCATTTTTATTTTCTTCCTTTTATTAATTTTGTTCATTTTATTTTATTTAGTTTTTATTACAGAAATTACCACACTACTCATTCATGCTAAAGTATTTTCCCTTGCATGACACGAAACAAAAGAGGATGATTTTTTTTTCTCACGTAGCTGTGCACTTGAAAAACTGTTGTCCTGTGATCATGCATAGTTATTTCTTACTGGGACAAGCTATATTACGTTTTGAAATATTGGACGTAAATTATTTACCTTTATTGTTTGTTTTGCCAGACTATCAATATCTTAAAAACACTGATCAATATGATTTTTGTCTCATGAGTACCAATAGTTGTACTTAATGCAGTTTTTTATCGTGTTTTCAAATATGTATTCGGAATTTCTCCTTCACCCACAGCTTTTTATTTCAATTTCAATTTCAATTAATGAATTTAAATAATACTTTTTTAATAAACGTTTTTTCGTCCATTTGTCCATTGTAGAATAAAACGGGGAACACTGTCATCAGGAGATTACAGCTATGGAAAAGAGATATAAAGGTAAATGGAATCCTAATATGCTGGCCGTTTATTGTTGGACCATCAAGAGGGATGCTCCGCAGGTGAAATACAGGAGAAAATCATCAACAAGAAGGTCAACAAAGTCCACTATTGTTATTATTATTATTATTACTAGTAGTAGCAGTAGTAGTACAAAATTGAAATGTGGAGACTTACCACCGAAGTAGGCGAGCATGGCGGTTAGAGCGACGGAGAGCAGAATGAGAGCTATGCTGCAGCACTTCCAGGAGCAGCGGTGTTGACATCGCTTGTCGATGTGGAAACGAGACGGTGAATAGGGTGAATAGGGGGACGGCGTGGGCCGAAGTGGGAACACCGGCATCGCTGGCGCCACCGTAAGCTGAGGGGGAGACGCCATCAACTGCGGCGCTAACCTGCAACAAATTCCTCGAATTAGTGTGAAAAAATATTTAAAATTCATATTTGTAAATCACAAACTATACAACTAGCTACAGAAACAACATTCTGCGCATGCGCAGAATTAACACCACTTTAATTCACAGGATAACTCATATTTTATTGATTTAAATGCCTGCACATGGTTTAACAAATAAGTTCGATATATGAAAGGACAATGGATTGAAGAAGATCTCAAGTAAGAAATATGAATTAATTAATAAAAAAACTGAATCGAATTAAGATACCATTATAACTAGGAGTGAGTTATAATGCGCGTGGCTGCGCAGAATGAGATCCCAGATTCGATTAATCCTGTCGGTTCCGAAGGGTATTGATATTTATTTATTTAGCCTCGTGGAGTTAAGGCAATGTGGCCTTCTCTTCTATTCACCACAACAAACATGTTACATTAGGATATAGAAATCACAATTAACATTAATATTAAATATTAAATATTAAATGAAACTTTTATCAATAAAAATATCTGTAACTTTAAGATCGATAACATAATAATGTTAAATCTTCGTCTGTTTCATAAAATTAGACCCTTTGACCTGTTTTGGCATCAAGGAGGGGATTTAAGGAAGCTTGCCATCTAGCGTTTCATAATGTAAATGATCCTTAAACATTAAGACTGACCTAAAAAACTAGTAATAAAATGTACACAAGCAAGATAGATAAATGTTGGTTAGTAGACGGTCCCGACCTCAGGTAGATAAAAAAAAAAAACAGAGACAAAATGATAGATAATAACCTAATTTGTCGGTGTTAAACAATATTTAAAACAAAACAAATGAAAATATTTGATAATCTTAATATTATTTTCCTAACATAAATTGATTTATTCGGGACTTTTGGGGTCTGCTCGGGGTACTCCCAATTTCCCAAATTTCATTACACCAACACCCTCCATTAAGTCTTAATTCATTCATCTCATTCATTAATTCATTCATTCATTCATTCATTCATCCATTCATTCGTATCAACCTTCACCTCATTTCATGTTACGAAAAATTATTTGGTTTGCAATCATCGGTGATGAAATTATGTGATTGCGGGGATCTGGTGGCAAACCCACATCGGTGCTGGCTCATAGACTCCGAGTCTGAGCAATAAAAAACGTAGCGGAGGATCATGGACCTTACCTAAAAATGGGGGTATGGGTCAGTGAGAGAAAAAACCTGACGTGCCCGAAACCCGCGACCGACGACTTCCCAATCCAAAATTACACCGTTAGAGCAGACCTCATTCCATTTTTCAATAATATCTACTGGGATAATGCAATCTATATTTCAGGTCGCAGAGCTTAGAGCAGTCTGCCCGTCCATTCTGAATAAATAACTAAAAACTAATGGAACGGTTGCATCAGTATTCAGACATTCTATGTGTCAATGTTTTCAACAGAGAACATAACAGACCAGAGATATTTAATGCTACCTTTTTGCAGTAAGTCAATTCTGCATTCTGTATAGAGAATATGTATGAGGCGGATTGAATCAAAGGGATGCATATCCAAGTTTTGCAATATTGAGAAAAATAAGTTTAAAATCGAAGTTGTTTAAGAAACTCATAGGTAATTGAAAATGATAATCATACACTTCTATCCCTTTGCTGCTTTGCTGCTAAATAAAATTATGCTTCATTCAAGAATGTAATTATTCACCAAACTCTTTTTTTTTTTTTTTTTTTGCAACTGGAATTCCTACCACAAGAAATAAGGGGCTGCCGGACATTGGCATCTTTTAAAAGAAATCTAAATTATATTTGCTCCAAACTCGACTTCATTATTATCCAGTGTAAGATATATATATATATATATTAATTGGTGTTTCCCGTATAATGTATCATATTTAATTATTATTATTATTATTATTATTATTATTATCGTATCATTATTGTTATTACCCTATAAAATGTTGTTTGTACATGACATTTACATTGTTACATTTATTGTATCTTTAACTGTTTATAATTAGTATAGTGTATATCTATATTTGTCGAATATTTATTTGTATTTGTGCTGGTTGAGTGGAAGAGAGGGCCTTATGGCCTTAACTCTGCCAGAATAAATAAAGTATTATTATTATTATTATTATTATTATTATTATTATTATTATTATATTATAATCACTTACACCCCTCTGATTCTAACTGCCTTATATATTTTCTTGTAGACAATTTCTGTAAAGAATATGGTATTATATTATTGTCTTGTCCACCGCTGTGGTCTCGAGGTAGCGTGCTACCTTGTCACGCAGGGGGCCCGGGTTCCATCCCCGTCGGGGCAGTTTTTCTGGGTGAGGTTTTTATCGGGGTTTTTCCTCACCTGTAAGACAAATGCCAGGAAAACTTTAAGGCCCAAACGGTCCCCGAAATCATATGGCCATCATCCTTATCATTATCATCCTTACCATTATCATTATCATCATCGTCCTTCACCGGTGTGGAAAGCAACGGGAAGCTACCACACCTACACAATTCCCTAGTAAAGCTGCAAGCAATGCAGAATTACTATGGATGGATTATTGTCTTCTGCTAACTGTACAGTAAAGGTTATAGTTCAGTGTCCCTGGACTGTTGGTTACTATGCCATAAACATTGAAGGTGTCAAAACTGACACACACTATGGCTAACACTTCTATGCATGGATTTTGAAACAACGTTGATTAGTTTTTAAAATAAAAAATAAAATATGTATAGTAATTAATAAAAAATAAATAAATGTTCATATGCAGAGGATGTATATATCGTTTTCTTCCTTTATTATAATGAAATAGAAAATTTAGTGCAAAGTGTTGTTCTAAATAAGTCAGTGGTCGTGTAGAAAAAAATTACTAAAAATTATGGGACTAATTAAAATTTTTAATATGCACATTTTTAAATGGTTTTTCTTCAATAACCCAAAAAATTTTAAACCTAGAAGTATGAACCTTCAGTATGATATTACCTATTATAGCGCGAATGTGTGTACAAAAAATCAAGTATGTAGCTTACAAAATGTAGATAATAAAAATTTCACCCATCACCCCCTTAATTGTTATTTTATCAGGTTTCCTATAAAGATCATATAGCTCACTATTATGCTCTTCATGCTTTTACATATATCTTATAAAAATTTCGTGTCACGTTGTTTGTCCGCGATGGAATCCTAAACTACTGAACCGATTTTAATAAAAGTTTGCACACTGTGTGCAGTTTGATCCAACTTGAGACTTAGGGTAGTTTATAACTAAATTTATAGTCGCATTATTTTTATTGCAAATTATTTGTTTATTATTTAACAAAGATTTATAATTATCTGTGAGTTCCATACGATTCTAACAGATGGCGGTGTAAATTATTGTGAGTTCCATACAATTATAACAGATGGCGGTGTAAGGTAATTTGGTAAGGTAATTGGTTTATTATTTAACAAAGAGAGATCCAGATGGCTGTGCTTTTTGTTGCAACCGCGAATTTCAATTGAATTACAAATATTGATTATTTCATAATTTAAGTGTGTTCAGTGTTTATTTTATTTTCAATATTATTAATTTCGTATGTAAGTATTAGTTTTAAGTAATCCTGGCTGAAAGACAGCAACTTAATTTATATTTTTAACGTATACCATACCTACAGCAACGCGTGGCCGGGACTTCTAGTTCTGATATATATTCAAATCTCTATATTACTATGATACTGGAGTTTGAACGTAACCAATTTAAGTTTAATTCTGAAATCATTGTCATTTTGATGGAAAGAAGAGAGCATATTTTTTGTTGAACGTAAATGTCTCGTGTTAAAATAGCTACAATGTGATGGCAACCAATAAAATCCGTTCACGTATATTGCGAACCAATAGCGCATCCACAATATAAAGAGTAATTTATTTAATAGCAAAACGTGTGTTTCATATCCGGCGTTCAATAAAATCTCATAAATTATTCCGATCAAACATCCATTTCTGATTTCTTACTGAATTTAAAATATACATCAACTCAATAATGTCTGTTACATATGGAATATAATAAATAACTCACTGGCACGCGTGGATATAAGCTGTATCCTGAGCTAATCTTTTCCAATCATCCCTGTATAATCTACTTCCCTCAAATCATAGTTAATGTTATTCTCCCACCTCATTCTTGGTCTACCAACTGGGCGTTTTCTCTCTAGTTTTCCTACAAGAAGCTTCCATGCACGTCTTTCATTCCCCATTCGAGCCACATATCCTGCCCATCGCAATCTACGAGACTTAACTGTTCTCATTATATCTAGCTTCCTATAAAGAACATGTAGTTTACTGTTATGTAGTCTTCCCCATTCAATATGGAATATAATATCACTATTATTCTCATTTTAACAAAAAAAATTATCTTTGGTCCTATAGTCTGAAGACAACTTCATAAAAACATCGGTGACAATAGCTCTGACGAGCCATGGCTGACTGAAGTAGTTATTGTCATTGACAACAAGATGTCAGTAGAGGTAGTAACGAGGTCAGTGCGACGAAACACCTCAACTTACTTCGAGTTTTCTTAATAGGATTTCACTACTTATTTCAAGTATCTACTTTTAAGAGGCTGATTAATTCTTATACTCAAAGAAAAATCTTGGTTTAGCGGGAAATCGAACCGGGTCACTAAGATGCTATTAATATACACCATATACATACATTATACCGTAAAACAAAAAGTTTTTTCTACACATTTGAATATTTTTGGTTATATCGTGGCAATAATTAACATTATCTCTGTTGTCTGCATTACCGTATCTTCTGCAACTGGAACTGTAAAGCAGGGTTTAATATTAACTAAATATTAAAATTTTAAATAATTCTGTATTTTAAAATTCTTTTCATACCTGAATATTTTTTTGTTCAATGCCACCACGTTGTCATTTCGACATTCTGATATTCTCTCCTGGCATGGCGTTATTGTAACCCACTTCTGAGGTTGGGGCGCCTGGAAGGCGGAGTTACGCTATCCTGCTGATATATGATAGGTGATGATAATAGTAATGATGCGCTAGGAGAGACCTTAATCCTAAACTTCATGAATATGTTAATGATGATAATGATGGTCAGATGATTTTCGGGGACCGTTTTGGCCTTAAAGTTTCCTGACATTTGTCTTACAGGTGAGGAAAAACTCCGAAAAAACATTATACCTAAATATAACTTTAAATAAAAATCTAAATATTTGATTGTTAATTATTGTCAAATAAAATAATAAAAATCTCATATTAATAATACTAATAATAATTTTAGTAGACTATTTAACTCATGTCGCAAATGGTAGTCAATGACCAATCACGTTTCAATGAATTCTGTTTTACGCCAATGGCAGTCGTGTTTCACCTCGCTCTTTATCGAGTTATCTTTATCAGCTCCTGCTTTTGTGATAAAGAAAGCTCCTCCTTTTTTAATATTCTGAACAGGTTAGACCATTATTTTTCTCCAACAAATACATTGAATATAGCTAATAATGAATATATTCAGTGATTTTACTGAGCTGTTTATTCAAAATAAAAATGATTAACCTATAATGTTGATTATAATAGTTTGATGTGTTTCATTATTTCTCCGCTAGAGTGCATTCATACAATACTGAGATCCTATTTGGCAATAAATAATATGATCGAGTTGCAGTGAATATACATAACCTCACATTTCTAATTTGTTTTCAAACATCGCCGTTTACATTAACTATATACATATTTTAAAATACCGGTAACTACATTAAAATAATTATTTTTTAGTAAAGAGCTTAATTTTATTCGTTAAATAGTCCTAACAAATACCACTCTTGATTTCCAAATTATCTAGATAAATTCACTCCTTCGTGAGTCGTGAATTTATCGATAATTTGGAAATCACTTGTGGCATTACTTATGATAAAAATGTTTTTAAATAATGCTTTTAAAAATTGTTTTAATTAATTGTTGTCAGAATTATAAACATTTCTATTAAACTATGATGAAAACATCTGAATAACTTTGTACTCTCATAAATGAAAGTAAATTAATTGTGATTGGAATTAAAAACAATTATGTATCTTATGTGACCAATCAGATTTAAGCTTATATTTAATAGGGTTATTACCTACAAAAAGTAAAAATAATTTCATATGACGTACGGTAATAATACATTTTATATTTTAACATATTGTAATTTATTAATTCTGTATGAAACTTTCGTTCTGAAGAGAAGGAAGCAGAGCTCTTCTGGCAAAATTTATATTCTCTTCAATACAAGGATTGAGAAAGTGAAATTTTATATTTAAAATGAAAATAATCAACGTTGCGTATAAGAAGAATTGATTTTAAAATCAATTTTAAAAAGACGGTGAAAAAAATTACCACCAGAATTAACTTGATCTATTTGGAACTCAAGACTTGGAATAAATCCTCATAATATCTGCAAGAAACATTTTTATTTTATTTTATGAAATAGTGAGTCGTGAATTTATCTACAGAATTTGGAAATCAAGAGTGACTGTTAGGACTATTTGAATAAAATTAAGCTCTTTACTAAAAATAATTACTTGAATATAGTTACCGGTGTTTTAAAATATTTATATAGTTAATGTAAACGGCGATGTTTGAAAATAAATTAAAAATGTGAGGTTATGTACATTCACTGCAATTCGATCATATTATTTATTGCCAAACAGGATCGCAATATTGTAAGAATGCACTCTAGTGGAGAAATAATGAAACACATCAAACTATTATAATCAACATTATAGGTTAATCATTTATATTTGAATAAACAACTCAGTAAAATCACTGAATCTATTCATTATTTGCTATATTCAATATATTTGTTGGAGTAAAATAATGTTCTAACCTGTTCAGAATATTAAAAAAGGAGGAGCTTTCTTTATCACAAAATCAGGAGCGGATAAAAAGAAATCGATAAAGAGCGAGGTGAAACACGACTGCCATTGGTTGTAAAACATAATTCATTGAAACGTGATTGGTCATTGACTAGCATTTGTGGCATGAGTTAAATAGTCCACGAGATACAGCATTTAATCTTGCGATCAGTAAGGTTAATACATCACAATTTGGTTAAGTAGATCCTACACTTGTAGTGATGTTAAAATATTTTACTTTAAGTGAATAAAATGTAAAATGGGTTGTTTGATAGAAAAATAAATCGTTATATGAGTTTAAAATTTTAATTGATTGTTATCCAAATTGTTTAAAACTGTCATAACGTATATGAAATATAATAACGGGTTGTATTCAAGTAAAATTATTCATTTCAATCTATCATTCAAAATGCATCATATGAATATACATTCGGGTGTTGTGATTTCTGGAAACATAATCCGGTGCCAAATTAATTATTTTCTAGTGACTAATTAATTGTCACCATTCCTCCCATCATTTCATTTTCCTTCCATATTTAATTTTACTTAAGTTCTGTTTGTTTTCATGCCATTAAAATTGTTTTTGATACACCAAATCAATTCTAGAATTTCGTACTTCAATTTTTTCCAGAATAACTTAATTTTAATTGTGTAATCTCTGGATGTAATTGGTGACATCCGCCAAAAATCCATCCAACTGCCAATAACCTTTTCTGATTTAATACCTTCGAATTACAACAGCCTGTCCCAAGCCAGGTTTGAAAAAGGATGAGGGGGAGGAGTAACACCTCGTAAAAAAGCCTTGGTTCAGCTTGCCCAGCTGATAGTACCTTGTGAGGGCCCCTTATCAGAGTTACGTTGAAGACCTCAACGGCAGATACAGCGGAGAAGGAGTCCTTCGGTACGGTGTACCTGACGGAAGAGGCAACTACATCTACAGCCTTGTAGATTGACAAACGGGCGGATGCGGTTCGTTAGTCCTGCAAGACAAACCCATCTAGGAGAGACATCTCCGAAATAAAACGGGACAGGCTGAACTCTGGAGCTGGGTGAAGGCAATCGGCCTAGGGAGGAAACCCCGAATAATAAACCCGTCATGGAAACGGGCTAGCAACCCTCTTCAAGGTGTATCTTATACGTTGCTCACAGACCCAAGGATCAAGCCTTGGATCAAAGACGGAAATAAATGCACATCCACTACGTCTTCCTCAGAGGAGTGATTTTGAAAATAAACAGGATGAAAATCCTACAAATTATGTTTAAGAGGAGGAAGAAGCAGAAATTCCAAATCGTTCTTCATACTATAATAGATTCATATTACAGCATATTTATACAATAAATAGTCCACCGCTGCGCGCTGTGGTCTCGAGGTAGAGTGCTGCCTTGTCATGCAGCAGGCCCGGGTTCGATCCCCGGTCGGGACAGTTTCCTGACTGAGGTTCCTATCGGGGTTTATTCCTCACCTGTAAGACAAATGTCAGGAAACTTTAAGGCCCAAACGGTCCCCGAACATCATATGGCCATTCCAATCATCATCATTCATATTCATCTTAGATTAAGCTTAGGATCAAGGACTTCCTGCCGCATCATTATCATCACCCCATCATATCATCGGGGCAACGTAACCCGGCTTCCAGTCGCCCCAACCTCAGAAATGGGTTACAATTACGCCCAATTGTCCTTTTGGACATTCCTGGTGTTCTCTCCTGGCATTCTCTCCTGCATTGGCGTAATTGTAACCCATTTCTGAGGTTGGGGCGACTGGAAGCCGGGGTTACGTTGCCCCGATGATATGATGGGTGATGATAATGATGCGGCAGGAGAGTCCTTATATATATATATATATATATATATAATATGTCCACCGCTGTGGTCTCGAGGTAGCGTGCTGCTTTGTCACGCAGTGGGCCCGGGTTCGATCCCCGGTCGGGGCAGTTTTCTGGGTGAGGTTTTTATCGGGGTTTTTCCTCACCTGTAAAACAAATGTCAGGAAAACTTTAAGGCCCAAATGGGTTCGATCCCCGGTCGGGGCAGTTTTTCTGGGTGAGGTTTTTATCGGGGTTTTTCCTCGCCTGTAAAACAAATGTCAGGAAAACTTTAAGGCCCAAATGGTCCCCGAAATCATATGGCCATCATCATCCTTATCATCATCATCATCCTTCACCGGTGTGGAAAGCAACGGGAAGCTACCACACCTACAATTCCCTAGTAAAGCTGCAAGCATAGCATGAAAATGCTATGATTGCAGTGAAGGACCTGCCCTCGGGCAGAATTACTATGGATGGATATATATATATATATAAAATACATTAAAACAAAAAAGAGTCTGAATTATATCATTTACAACATCTGGATTGGATTCATGTATTATTACTAGGAAGAAATAATTATATTTAAATACGTCTTAAAGTCTCCGGTCATTAGACTCGCAATTCAAATCTGTTCTAACAGGACCGACAATTTTCTCATTGGTCACTTATTTCAGGCTTTGATGTTCGTTTATGTCATTAATATACTATACGGGACACGTGGCTTTACTTCCTTCCGAAGGAATCAACGCTCAGAATTTTTACGCCCTGAAAAAATCCATCTACCCTGGCCGGGTTTGAACCTGCAAACCTCAAAAGAAAAGGCAAGTATTTTAATCACTAATGCACCAGGATCGATACAAATAACATTGATTTATTCAATCTATTACATGGAATGTTTCACAGCAATACCAATAACGCTTAAAATTGTGTGTTGTGCGGAACTGCGCATTGACAAACTTTCTTCGGATTGTTTTGGGGTCTTCATAATTATGCAATGCATTAGTCATCAGCGCAAGTTAGATGCACGAAAGGCTCTTAAATAATGTTATGTTATCCTCGCATGCACTATATTACTCCGTAGTCCATGGTTTGTAACCTAATTGAGTAATTTGTGATGTGTACCAAAGCAGTAATGTAATTAACAGGAGTACATGTACCACTATTCAAGTCTTGCACCCTTTTGTACTTCATTTCACGATGAAATGCAATTCAAAAATTTATTTTAGAAATGTATTATGTCTTCTAATTATATTGTGTATAATGCACATTCAACATATTCGAACAATTCTCGAACTTCTATGCCCCAGGGCCAAACATGCATTTCCGGACATGGATTTCCTCTTGAACAATTATAGTAAAACTTCAAAATAAAAAAAAAGGTGAAATATTTTAAGTAAATTATAACATACTTAAATCATTAACCAACTATAAATTCATAATATTTCAACTAATTCCATTTATAAAATATAGACAAGCTTAGCCCTATCTATTTTTAAACTAAACTAAAAAAATAATTAATAATTAAAAATTAAAGAAAAGTTTTAAATTGAATTTTTTTCCCTATCATTTTAGTGTCTTGAATGGTATACTACACGTTCGCAGTATTTATTTGAAATATCCTGAATTGTATACCTTATACTTCAACATGCTGAGTTTTTTCTTTTTTTTTTTCTTTTAGCAGCTTAATTTCTTCTTATACACCTTGCATTACTTTTATTTCCTTTTGTTTACTAGATACTGGAGTTTTAAGTAGCCTCTCTATTGAATTAATATATATGCCTGTTTGAAATTTCTGTTCTCTCTGCAACATATTTCTCTTTGCTTTATCCAAATCCCTGTAGCTGGAGGAGAAATGCCATTAATATAATGGTGTAGTCTTAAGTCTTTTAGTCGATACAGATAAGCCACCGAGAGTTTACGAGCTCAAGAATGGGGGAAATTTGAAACTTTACGATGGAGAAGAAAATTCTCTGCTCAGAGGAAAATGACAAAGTTGAAATTTGAGCATCGTCTTCACTTTGAACAAAAATCGAACCTAAAATATAATGTATAACACTTTTTCTTCTTGGGTAATAACTGTCAATCTTTATTTTCATTATATCTTAAAACAAAAAAAATAGTGGATTATTCCTTATACATACTGACTTAAAAAGACGGACATAATATTTCTCCCTGACGAAAGAGGAGAGAGGAGAGAGAGAGAGAGGAGAGATGAGAGAAACGATAGGAGATTAGAGACGAGACGGGCGAGAGAGAGATGTAGAGAGAGAGAAGAGAGAGACAAGAGGAGAGAGAGGGAGCAGAGAGAGAGAGAGAGAGAGAGAGAGAGAAAGGGGAAGAGACGAGAAAGAGAGGGAAAGAGAGAGAAAGAAGGGAAGAAGAGAGGGGAAAGAGAGGGGGAGACGAGGAAGAAAGAGAAGAGAGAGGAAGAGAGGGAGAGAGAGAGGAGAGAGAGAGAGAGAGGGAAAGAGAGGAGACAGACGAGCGGATAGGAGAGAGACAGACAGAGAGATAGAGATAGAGATTAAACTTCCGGATTAATTTTGGTACCATATAGATCAATAATACAATATTTTGAGCAAACGCCTGATTTTATAGAAATACTTATTTTTTCTCTTAAATAACTAACTAACTCGCACTATCGAACCCGTAGGTTCATAGCTGCGCGGACATACATCCCTATCCTGAGCCAATGCTTTCCAATCATCCCCTGTATAATCTACTTCCTCAAATCATAGTTAATGTTATTCTCTCACCTCATTCTTGGTCTACCAACTGGGCGTTTCCCTCTGGTCTTCCTTCCCCATTCGTGCCACATGTCCTGTCCATCGCAATTACGAGACTTAACTGTTCTCATTATATCTGGCTTCCTATAAAGACCATGTAATTCATTGTTATTCAGTCATCTGCATTCACCTGTCTGTTCATCTCTCTTTGGTCCAAAACCTTTCCTAAGAACTTTATTCTCAAACTACTCGTATCTCCTTTCCTCCCTTAAAGTAAGAGTCTATGTTTCGCATCCATATAAACTTATTTTCCTCTAAAGTAAAGTAAAGTGATCCCACAACAGGCCTCAGGAGGCCCTCGGGGTAGTAGGAGGTTAAGGCTTCCACTTTTTCTAGACAATCGGCATTTTATGTCAGCCGGGTTGTCAGTCCTGCGTGACGGCCGCCTTTACCCCAGAACAAGCATCTGGTACTCATTTCAGTTAGAGGCTGAGTCCACCCCAGGGCCATAGTGCCGCCAGAGGGTTTGGGTCAGTTTTAAAAATCTGACCCCACGGGACTGAACCCTAGACCTCCGGCTTGTAGCTCAGTGCCTTAACCACTATGCTACGGCGTGCCCCCACTATTTTCCTCTTACAGTGTTAAATTGATAAAACTGGCATGTCTTTTCTTAAATGTTCTTAATGACTCTGAGGTGGCCTTAATATTAGGTTGATCACACATCCGGGGAGGCCCGCCCATCTCCTAGTGTGGTGAATGAAGTATGTATATGATCCAAAGGTAAATATTCTCCAGATAGGTCGTCTACCTGTAAAGCCTTAGTAGCATGGGGTGTGTTAAAATACCTACAAAGGGAGAGATTAAACTAGGAAAATATGTAAAGAAAATATTGATAAATCGCGTTCGCCGCTATTGTTAAATACGTAGTTCTCTTACGATCATGTCACTAGCGATAAGCTTATATTCAGTTTAGCACATTTTGGCTAGTATTTCCGAAATTATTACCACGTCTTAAAAGTTATTTACCTTTATTAAGGTTGATTTGATTATTTTTTTTGTATATAAATTATCTATTGAATTTATTTATTTGTATGTATTCTAAGTTTTTAAACTTACAGGACCTTGTGGTATTCGCAATTAAGTTTATCACGTTACACCGTCCCTGGAACCATTATTGTCATGTCTTCGTCTACAAGATCGTAATCGTAGACCGTCCATTCCCTATCCCTTTCTATAAAATACTATATACATAATTGCCTATTTATTTTACCACACCGCTTCGTTAGACTCTCTGATACACATAAATTAGGCACACGATTCCATCATATTGTCCTTTATATCCCTCCTTATCACACTATCCATTACTCAAAAATTTTACAGTTTCTCTTGCTAGACATGGAATTCCCTTCCACCATATGTCAGAGACTGCCGAACTTAAATATATTTCAGAAACAAAATAAAAAAAATTCTATTAAGTGACATAAATATCTACCAATAATATTATTTTAATAATATTACTAATTAATTTTTTATTTAATAAAGATAGTATTAAGATTTTACAGTAATTTCTAACTAATGTCTTTTATTATATAAGCGATAGATTAATGCATTACAGTTTATTATTTTCCTTGTATTTTTTCATATATAGTACATTAGAGCTGTTCTTCCTTTATACATATATATTATTTCATTATTTTTAATTTCAATTATCTTTAACTTTATTTTATTATAAGTTTTTACTTTATTACTCAGATTTGCCAGATAATCGTTTAGTATGTAACATTATTGTAATTTTTGTATTTGACTGTACTCGCTTCGGCGGTACATATACTAACATTGGAACGATACAGAGAAGATTAGCATGGCCCCTGCGCAAGGATGACACGCAAAATCGTGAAGCGTTCCACATTTTTTAAATGGCCGTCGGTGGCGTAGTCGGTAGAGTCCCTACCTTCCACTCCGGCGACCCGAGTTCGATTCCTGGCGGGGTAGGAGATTTTAAATCTCCACCTTGGGACTGGGTGTGTGTGTCCTGTCCTTGTGTCTATGTGAGAATTAAATAAAGTTAACAAACAGGTAAAACAAACAAAGATAAAGGTAAAAACAATAAGAAAAACCGGTATAAACGAAAAAAAAAAGAATGTAACAAATGTTGTCCTGGTGAGTGGAAGAGAGAATCATATGGCCTTAACTCAATCAGGCTAAACAATAAATAAATATTAGCATGAACAAGTTACAATATTATTGTATGTAAGATACTTTATTGGAGAATAAAGTACTTAAGAAAATTTTTGGACCAAGAGAGATGAACAGACAGGTGAATGGAGAAGACTACATAACAATGAACTACATGGTATGTATAGGAAGCCAGATATAATAAGAACAGTTAAGTCTCGTAGACTGCGATGGGCAGGACATGTTGCGCGTATGGGGAATGAAAGACGTGCATGGAAGCTTCTTGTAGGAAAGCCAGAGGGAAAACGCCCAGTTGGTAGACCAAGAATGAGGTGGGATAATAACATAAACTATGATTTGAGGGAAGTAGATTATACAGGGAATGATTGGAAAGCATTAGCTCAGGATAGGGATTTATGGAGGACTTATGTCCGCGCGGCCATGAACCTACGGGTTCAATAGTGCCAGTGAGTAAGTAAGTAAGATACTTCATTGAGTAAAATTGGAGGTCCTACGCAACGCTCCAGCGTTGTATATTGCCGAAGGAGAGGCCAATAAATTGAGATAGCAATGTGTTTAACAGAGACGATGACAGATGGACAATAGTGAGATTTTTGTTGCACATCTGCGGGGTTGACATGTGGACGCAATGAGTACTCAGCGTGGAACCCTCGCTTGTTAGCGCCAACTTGCTGATTGGCTTCATTTTTCACCCAACTCAGCGGTGTGTTCACATGCACATTGATCGCTATCAGGTGACCCACAATGTAATCAAGGTGGCAGTGATTTTACTCTCAAGGTCTCTTTCAATCACAACAAGATGACAGCGATTTTAACAAATAAAATATAATTAAACATAGATGGAAGTTATTTTCTTATCATGATATTTACAATATTTCAACACATCGAGGTGACGATTTTACCTGACTGACTGACTGAATGGCTGAATGACTGACTATACTCCATTTGTTCCTCGTGGGAACATGAGTACTACCCAGCGGGAGTTTATTAACCAAGTTATGCTTATTTAACCTATAGATGTCGATGAGTGGCATATGGTTAGCGCATTGCCTCAATGAGACACCTAGGTATTACTTGGATGGTAGAAGGTCGGTTAAATTTTGTACAGAGGCCTCTTTATTCAGGCTTGCGGTTCTTTAACGAATATGAAAAATCTTCAGACTCGGGACCCACGGCTTATAATCTCTCCCAGAGGATTGCCCCTTGGATTTTTACATCCTAATAAATAATAGTTTTAAAAAACTAAAACAACACGCTTTATTAGAAAACCGAAATAAAAAATGAAAAATAATTTTAATTTCCAACACGCTTGGGATAAAATTAAAGTGGTCAATAAAAAATCATCTCCAACACATATAGAATAAAGCTAAATTTATCATCAAAAATAAAATTATTTTACCATCAAAAGCGTGGGGTGCTCTATATCAATTAATATATTTAATAATAAACAGATATTGGTAAAAGTAAAGTCTCTAAGAAGAAAATGTAAAAATAATAAAAAGCACCCCACGCTTTTGATGGTAAAATTATGTTCTTTTTGTTGATAACTCTAGTTTTATTCTATATGTGTTGGAGATCATTTTTTTGTTGACCACTTTAATTTTATCCCAAGCGTGTTGGAAATTAAAATTATTTTTCATTTTTTAGTTCGGTTTTATAATAAAGCATGTTGTTTTAGTTTTTTAAAACTATTATTTATTTTTTTATTTTTTAGTTTTAATAATTTACAGAATAAAATAAAAATGTAAATATCTTTAAATTCGATACTATTGTAGTATGAGCTAAAAGTAATACTCTTCTAAAAAAATCCACCCAGCCGGATTTGAACCAGCGACCTATAAGGTAAAGTGATCCCACTACAGGCATCAGGGAGCCCTTGGGGTAGTAGGAGATTAAGGCTCCCACTTTTTCTTGACAATCGGCACTTGATGTCAGCCGGGTTGTCAGCCCTGCGTGACGGCCGCCTTTACCCCAGAACAAGCGTCTGGTACTCATTTCAGTTAGAGGCTGAGTCGACCCCAGGGCCATAGTGCCGCCAGAATGTTTGGATCAGTTTAAAAATCCTGACCCCACCGGGACTCGAACCCTCGACCTTCCGGCTTTTAGCGCAGTGCCTTAACCACTACGCTACGGCGTGCCCCCTCTGGATTACTGAAATAATTTCACTATATAATTATTACATACCACTACAGTTCACCGCTCTACCAACTGAGCTCTTACAACGATTTACTAAAAAGTCGTCAAGTCCGCAACCTATTATACCAGTTTTCATTTTTTTGATTTTCTGATGATTGTGGCCAGGATTTTAGAAACAAAATATGAAATTATTGTATTGTTACGGGTCCTTTACAAGTATGCAAAGTTTCAATTCGATCCAATGACTTTAAATGGGTGAAAATCGTATTGAAAGATTCCGTTACATAGATAAGGGTCAAGCTAATATGAAGAGTGTAAAAATCCATCGGGTATGAACCCACGTCCCTCGGAACTAGAGGCAAGCCCACCCCTGCCGATATGATTTTACGTGAACGAAAGCAAATAAATAGGTAACAGAGATAACACAGAGCAACAAAAAATATTTTTTTTTTTGTCTCAGAAAGAAACATATGTGATTCTGATAGTACTTTTTTCTCTCCTGAAATTCAAATATGATATCGGTTTTTCTCCATCACGCAAGGTTTCCGAGAGACAGGAATTTATAATTTCAAACACTTTAATATTTTCTACATTCGTAACTACACAATATTCGAACATTCGGACTCAACTAAAAAGTAAGAAATGACAATTTTCTGCTATATTTCGCCTGTGGAGCATCCCTCTTGATGTTCCAACAATAATCGGCCAGCATATTAGGATGCATTTGCCTTAATATATCTTTTCCATAGCTGAAAATCCTGAGTTAGCTCATTTGGTTCTATTTTACAATGGACAAATGGACGAAAAAACGTTTATTAAAAAATAATTATTTAAATCCATTAATTGAAATTGAAATAAAACAAACTGTGGGTGATGGAGAAATTCCGAATACATATTTGAAAACACAATAAAAAACTGCATTAAGTACAACTATTGGTACTCACGAGGCAAAAATCATGTTGACCAGTGTAATTCCCAATACTTCAGCATTCGAGATTAAAATGAGTTTGCAAATAAATTGAATATAATCACAGTGTCAGTGATTTTAATCGCATGGTGTTTCCCGATAATTCAATATACGGTATCAAGACAACAGCTATTTTACACGCTCGAGGCTACAAGCCGGAAGGTTGGGGGTTCGATTCCCGGTAGGACCACCAATATTTTTAAACTTTAATAGTTAACAATCCATCCATCCATAGTAATTCTGCCCGAAGGCAGGTCCTTCACTGCAATCATAGCACTTACATGCTATGCCTGCAGCTTTACTAGGGAATTGTGTAGGTGTGGTAGCTTCCCGTTGCTTTCCACGCCGGTGAAGGATGATGATAATGATAATGATAATGGTAAGGATGATAATGGTGATGGCCATATGATTTCGGGGACCGTTTGGGCCTTAAAGTTTTCCTGACATTTGTCTTACAGGTGAGGAAAAACCCCGATAAAAACCTCACCCAGAAAAACTGTCCCGACCGGGGATCGAACCCGGGCCCGCTGCGTGACAAGACAGCACGCTACCTCGAGACCACAGCGGTGGACTAGTTAACAATATAAAATTATTATCGGAAAACTCAGTCGTATTCAACTACATAATGCTGATGAAGTATCAAGAAGGTCTTTCGAAACATATGTTACAGATTAAAGTGCCAGTGAGTTTAAGTATAGCGGTGATTAAAATTAAAGGAAAAATATTATGAACATCAGTTAAGATTCATAAAACAGAATTAGAAAGATAATACGTAGTAATAACATCAAAACAAAAATGTTAATGTTCGTTTGAAAGTAAACTACCTTGCATATGAAACGTTTTCACAACTTTGTCCTGAGTTTTTAATACACTAACAGTTCCATCTTTTGGACGATAAACATTTATGTACAAAAATAATAATAAAAAACACAGACAACAACCTATGCACCAAGGACTTTATTATGGTGTTACGTTATTCGCATAAACGTACGCATAGGGACCTTATCGTAGTAACTGGGGAACATTAAAAATCATAGCCAAAATAAACGTGCATTACAAATCGTGTTAGTTACGTATCTTATCTGAACTGTTGCGGTGTTTTAATTTGAATTTGCACCCCACTCCACCCCTAACTCGCAACACATGTTACTGTTCATGTTTCCGGTTCAGCTCGCTGCCACGTGCGTGCATAAAGGGGGAGTCTTCGGTTCAATACCCGGGAGGGATTATATTTTTATGGAAATAATGAACCATCATAAGCGCCCTTTGTATTCCAAAACCACCCTTTTGTTAGAGATTTAAATTAATTCCGACAAAGGAATAGTAAATAATTTGCTATACTGGTAAATTTCCGCATTTATTCTTGGAATAAAAGGGATAAAGTTATAAACAGACAGGCCGTCTCGGTATACGCGTGGCTGCCTCGACTGCAATCATAGGTTCGAATTCTGGTGGTTTCAGACGGGTATAACAGGAAGCCAGATATAACAACAACATTTAAGCCTCGTAGACTGCGATGGGCAGGACATGTGGCACTGATGGGGAATGAAAGACATGCATGGAAGCTTCTTGTAGGAAAACCAGAGGGAAAATGCCCAGTTGCTTGATCAAGAATGAGGTGGGAGAATAACATTAACTATGATTTGAGGGAAGTAGATTATACAGAGAATGAATGGAAAACATTACCTCAGAATAGGGCCATGAACCTACGGGTTCGATAGTACCTGTGAGTTAGTTATTGGTGGGATTTTTCGGGTTTTTTTCTCAGAGTTCTTCCGTTTCCCGAATTTCATTACACCAACACTCTCCATTCTCCTTTACCTCCCCTACATATAATTTCATTTTTAATCCATTCATTTCATATCATCCTTCAACTCATCTCATGTAAGGAAAAATAGTCTGGTTGGCGCCGATGTGTGTTGAAAATATGTGATTGCGTGGATCTAGTGGGACCCACCAGGGTGTTGGCTAACGAATTCGAGCCTGAGCATTAAAATGGCAGAAGGGTCATGAGAGAAGAAGCTGGTGTGTTGAACTCGGAAGACGATCTACAATTCATTTAACACCGTAGAGTAGGCTTCATTCCATTCATCCTAAATACACTGGGATAGCAAAATATAGGGTGATGCATTTTTCAGGTCGTGGTGCTCAGCCCGGCCAGTCCGAATAAAGAACTAAGAACTAGGAACAGACATAGAAGTAGACAGAGATATACGGACACACACATTTATAGATGAAAAACATATACAGACCAATATACATACAAACACTATCACTATATAAATAAGTTTTACATATATTCATAGGTACATAAAATATATACAGAATATATACTTATACAAACAAATGTCCTAATATGTGGTATCATAAAACTTTCAATTATGCCTCTAAATGGTTAAAAAAATACAAATTTTAACTTGAGACGCAAACTTTGAGGGTAAGTGCCCATATTATCTTTTTCGGGAACTTTTCACTTTTTAAGAAAGAAAATGAAAGAAAAATAATTATTTTCATCAACATTTATATATATATATATATATTTATATATATATATTATATATATATATATATGTGTGTGTGTGTGTGTGTGTGTGTGTGTACCGCTGTGGTCTCGAGGTAGCGTACTGTCTTGTCACGCAGCGGGCCCGGATTCGATTCCTGGTCGGGACAGACTCCTGGGTGAGGTTTTTTCGGGGTTTTTCCTCACATGTAAGACAAATGTCAGGAAGCTTAGGGCCCAACGGTCCCCGAAAATCATCCAGCCATCATCATCATCATCATCATCCTCATCATTATCATCATCTTCCATCACCGGTGTGAAAAGCAACGGGAATCTACCACACCTATAATTCCTTAATAAAACTGCAAAGCATAGCATTAAAATGCTATGATTGCAGTGAAAGACCTGTCCTCGTGCAGAACTACTAAAGGAATATATATATATATATATATATACAGTATACAAGCGCCGTAGGCGAGTGGTTAAGGGAAGATGCTGTAATATATATTGAAGTATATCATAATATATATTGAAGTATATCATAATATATATATATATTATAATATGAACATTCATTATAATGTATGACTGTCCTAAATTAACACAATTATCGACCTAATTGATCTTTTTGTTAAAATATGCTGAAGAATGATTTTAAAGAATTCTGTCATGAATATTTAAATAGGTATTACCTTTGTAGTTATTTGGAAAAGTCATGCAGTATAAGGGATTGTTACACAATAGGTAGTCTTACCTAATGATGACTTAGCTTTTAAAAGGTCATAGGTTAAGCGCATTCAATATGCTTTTCAGAAAGGGAGAATCTGGTTACATGTACAATACAACCAAATTGATTCTCACGTATACATTGTAACTACGTCATTACTCAACTGGTATATATGTATGAAACTTATGATTGTAAGTTAGACAGTTTTTTTTCATCGGTGTTACGATACCCTGTCTCACGTTTTTCTGTATTAAAGTCTGTTTGTTTCTCACTACTGCTCCGCTGTGTCTTCTTATAGTTAGGTTTAATCCTATCTACTAACCACATTTCCGAAGAATTCCTGGGGTTGATTCCTAGTCTATAAATTTACAGATATCTACTAGAACTTCAAGACGATCTTCACCTCCTGACACAACTCTTACTTATTTTGATTATTATTTATACTTTAAAAATAATCCTTATAATTATAGAAGGAATCGACCACCCAGATATTACATGGTGGCAGCGCATCGGGATTGGAAAACCAGCGAGCAGTGAGACATCCGAAGGTGCGAACGAGCTGGAGAGACTCTTCAATTAGTCCCAGATAATTCAGAGCCTATCTCGAGGGATCAACGCTCCAGAGTAATCCACAGGCGCCGTGGTACCCGTAAACGCACCAGAAGAAAGCAGACAGTGGTCCTGAGGCCAACACCAGCAGCCACCGACGCGCTCGAGGGACGTCCTTGGTGTTCAGCCGTTGGCAGCCTGCACCGCGAGAGGAGTCGCACCCTGAGGGGAGCTGAAAGGCCATCACTACGACTCTGAACTGTGCATCTCAGACCACCCTACATCTTTCTTTAGGTGAGTCCAATTCCATTATGGCTAGCGAGGGCGATATTGATATTAGCGAGGAAAGCTATATCCCTGTAGTTCAAGCAGTTAAGTTGATACCCCGAACATTCGATGGAAACCCCAAACATTTAAGAGAATTTATAGAAGGAGTAGAAGCTGCGGTTCAGGTAGTCCATCCAACCAAACAACCCTTATTGTTAAGATTTATAGAATCCAAAATTTCAGGAGACGCTAAAGATAGACTTTTAGCTAGGACAGAGAGAGAAACTTGGATTCAAGTTAAAGCAATATTGGAGGAGAACTTTTCTGTAAGGAGAACGCTAGAATATTATGCAGGAATACTCTTTAATTCAAAACAAAGTACAAATGAAACAGTTGCACAGTGGGGTTCAAGATTAGATGGAATAGCCATGGATTTAAGAAGAGAAGTCAGAAATAGATTGGAGAGGTTAGAAAGACGCGATAATTCGAGATATGTAGAAGGAGGCCTACAGCTGATAGGAGAATTTTTAAAAGGTACTTTCGTAGCAGGGTTAAAGGACGATAAGATTAAGTATATAGTAAAGGCTAAGGGTGAAGAAGAATCATTAGCGCAACTAATCGAAACCGCATTACAGGAAGAAAGCGAGGTAAAGTCCACGAGATTTAGGGGTAATCAAAATGGACAAGGACATCCAATCACAGGGGCAGTAAAAAGGGAATTTAGAAGACCGTACGGATCAGAGATAAAGAGAGAGGTTAACCTGGCCACAAAAGAAATAAGGTGTTATAATTGTAATGAGATAGGGCACATTAGTAGAGAATGTGGTAAGAGACCGCAACCCCGTAGGCATGGAGGACGGGACAGAGCAGCTCTGGGAGGCCGCCAGGGAAACGAGAATTCGGGTTACCTGAGCAGTCGCAGGTAATCCTCCCGTCTGACTGCGCGCCAGGACTCATGGAGTGCCTGAGGGATCATACTAGGGTAAATATGGAAGGGGAATTACCTGAACTAGTTGATCAGAAGTTTAAGGATAGGATAGATAAAGCCGCTAAAATAGTTAGTGACGCAAACGAATCCCCAGATGACAGTGTTTGTTGGGCAGTGTCGCAAGGCGAACTGCATAAGTTGACTAGAACGCCGATAAATGGGTTCTGTGACTGTGGGCCTAGCGTGGTTGGGGAACGCCAAGAGACTGTAGGCTCGAAACAGTGGAATAATAGAGAGAAACGCCAAGAGACTGTAGGCTCGAAACAGTGGAATAATAGAGAGAAACGCCAGGAGATTGTAGGCTCGAAACAGTGGAATAATGGAGAGAAACGCCAGGAGATTGTAGGCTCGAAACAGTGGAATAATAGAGAGAAACGCCAAGAGATTGTAGGCTCGAAACAGTGGAATAATAGAGGGAAACGCTACGAGTCGTCCACAAGGGATAGAACTTGGGATAGTGGATTTAAGGAAAAATCCAAGGACACCAAACCTACCTCAATGGAGACAGCGTGTTGTGAGATCGAAGTAGGGACTCTTAATGCTATTAATCAGTGGGACGCCTCTGGTTATGAACCGAGACCCTGGGAGATGTATATCCTAAGTGAACAATTAAAAATGGCCTAGGTTTAGTATTGATAGATACTGGTGCACAAATATCATTAGTTAAAGAAACATCACTAAAGAGAAACGTTATAAAGGATAACTGTAATATGAAAATACAAGGTATTAGTGGGAACTCTATAAAAGTAAATGGGATAACTCAATTAGTATTGAATAATTGTGAAAATCATACAGTTGTTATTGTCATATAGTAGATAAATTACCCAGAGATTTAGATATAATTTTAGGCCAAGACTGGCTCATGGAACAAGGTTATATGTTAAATAAAAAGATGATTATTCCTCCGTATAGTGAAAATTTAATGGAATTTCCTACGAACGAAAGAGGGAACAGATTCATAGAACGGCAAATTTTACAGCCAGGGCTAATTTGCGCTAACGGGATAACAAAATGTGATAAGACATTCACATGCCTAGTAATTAATTTAACAGCTGACGCACAGATAATAAAGAAAATACCAGAACTAGTTAAAACCGCCCACTCAAATAAGTAAGGAACAGGAAGTATCAGTTGAAAATTTCGTACCTCAAAGATTAGATTTATTAAATAAAAATCTGAGACTTGAACACGTGAAAGAAGGAGCCCATAGTATACGAAACATTTGCACAGAATACGCGGACATATTTAAGCTTCCGGGAGATAGACTAACAAGCACAACAGCTGCTACACATTCCATACCCACACCTTCAATTCCTAAAGGAAGAGCTATAACTTTGAAGAATTATAGGTTAGCAGAGGCTCATCAAGAGGAGATTGACAAACAAGTTACACAAATGTTAGAAGACGGTATTATCGCACATAGTAAGAGCGAATGGAATTTTCCACTAATAGTAATACCTAAAAAGGAAGATGCTTCTGGAAAGAAAAAGTGGCGAATTTGTATAGATTTTAGAAAGTTAAACGAAGTAACCGTAGGAGACAGCTATCCTCTTCCTAATATCCAAGATATATTAGGACAAAATAGGAAAGGCTAAGAGATTTTTCAGCAGTAGATTGCGCAAGTGGATACCTTCAGTGGCCGATTCAGCTGAGGAAAAGACAATGTTAAAACCGCTTTTAGCACCCCTAACGGACATTTCGAGTACAAGAAAATGCCTTTTGGAGTTAGGTCGGGACCAGCTACATTCCAAAGGATGATGAACTCGGTACTCCAAGACTCAATAGGCAATAGATGCTTTGTGTACATGGACGATATATTAGTAATGGGCGAAAACTTAGAAGAACATAATAAAAAATTACGGGAAGTGTTTAATCAGTTACGGAAACACAATTTAAAAATCGAACCTGATAAATGTGAATTTTTGAGAGAAGAATTAAAATATCTAGGGACACGTGGTTACCGCTCAAGGTGTCAAACCCGATCCGAATAAGATACAGGCAGTTACCGAATTTCCAACTCCAAAAGACACCTAAAGACATAAAATCATTCTTAGGTTTGGCAGGATATTACAGAAAATTTATAGAAGAATTTAGTGCGATTGCAAAACCTCTGACTGAATTGTTAAAGAAAGATAAAAAATGGAAGTGGGAAGATACGGAACAGAATAGCTTCAATAAATTGAAAGATAAATTAACGACAGCTCCGTTGTTACAGTATCCAGATTTCACACAAACCTTTATAGTAACGACAGACGCGAGTGGATACGCTTTAGGCGCAATTCTTAGTCAAGGAACGTTAGGAGATGATAAACCCATTGCTTACGCTAGCAGGACTTTAAATCAAGCCGAATCGCATTACAGCACTGTAGAAAAGGAACTATTAGCAATAGTATGGGCATGCAGACATTTTAGACCTTATTTACTAGGACGTAAATTTCAAGTAGTGACAGATCACAAAGGATTGGTCTGGCTATTTAAAGTGAAAGACCCTAGTTCGAGATTAATACGTTGGAAACTTCAACTTTCAGAATTTGAATTCGAAATTCATTATAGGGCAGGTAAAAGACACGTAAACGCAGATAGTTTGAGTAGACACCCTGTAGAATGTTGCACCTTGGATAATACGCACTTAACTGAGGATCGTAAGAAGGAAATAATCAAGGAATTTCACAGCTGTCCAATTGGAGGACATCTTGGAATCAATAAAACTACCGATCGAATTAAATTATACATAACTTGGCCGGGAGTAGAGAAAGACGTAACCAATTACATTAAAAACTTGTAAGATTTGTCAATTTAATAAAGACGAGAAGCAGAAAGTAAAACAACCTTTAGAGGTCACGGACACACAAAAGGAACCTTGGATAAAAATTTATTTAGATATAGTGGGACCACTTCCGCTAACCGAGAGAGGTAGATCTAAATATATATTAACTTGTCAAGATAACTTAAGTAAATATTTAATAGTCATACCCTTAAAGACACAAACAGCTGAAGAAGTGACAGAAGCTTTCGTAAACAATGTTATTTTAATTTATGGGATTCCTGATATCATATTAACTGATCAAGGAACAAAATTTATGTCAGATTTATTTAAAAGAATATGTAAACTATTTAAGATTCAGAAACTAAGCACTACTGCTTATCACCCTGAAAGTAATGGAGCTCTAGAAAGAACTCATAAGACCTTAGTAAACTACTACTACGTTGTTTTTGCAATCCTAGAGGAGCCGATTGGGACAAATGGTTACCTTTCGCCAGTTTTACGTACAACACTACCCCCCATAGTATTACTAAATACTCTCCTTATGAATTATTGTATGGAAGAAAATGTAATATCCCAGGAATTTTACAAACTAAATCACAACCTTTATATAATTACGACGATTTAATTCTAAATGTACGGAATAAATTGCAAAGTTGTCATGAGATAGCTAGAGAAAGGCTTATTAAGTTTAAGGAACTACAACGATCGCGTGTGAAAAGCAATTATGTTGAATTCAAGAAGGATGATCTAGTACTTCTCAGAGTAGAAAATAGGAATAAATTAGATCCAATATGGAAAGGTCCATATGAGGTTAAGACTACTGAAGGTCACAACGTGGATAATACAAAAGTTAGGTAAACGCAAATATGAGACGGTACATTCAAATAGATTAAAGCCATATTTTCCTTTGCAGGGAAAAGAAAATGAAACTTCATAACACATGGGTAATGCTAAAAATGTTAATACCATTTTGGTTGGGGAAGCTTACAGACGCTCAAGAAGTAAAAGCTCTGGATTCGAAGACCGGTGTGGTACTTTGACGAGATAGGAATTATACAATTTTACCCTATACAATGGAAAGTGGTAAGTTATATAAACTTGGAACCAACTAGAGATCTTTGGAAAACAGACAAAAAATCATTTACGTGTGATAACTGATTATTGTGATAAGATAAAGGGAGAAAAGTGGTATCATTTGACAGATTGTGGGAGTTTAAATCACTTTGTAAAAACCAAAAGTCAGGTATGTTGAAAATTTAAAAGAATTAGTCACAGAATATTTTAAAAACACCTAATGAACAGAATACTAGAAGCAAGAGAGGCGTTTTTAAATTTTATGGGAGATATTGCTAAGATATTATTCGGTACTCTGACTCAATCTGATGCAGAGGAATATAATAAGCACATTTCACAGTTAGAGAAGGAACAGGCAGAATTTTTTGCATATTCTAAAGGATGAAAATTACAGTGATTAAATCAACCATTAATTCAGTTAACTTAACTATAGCAAGGGTGAACCGGAATGAAAATATTTTAAAAAAAGGTTTAATAAAATTAAATAATTATACCACTAATAGGATTAACGCACTGCAGAAGGAAATAGAAGGTATTAGTTTAGCCAATGAACAAATAAGGATTTCTCTTAGAGGTGTGGAAGAATGCCAGCATTCTTTTGAACTTCTTATAGACGCATTTGTACCACGCAGAGCAAGGAACTCTTCAACCTCAATTAATTACGGTGGAAAGAATTAAGAATGTTATGAAAGCCCAAACGCTACCAACTGGTCTGGACTACCCTAATTTTTCTTTTTCAGAACTTCAAAATTTAATTACACCTCACACCTATTCTTATAAACAATATCTAGTATATGTATTACAAAATCCCCCTTCTCTCTCTCCTACTCCGTATCACTTGTATAAAAACCACTTAATTTTCCTGTCAAGAAGGAAGGTAATATTTAACATTTTCTAAAAAGCGCAAACAAAGAATATATTTTCAGTGACCGTTTGAGACAACATTACGGAAAAATGACAACTAATGAACTAACAGGATGTTTTCGTCCTAATCTTTTGCATTATGTATGTAAAGAAAATATACCGATTTATTTGTACACCCCTGAAGCTGATTGTGAAGCTTCACTTCTTCATCCATCCACCACTAAAGTTCCAAAAAGTTGGCGAGACTAGAATTTTCACATTGAACAAATCCTACTGGATTCCCTTATATTTATCTAATGAATGGTTATTTGTCACCCCAAAACCAGATCGTATGACTGTGTTATGTGGCGACAAATCAACACAACTCAATATTGAAAAGGAAGGTAAATTATCGCTAGGACAGAATTGCAAGGCTTTTAATGCCCACGTAACCTTACATGCCATGAGTAATTTGGTAAGTAACTTAACCATAGATTTTATACCGACAGCACCTCTTGACTTCGACTGTTGCTTTGATATGGATAAAACTAACGACTACGAGAAATTACAATTGGACATGCCTTTGTCTAACCTAATGTCATCGGTAGATGATTTGAGAATGGCCAGTATGAAGGCCGATGATTTAGGTAAGTTAATAAAACAGCAAGAAGAAAATGATTATTCGAAAGTGGTATATACATATAACCACATGGAGTTCTGTAATGGGTACGATCATATTCGTAACCTTGACTTGTTGTTGTTGCATTTGCTGTTGTAAGAGCTACAGAACTTTAATATTTTGGTTATGGGATAAATGGACTCCAAGAAAATGCTGGAAGGAGACGACCGAGAGGCTGTGTGTTAACATACATAATTACTCTGGGCATGATCGTGTAGTATACACTAAAACTACAGGTAATGATGAGAGTTCACCTGTCGTGTCCCTCAAGTCATCACCGCTTATCGGAGAAAGAATTAGAGACCCCAGTTGTCCACAGAATGTATCCCCAAAAGATGAAGAAGATAAAGATAGTATTGCGCATAGAACTAGAAATAAAAATAAAACATTTCGTTAGTAAAGTTTCGACATTGTGTAATTCAAAACTTTCTATAGGGGGAAGAGTGTAATATATATTGAAGTATATCATAATATATATGAAGTATATCATAATATATATTGAAGTATATCATAATATATATATATTTTATAATATGAACATTCATTATAATGTATGACTGTCCTAAATTAACACAATTATTGACCTAATTGATCTTTTTGTTAAAATATGCTGAAGAATGATTTTAAAGAATTCTGTCATGAATATTTAAATAGGTATTACCTTTGTAGTTATTTGGAAAAGTCATGCAGTATAAGGGATTGTTACACAATAGGTAGTCTTACCTAATGATGACTTAGCTTTTAAAAGGTCATAGGTTAAGCGCATTCAATATGCTTTTCAGAAAGGGAGAATCTGGTTACATGTACAATACAACCAAATTGATTCTCACGTATACATTGTAACTACGTCATTACTCAAATGGTATATATGTATGAAACTTATGATTGTAAGTTAGACAGTTTTTTTTCATCGGTGTTACCGATACCCTGTCTCACGTTTTTTTGTATTAAAGTCTGTTTGTTTCTCACTACTGCTCCGCTGTGTGTCTTCTTATAGTTAGGTTTAATCCTATCTACTAACCACATTTCCGAAGAATTCCTGGGGTTGATTCCTAATCTATAAATTTACAGATATCTACTAGAACTTCAAGACGATCTTCACCTCCTGACACAACTCTTACTTATTTTGATTATTATTTATACTTTAAAAATAATCCTTATAATTATAGAAGGAATCGACCACCCAGATATTACAATGCCTTGGCGCAGAGCTATGGAATTTAGGTTGGTTCGAGTCTCATTGGGGAAGAAAATTTCTCATGCAATTTCTGCCAATATGGGACCGGTGCCCACCCAGCGTCGTCAGGAATTTGTGTAGCTACAATAAGTAGCGACTCTAGGTTGAGAAAACAAGCTATAACAGCTAGGGGACTCTACGTGGTGACCACATGTCACCCCTACCCTGGCTGGATGTTTGTATACCTCTGTGATAACACATGTGGATGTGAGGCCAGCATCCAGATCGAAGCCCAAGGGCTTTCTAGGTTTTGTATTTCAAGGAATTTTTAAAAAATGCTAATCCATGAAAAATTCTGCCATAATCTAAGTTTTATTGCAAAATTCATTATCTGTGGAGGCATGCAAATGCAGCACAATTAATCGCAAGTAGTTCTACATAATAACCTATCTTGTTATGATGTAATTTATGTATAAGAGAACACGTGGGGGAAAAAAAGCAATACACATAAAGGTGACCTCTACTGACACTAGAGACAGTGAAATATTTTATTTTTATACAGATGAGAAAAGCCAGCAAGTAAAAAAAAAAAAAAATTCCCCTCAGTCATGTCTCCTGGGGTAAAAAAATGCAGAGGGATGACGGAAGTACGTACCTCTTCCTTTGGGGTAGTGGGGGTGGAATCCCCTCATAACCCGGAGACGCGTTCTGCATCATCATTATTAGCGCATGCGCTCTTCCGCTTGGGCGACACTAAACTTCATCACAGAAATGTCCACTTCTTAATGGATTTTAGCCACAGTTCAAAATAAAACTGCTTCATATTCGGTCTCCAGCTGAAAATCGATTGCTTTCTCTTTGTCCAATCACAACACTTTCTCTTCAGATCGCATCACTCGAAAATAACTTCTTCCATACCACTTCCCTATACACTTCTAATGATGTTTCGGTCAAAGGAGTAAACTCCGTATTCGAAAAGATGAGAATATATGAAGCTGAGAATCTAAGAACAAAAAGTAAATTACATAATTCCATTAGACAACGTTGTAAGTCATTGTGTATCTAAATAAATACCCTATAAATGCTGCAGCCATGGTTCGAAATTAAATTAAAACACGTAAACACGTACAGATCATGTATGTAGGAATTTAAATGACTCATAATATATTCCTCGCCCAATATGTAAGTAGATACATACAAAGAACCAATTTTAGATGCGCAAAAGAATATGCAGTAACACCGGCCTACATTAATAATATAATAATTAAAAATATAAATTTAATGGTGGGCATATTCAATTGAGTTAATTTATGTACTTCGATATTTGAAAACAATGTAGTCACTTCAAAATCATAATTTTTTATATCCTAAAAAATGTAACGGAAATAGTAGGAACATTTTCAGACATGTTTTTATAGAGAGGGAGGGGGGATGGAGGGAGAGAGAGAAACGAAAGAGGTATATAAGTGGTGCGTAAATACTTGATTTCTATAATGATTTAGCGGTTACTAAAGAACTTCACTCTATAAGTTTTGTTTCCTGCACTTATCTCTAAAATTTTTTTTTTTTTTTTTTTTCAAATGCCCCAGGTATGTCTTTCGACATTCCTGGTGTTCTCTCCTGGCATGGCGTACTTGTAACCCACTTCTGAGGTTGGGGTGCCTGGAAGGCGGGGTTACGTTGCCCCGATGATATGATGGGTGATGATGATGATAATGGTGCGCCAGGAGAGTCCCTAATCCTAAGCTTAACATAAGATGAATATGAATGATGATGATTGCGATGACCATATGATTTCGGGGACCGTTTGGGCCTTAAAGTTTTCCTGACATTTGTCTTACAGGTGAGGAAAAACCCCAATAAAAACCTCACCCAGAAAAACTGCCCCGACCGGGGATCGAACCCGGGCCCGCTGGGTGACAAGGCAGCACGCTACCCCGAGACCACAGCGGTGGACTTCCCTAAAATTTCAACATATCCTATAAGTTACATAGAATTTCATTTGTTTAATATTGTTTGTAAAAAAATAGTAAAACAAATGAGTAAAAATTACTTAAATTTGCTTCAAATTATTCAATGATCGTCCACCGCTGTGGTCTCAAGGTAGCGTGCTGCCTTGTAACGCAGCGGGCCCGGGTTCGATCCCCGGTCGGGGCAGTTTTTCTGGGTGAGATTTTTATCGGGGTTTTTCCTCACCTGTAAGACAAATGTCAGGAAAACTTTAAGGCCCAAACGGTCCACGAAATCATATGGCCATCATCATCATCATCATCCTTCACCGGTGTGGAAAGTAACGGGAAGCTACCACACCTACAATTCCCTAGTAAAGCTGTAAGCATAGATGAAAATGCTATGACTGCAGTGAAGGACCTGCCTTAGGGCAGAATTACTATGGATGGATACAATGATCTACAATAATATCTTAGAGTTTTACATTATTTTGTTTTCATTGCGGTCTGAAACATTTAAATAATTGGCAGGAGCTATTTAGACGTAAATACGATATGCCTATGGTATTATTATTGTATAATCCTCTAAATTGAACGTAGAAAACCAAACAAGTAATATTTTAATCTCTCTAACCCCCCCCCAGATATAGATATGACAAATCCAGCATTTTGCCCACTAGTATTTTCGTTAGCTCCTAACAGGGAATATAACAAGGGGTATTGAATATGTCTAAATATTATTCCCTGAGAGTAGTTAACAATAGGAGTAATAACAATAATTCAATTGTTATCTCAGTCAAATATTCAATTGATTTATTTTTTCTTTCTTTGTAGTTTCCTTTCGTTTACACTGTTGTTCCTTTTTGTTTTACCTTCGTTAACCTTTTTTCTTGTCTTATTCACACATACAAACCCAAGACAGGACACACACCCAGACCCAAGGTGGAGATTTAAAATCCCCTACCCCGCCGGAAATCGAACCCGGGTCGGCGGAGTGGAAGGTAGGGACTCTACCGACTACGCCACAGCGACGGACTCTTTTAAGTCGATGTTTCAATCTCCTTGTGAGAATTCATTTTCAAGACATTTGATACTTCCAGTTATCCATTTTGTATGGTTGTTTATTAAACAACCACACAAAATGGATAATTGGAAATGTCAAATGCCTTGAAAATATTCTCACACAAGGAGATTAAAACGTCGACTTAAATAAATTGAATATCTGACAGAGATAAACAATTATTATTATTATTATTCGTATTAATAACAAATAATTTTTCTGGGGATGTTTATCTAGTTAGGGATCATGAATTCTTGCATCCACGTCTGACCTTCAAGCCCTGTTAACGGGATACACTATCTTCATTACAAACACAATATTGAAATTAATGTACTAAGGCAAGTTTTTCGTATGGAACAGTTAAAAGTGTCTAATAGAGAAACATGTATAATCCGGAATTTAAACCCAAGATCTGCTTTAAGCGCTGGCACGTTAATCGTTTGTGCTAATCAGGCAAACTACCTTGATTCTACCAATGTACAGTAATGTAAATTTCATGATTTTTAGAGATTCAGTAAATTTCCCAAACTCTTGTCTGCTTGTAACTTATGTCATAACAAATAAAATCGGAAATTCATATTAATTGTGAAATAAATACAATAACGATTACTAAATATTTAAATTGTATTCCTCAGATGTAAGCATCTAAATAATTTTAATAAAATATAATTTCGTTTGGAAATAATTAATTTTTATCTCAAATTTCTGGTTCTTCGGTAACTAGTTACAAGTTTGATATGTAGTTTTATCACCATATTGTTGTGTGTAGGCCTACTTAAAAATTGATTAAAACGTATGTCTAAATTTAAGTGGTGGCCATATTTTGTCTCGCTGGATTTCTTTCTTGTTCATCGTTTAACCCCCTATCTTTCTATATGATTTATACCCCTTCCCATAGCAGTGGGTGCTCACATTTAAGCAGGGAGCAATTAACTTTGAATCAGACACTAGACACATACAGAGTGGCAGACCTCACGAGATATGTGGTTAGGATGCCAGGGACACTGTCCCAGGACAAAGAAAGACAAAGGACAAATCCCAGATTAAAGTGGAGATTTAAAATCGCTACCCCGTCGCAAATCGTATCCGGGCTGTCTGTAAAGCTGGGAGTCTACAGCGAAGGAATATTTCATTACTACTTATAAAATGTACAAATATGATTTTTTTAAACTTTCTCGGTTACCTATCAATGCTCCAGGATTACGTTTTTGCTCCTTTCGTTTTTATAAACGCTTTAACATTTAGTTTCATATTTCGTTTATAATCTTTGTTCACATCTAGTATGCTGTGAACGTACTTTTCGCATATACAGAATGTAACTAAATTCCCATTACATATTTTGATTACGTGCAAGTGGGGACCAAGAGGGTTACGTTTAGCATAGGAACTCATGTCCGGAAACTTACTGTTTTGCCGCTACACGCAAAATACCACAACACGCCTTCAACTCTCACGCATTTTCAGCGCCAAAGACTAGAGTAGGCATATTATGTAGCATACGTCATTCACCGATCACCTGATGTCCAAAGCTTATACATACAGTGCGATCAGTATAGCATTGGACAGCAGACGCGGGGTTTGTGCTGTGCGGTGACGAAGGCTTACACGTGCAGAAACGGGACTTGAAATGTGCGCAGACTCAGCAGTACAACAAACACATCCTACGCATTCACAGTCACAGTCAGATTGTTTGCTTCGAGTGTATAAGGTGCTCGCTCACTTTTCCTTGTGTACAGAATGACGTATGTATAAGTTATTTTAATTTAAAATTTGTATCTTATGAAAGATAAGTGTTAAGTGAATCCTGTGTGTATGAGAGTAAAGTGTAAACTGTATAATGGTTAATAATTTTTCTACTGAACAACGTGTATTTATTTATGAACAATATTTGTTAACTCAGTCTGCCGGCCAAGTACGAAGACTTGGTGTAAAAAATCCGTCACGTTCAACAGTCTATAATCTGTACAACAAATTTTATAAAGAGGTGTCAAAAATGTATGAACAACGAAGGTGAACAGTTCCAGCACCTGCTTTCAATAAAGTTGGTAAGAACGACAATTTGTAAAATAGTTACGAAAACGTGTGTGTTTGTATCACCGCGATCCTACGCTGTCCGCTCCCCACCGCGAGTGCGTCAGCAGTGTATAGTGGAATCCCCGTGTCTGCTGTCCAGTGCTATACTGATCGCACTGTATTTGTTTACATGCCATTCAGTTAAGTTTGTTATCTGCTCAGAAATGTTTGTACCTGCTGTTGTGTTGTGGTCTTTATTTCATGCTGTACTGAGCTGTACGTAATACATTTCATTTGTTGATCATTGCTGAACTATACGTTTGCGGAATACGCGGACGTGGCGTAATTGTACGGCGAAGCTTGGTGCAATGAGAGGGCTGCTCATCCACGATTATCTGGACCAACGATTTGGTTAAAAGTGGACACGTCGTGGTGGTCCGATTGCTTTATCTGCATATTTTACAGATTTGACCACGCTAGATTACTACTGTGGGGTCACATTAAATCCTTGATTTACGAGGTATCACATCTGGACCCAGACGATATGCAGCAGGTGTTAGAGAGAACAACGCGTATTTTGAGTTTTTAGCGTGTAAAGCGGGAAAACGGTACGTTTCCGGACATTAGTTCCTATGCTAAACATAACCGTCTTGCTACCAACTGTACGTCCTCGAAGTCTGTAATTGGAATTCAGTTACACTCTGTAGACAGTCAAGTGTCTTATAATAGTTCTGTGGTTTATTTTTTAAAAATATATTATAAAATACAGATTGTAATAAAACTAGCCCAGACAATAAAATTCCAACCCAGCATTTACTTCGACGGCTGAAGAAAACTACGGAAAGAAGCCATTCACGCTGGTTAGCGCCGAGATTTGAACCTGGGACTTTGCTCAAACGCTACAGTCTTAAATAACTCACTCAGTTGTTTCAATTATTGTTTACTTATTTAACGAAAAAATAAATTAAACTGTTGTCATAAAAACAATTTTGAATACCACAGCATCTTTGTGAAACTCAGACCAATACTCGCCATCATTGTAAAGTAATGCACCGATACATTTCTGTACGAAAATTTTTGTTTGAGAAAACTAGACTTACAATAACCCCACTTATGTTACTTCCACCAAATATATTATAAGTTCCGTGCTGTAGCCAAGCAGATAAAGAATGTTGCCTTGGTGCCCAGTTACGGAATTTATGCTGGTTCAAGTCGTCATGGGGGAGAAATTTTCTCACGGAATTTCGTCCAATATGGGACTTTTGCTTACATTATGAGGAATTAGGGTAGCTACACCAGCTGTAACGGCTAGGGATTCGACATGCTGATCACATGTCACTCCTACACTGGCTAGATGAACATCCACCTCTGCGAATTACACATGTGGATATGAGGCCAGCAGCGGCTTGGAGGTAGGTCAAAGGCCTTCTAGGCTTGTCGTACCATGGAATTTATATATGTATATATTAAATTAAAAACATAGTGAACACACTACTACCCTAAGAAGCCTTTGAGTGTAATAAACGATAAGGCTCCACCTTTTTAGACAATCATCACGAGATGTCAGCCGGGTTGTCAGCTCTGCATGATGGCCGTATTTATCTCTTGAACATTTTATAGTACTCATAGTACTCATTTTAGTTACAGGCTGAGTCGATCCCAGGGCCATAGTGCCGGTAATGATTTTGTTTAAAACCCCTGACTCAATCGGGAATCGAACCTGCATCATTCTAGGTTGTAAGTTTGTAATATATATATATATATATATATATATATATATATATATATTTAAATTTATGAAATTAAAATCTGAATCTTAACCATCTACTAACAAATCGAGGTAAAAACTGCATACTCCGACCGTATTCTATGGTCGAAATACAAGAATCAGAACTTGGATATCATAAAAATGAACACTGTACTATAATCTACGGAAATAATATTTTGTTAAAAATAAAAATATCTAAATTAAAGGTCCGATCATTTAATTGAAATGCGAAATAACTATTATTATATGGCTGCGAAACATGGAAAGTTACAAAAGAAATGCGTAATTTATTCCAGGTTTATGTTCTAAGACTGGAAAACCATCTACCGGTATCTAACGAAATACAGGCAAAAAAAAGTGGGGTTGAATTGGACATACTCTAAAAAAAAACATAAAACGCAGTAGAAAGGTGTGTTTGACTGCAATCCGCAAGGTGCGAGGAAGGTATGCAAAGCAAGGATGACTTGGAGGAGGAGCGCTGAAAGTGATTTGGGTGCGATGGGTAAAATGTTGGCAACAGCAAATACCCCAGCAGGATTAGAACCTACTGGAAGAGGTTCATTAAAGGTCCTGTGCTCTATTTAGGAACAAAAGGTTATGTTGATGATGATGATAATGAATCTCCTTTTTTTAAGGAAATCTTATTTTTCAGTGAATATTCAATATTTTTAAATATTATTAACGGACTTATTTAGACGAAATTGTAATTTACAATTTATAATTTTAATAATCTCTGCGATAGCGTGTTTTTAAAACAATTTATGTGACATTGGCTGCAATGTTGATTGAAAGATAGAAATTTAAAAGAATTTACCTGAAAACTAGAACATGTTATTGCGAATAACAACCAAAATTACCACAAAACACAACCGTATTTATTTTCATGATCATTAACATTGTTCGCATACAGATGAGATCAAACGAATTTATGTTTTCATGTGTCACAAGACACTGCTATTTATATTTAATTAGAAGTAAATGTTGCGCGGTCTGCCTAAATCCTGTGGCGTTATTCAGTTCATTAAAATAAACCATATGAATATCCGATGTCACCAAGCTTTTTGTATTCAATTTACCGCTGCCATAACCGTGCAAAGTAACAATGCTTGTAAGACTATTTTTCAATTGTTCAAACACTGGCGACAGTATACAATGATTGTGAAATCAATACGAGCTTGTATTCTTTTAGAGGGAGCTGACTATATACTGCATTTACAATATAATAAATAATAGTTTTAAAAAACTAAAACAACACGCTTTATTAGAAAACTAAAAAATGAAAATAATTTTAATTTCCAATACGCTTGGGATAAATTAAAGTGGTCAACAAAAACATTATCTCCAACACATATAAAATAACATTAGAGTTATCAACAAAAAGAAAATAATTTTACCATCAAAAGCGTGGGGTGCTCTATATCAATTAATATATATTTGATAATAAACAGATATTGGTAAAAAGTAAGCTCTCTAAGAAGAAAATGTAAAAATCATAAAAGCACCCCACGCTTTTGATGGTCAAATTATTTTCTTTTTGTTGATAACTCTAATTTTATTCTATATGTGTTGGAGATATTTTTTTTGTTGACCACTTTAATTTTATCCCAAGCGTATTGGAAATTAAAATTATTTTTCATTTTTTAGTTTTCTAATAAAGCGTGTTGTTTTAGTTTTTTAAAACTATTATTTATTTTTTATGTTTTAGTTTTAATATTTTACAGAATACGATAAAAATGTAAATATCTTTAAATTCGATACTATTGTAGTATGAGCTAAAAGTAATACTCTTCTATATAAAAAAAAACCCTCCCAGCCGTATTTGAACCAGCGACGTATGGATTACTGAAATTATATACCACTAAGAGTTCACTGCTCTACCAACTGTTCAACTCTACCATCTCTTACAACGACTGACTAAAACGTCGACAAGTCCGCAACCTATTATACCAGTTTTCATTGTTTTGATTTTCGGATGATTCTGGCCAGGATTTTAGAAACAAAATATGAAATTATTGTATTGTCACGGGTCCTCTACACGTATTCAAAGTTTCAAGTCGATCCAATGTTTCTAAGTGGGTGAAAATCGCGTTGAAAGATTCCGTTAAATTGATAAAAAAACACTTTTTTTATTTTCTGATGATTATGGCCAGGATTTTAGAAAATAAATATGAAATTATTGTATTGTCACGGGTCCTCTACAACTAGACAAAGTTTCAAGTCGATCCAATGTTTCTAAGTGGGTGAAAATAGCGTTGAAAAATTCCGTTACATTGATACAAAAACACTTTTTTTGATTTTCTGATGATTATGGGCAGGAGTTTAGAAAATAAATATGAAATTATTGTATTGTCACAGGTCCTCTACAAGTATACAAAGTTTCAAGTCGATCCAATGATTTTAAGTGGGTGAAAATCGCGTTGAAAAATTCCGTTACATAGATAGATAGATAGATAGGCACATGTCAAGCTAATATAAAGCGTGTAAAAATAGGTCAAGCTAATATAAAGCGTGTAAAAATAGAATATCTGAGATCTCAGTCTTCCTCAACTTTGGATGTAGAATGTACAGTACTTTCGAAGCATATGCCCTATCTTCAGCTTGTAAATTGGTACCAATTAACTAATTTACAAGCTGAAGATGGAGCATATGCTCCGAAAGGACTTCACATCCTACATCCAAAGTTGAGGAAGACTGAGATCTCAGGTATTCTATTTTTATATTGTAAATTTTACATAACCTTAATGGTGTTTCGTCATGAATTTTAAAAGTATCGATATATACTGCATGTAATAAATACATTCCTTTAATCAGAAAATACATAATTACAATCCTATTATAATGTTATATATCTTCTATAGCTCTTTTCCGCTTTTCCGCATTTTACAGTCCTCTTAAAGCAAAAAAAAAAAAAAAAAAAAAAAAATCCCACCAATATTTGGTTTTCACCTTACATATTTTATTCAGCACTAGCCTAAATAAATTACACATGTGTTATTTATTATGTTGAACAACTGAATATAAAATTTTGATAATATTATCTCGGTCAATTTTAATAAAATAATTTTAATAAAGTTTCCTTGTGTAACATCGGAAATTGCGGCCGCTATACTAGAGCGATTTTTAAATTTTCGTTTCAGGTGAACTCCTACACCTAAAGATTTTAGTGCATAATAGATAGTGGTGATACACTCGCCGTATCTGAAAATCTGTATGTACGTAGGTATACATTGCGACGAACCAAACATGGCGGTTGCTACTCGATTTTTACTTTCGGATTTCAGGTAAACACCTACTTCTAATGATCAGATTTCGCCGAGTTTTTGATAGTAACTACCTCGGTTTATTTTAATAGCATATACCGAGTTTCGTTGTGAAACATCGAAAATTGGGATCGCTGGGCGATTTTTAAATTTTCGTTTCAGGCGAACTCCTACTTATAATGATTTTAGAACATAATAGATAGTGGATAAACATTCGTCGTACTGAATGCATCGTTGCGTCGAAATTTAAATGCAATCGACCGACTACTTTTCGAGTTTTACGAGCACAAACAAACGTAGGTTGAATTTTTATATATAAACATAGGCTATATTCACTTCAAGAATAAGAATAAAACAAATATACGATTTTTATTACGAATATTTAACTCATGCCCCAAATGGGAGTCAATGACCAATCACGTTTCAATGAGTTTTGTTTTATAACCAATCACAGTCGTGTTTCACCTCGATATTTATCTACATCTGTTTATCATATTAAAGAAAGCTCCTCCTTTTTAATATTTTGAACAGGTCAGCGCATTATTTTGCAGTGACTGACTCTCTAACAAATACGTTGAATATAGTAAATAATAAACAGATTCCTTCGAACTACACATTTGATAATTGTGTGTTCAATAATTGTGTTTTTAAATACCGATTTTACTGAGTTGTTTCCAAAAAAAAATTAATAACCTATAACTTAATGTTGACTACAATATACAGTTTGATGTGTTTCATTTTTCCTCCACTAGGATGTATTTTGCAATATTGCGATCCTATTTGGCAATAAATAGTACGATCTAGTTGCAGTGATGAACAAATGAAACATAACGAAACATTTCTCATTTGTTTTCAAACATCGCCGTTTACATTAAATATATAAATATTTTACAATAACTATATTTAAACAATGATTTGTGAGTAAACAGCTTAATTTTATTCGTCAAATAGTCCTAACAAATGTCACTCTTGATTTCCAAATCCTCTAGATAAATTGGAAATCACTCGTGGCATTACTTATGATAGTTTATTTAATACATTCTCTTTAGCTTTATAAGTCATTGTATTCATAATTTTGCTTATGAAGACGGTTCATTGCTCACGGGAAATCTGATCCAACGAGGCTCCCGGTCGCTCTCGCTAGCAGTCCCCTTCCATTCCCCTGAATATGCCATATGCTTACATAGAAGCTATGAGACTGGGAAGCTCGGGGATCTACATTCGAGCGGGGGCGAATGTGTATTTGCTGGTTCTAGTGGCATTGAACATAACGAGTTTCATAAGACATGTAATTTGTAGAGCTAGTTGGTTTCACAAAGCAAGGCTTACTTTTAACGTTCACTTACACTAACATTTTAATTAAAAATAAGACATTTTAGTACTTATGAGTCCACAGAAATTTGATTTGAATATATGTGAATGTTATGGCAGACAATGTATATTTTAATGAAGTTTCTATAACTAATATAAAGAAACTAATACAACTGGTCAACATGATTTTTGTCTCATGAGTACCAATAGTTGTACTTAATGCAGTTTTTTTATCGTGTTTTCAAATATGTATTCGGAATTTCTCCATCACCCACAGTTTTTTTATTTCAATTTCAATGAATGGATGTAAATAAATATTTTTTTAACAAAAAAATTGAAAGAGCAGCAATTTGGAGCCGGAACAGGCTAGTAAATAAGCCTAAACCGTGAAGAAGAAGATGAAGATTTTTTAATAAACTTTTTTTCGTCCATTTGTCCATTGTAAAATAAAACCAAGTGAGCTAACTCAGGAGATTTCAGCTGTGGAAAAGATATATCAAGGGAAATGGAATCCTAATATGTTGGCCGATTATTGTTGGACCATTAAGAGGGATGCTCCACAGGCGAAATATAGAAGAAAATCGTAATTTCTTACTTCCTAGGTGAGTCCGAATGTTCGAATATTGTGTAGTTACGAATGTAGATAATATTAAAGTGTTTGAAATTATAAATTTCTGTCTCTCGGAGACCTTGCGTGATGGAGAAAAACCGATATCATATTTGAATTCAGGAGAAAAAATACTATCATAATCACATATTTTTCTTTCTGAGACAAAAAAAAAGTTTCTTTTTGTTGCTCAGTGTAATCATATCAATTGCATTTTGATGACTGTTTATTGTAATAGAGAAACTTTTAGGTCTAAAACGTACGGTATTATGTTGATCAAGTGAAAGCTGCTAACAAAACGTTTAATTCCGTTTATATTTCTAAAATTTTATTGACATTATTTTTACATCGATTCCCTTTAAATTTACTGATTATAAAGAGTGTGTATAACATTATAATTATATTTAGATAGTTTAATCGCTATTCTTTATGCTGATGATGTAGTATTGTTGGCCGATAGCGAGGAGATACTAAAGGACAACACGCACACACTATTGAGTAACACTAAGAAATTAGGACTGGAAGTAAATATCAACAAAATTAAATATATGGTCACACGTAGAAATCCATTAAATAATGGAAATGGACAGCTAATGACAAATGAGGGAAATTTTGAGGAGGTGGCTGAATTCAAATACCTAGGAACAATAATCACAAGTAGGAATGAGATGCACAAAGAAATTAAACATAGGCTCAATTCTGGAAATGCATGCTATTATGCATTGCAGAGACTCTTGATATCCCAACTCCTTTCAAAAAACGTTAAACTGAAAATATATAAAACTATTATTCTACCAGTTATATTATATGGGTGCGAAACATGGACTCTTACTTTAAGAGAGGAAAGGAGATTACAAGTATTTGAGAATAAAGTACTTAGGAAAATTTTGGAACCAAAGAGAGATGAACAGACAGGTGAATGGAGAAGACTACATAACAATGAACTACATGGTCTTTATAGGAAGTTAAGTCTCGTAGACTGCGATGGGCAGGACATGTTACACGTATGGGGAATGGGAGAATTGCATGGAAGCTTCTTGTAGGAAAGCCAGAGGGAAAACGCCCAGTTGGTAGACCAAGAATGAGGTGGGAGAATAACATTAATATGATTTGAGGGAAGTATATTATACAGGGAATGATTGGAAAGCATTAGCTCAGGATAGGGATGTATGGAGAGCTTTGTCCGTGCGGCCATGAACCTACGGGTTCGATAGTGCCAGTGAGTAAGTAAGTAATCACTATTCTAATTTATGGGTACTTTAAAAACAGTTATAAAACTATGATGATCTTGAAGATTCTAAATTCATTTTACACACAAAATATTAACAAATTATGACTACTTTACGTTCGCTAATCTCCCATTATCTCAACAAACTAAATTAAATAATTACATGTATACAAGCAGAGAGAATCACGGGTAAATTCTCATCAACAAGAACTGAAATAAGACTTTGTAGTAAGTATATGCAGATAGCCTAGTATTACGTACATCCGATGAAGGCTTACAAAGATCCATATAGGTCTACAGTATAATCTCCATAAAATGACCAGATATACGATATGGAAATTTGAACAACAAAGGCCGAATACTTGTTTTCAAAGGGATAGAGCATAGAACCCAATCCCTTGTCAAATTTGCTTAAATAATAACATAATAGAGTCAATTCCTTTAACTGATTTACAGTATACTTTGTCAATTGCAAATGGTGATGTCATTCCACATATGTGTTTAAAATCTGATAAAATTTTAGGCATAATTTATTTAGTACTCAAAATCGCAATTAAAGCGTAAAGCCTAGGAGTTTATAAATTTATAAAACTTTGACCAGATATATTTTGATACGGTTGTGGAGCAAAGAGGGGCCTATATTAAAAAAAAACGAAGATAAGATTGCAGTCGTTGAAATGCGATTTACAGAAAATACAAAATAGGACCACAAAAAAAAAAATAATATTAAAACAGTTGGAAATGGAATTCAAAACGCACATCAAAACTGGAAAAAAAAAGTTAGCAATCGAGTGAAAAGGATGCGAAAAAGAAGAATTCCTAAATAATTCTGAAGTTTTGCTCAATAATTATATCAATATCAGTCAAGATGGGGTTTGAGGCCGAAAGAGATCAAGTGATATAACTTTTGAACACTCATCTAATATATAACAATTGTTGTTTGTTTGTTTGTTCGTACTTTATGCGCAGCCATACCTTTGATCGAATTGTGATGAGGCACTTTGCAAAATGTTCAGGAGATTTCCGGGATGAACATAGACTATAAGAGAGTTGTGATACTCAACTCCTACACCTTAAAAATCGCCCTTTGTAGTGGAAAACGTGAAAAAAATAGCTCTTTGGAAGCTTAAATTGCTAATGCTGCCTAAATCATAACAAATACACAAAATTAATGTATACGGAATTGAATATCTCAAAAAGCTCTACAAAAAAGTCCGCGACAGCATATGTTTATCTCTTACGGATAACTCACAATAATCATTTTTGTCTTTCATTGATGCCAAGAAGAACGAGACAAGTACGTAGATTCCTGTGCAAGCATAGCAGCACATGGCGGGCTATCTTTTACGGATAACTCACAATAACGAATTTAGTCTTTTAGCTCATTTATGCTACGAAGAGCGAGATAAGTAGATTCCCGGGAAACACCTGGCAATCAGCACGGGGAATCTTAAAATAATTACGATATACATTTATAATAATTATTTTTCATTTTACTTATTCAACTAATCATAAGAAGTACATTATTTTTTGTCTTTCAACTCAGTTATGCCAAGAAGATCGGGATGAGTAGATTCCCGGACAACGTCGGGTAAACAGCACGGGACATCTAAAAATAATTACGATATAAATTTTTCTTTCTACTTATTTAACTAAACATAAAACACATTAATGTTGGTATTTCAGCTCATTTATGTCAAGAAGATCGGGATAAGCAGATTCCCGGGAAACGCGGGGTAATCAGCACGGGGTATCTAAAAATATAATTTATAATTATTTTTACTATTACTTACTCAACTAAACATAAAATCACATTAATCTTCATTTATTTAGGCATAGCAGCGCTCGCCGGGTGTTAGTTAGTTAGTAAATTAATATAATACAATACATTACCTGAACAAACTGTAATTTTTTTAAAGACATAGTGAGCATTTGTGAAATTTTAACTAGTATTAGTAACGTCAATGCCAATGCACCATGGTTTGTGTTGAATGCTATTCATTATCGTGGCTTGAGCATTCCTAACTGGGCAACAACGAACTAACACGACGTCTATAGGGATACACTTAGTTTTCAGATTTGGGAATGATTGAAGAGTGTTTTCCGATTCGGAAGTGACTGAAGATTTATAAAATAACTCTTTTGTGTTAGAATAAAATACTTAACTAACTCACTGGCACTATCAAACTCTTAGGTTCATGGCAGCGCGGACATAAACTCTCCATACATCCCTATTCTGAGCTAATGTTTACCAATCATCTCCTATATAATCTATTACCCTGAAATCATGGTCTATGTTATTCTCCCACCTCATTATTGGTCTACCAACTGGGCGTTTTCAATCTGGTTTTCCTACAAGAAGCTTCCATGTTCTTCTTACATTCCCCATTCGTGCCACATGTCCTGCCCTTCGTAGTCTACGATACTTAACTGTTCTTATTTTATCTGGTTTCCTGTAAAGATCATGTAGCTCACTGTTATGAAGTCTTCTCCATTCGCCTGTCTGTTCATCTCTCTTTTCCTAAGAACTTTATTCTCAAATACAAGTACTTTTTTCGAAAAAATCATTCTTCATTATTTATTGTAGAGCCAAACTATCAATATTGGATATTGCAATTACTTTCCTTCTTTGACAGTTATGTATAAAAATCTAAGAGCGGGAAAATTTGGCGCTTAGCTCTATGATACAAAATGTAGATTAGCATTTATGAAGATCTGGTTTCATAGCCATATGTTGCAAAACATAGAATCTCTGATACGACTGTTGGCGTTTCATTTCTGTAATAATAATGCTATATTTAAAGATTTGGCGCTAAAAGTTTGTGTACACTTATTTCATGAGCCAGTGCAACATATGACATCAAATATATTTTTTAAATGACTCAACCGGTTAACATCGTACAAATAATGGCACGGGACCCACAGCTTTTACTTCCCTTCCGAAAGAAGCCATTCTCAATACTCTTCTTCTTCGGCTTTCCCCCACTTATAGGTTTGCTGTCTTCAGTTTCCATTTATCTCAATCATTCCAATCTCCCTCTTCCAAATTCCTATCATCCATTACAGTTCTGACGTAGGTTTTCCATTTCCATCTTGATCTGCCACGTTTATTTCTTCTAGGGGGTGACCATTGGTATATATTTTTTGGCCATCTTTCATTTTACATTCTTTGTAATTGGCCATACCATTTAAGCGTTTGATTTTCAATCATCTTAACAACCGATGTGGTACATTCATTTCTCTCCAAAGGAATTCATTTCTTATTTTATCCTGTCTTGTTTTTTGGAGGCTTCTTCTAAAATAATCAAATTCAACTGTTATAATTTTATTTTTTTGTAATTTCGTCAAAGACCAAGTTTCACTTCCATATGACAAAATATTCTGTATCATGCTCTCATAAATTTTCATTTTAGTTTTCTTTGTGATATTTTTGTTCCAAATTATTCCATGTAATGTTTTTAGTTGCATTTTTTGCCATTGCAATTTTAGTCTGTACATCTCTCTCACAGATACCTAAACTTGTAATTATTGAACCAAGATATTTAAAAAAAATCACATTACTCTTAATCTCTTAAAATAAGTCGACTCTGATGGATTTGAACCTAAGAACCACAGGAAAGTACGAGTAACCGCTAGTCCACTAGAACCTACCCAATATAATGGGTAAAAATAATTGTAAATAACCATATGGGGGCAGAGGCTAATTCGGATTTCCGGATCTTTGTTCTGGTCAAAAACCCTGATGGAACTGATATTTAATTTCGGTGAAGCCCGGAGGGTCTAACTTAGTCAAATCCACTCTCCTCACCTCCAAGTTAGGGCCCCTCGGGACCTTCTTAAAATCTTTTAAGATTTTAAGATGCAAAAGAGAGCGTGGGGTGTGGAAAGAAACGGGAAGCTACTACACCTATATATCATTAGTAAAGCTGCAAACATGGCATGATGAGTCTTTCCACAGTTTTTAAGGAAAGAGTGGAGAATGCTGAGTTTGCAGTGAAAGACCTGCCCTTGAGCAGAACACTATGAATGATATGAATAACCATATTTCAAACTAGCTGACAATTTATTTACGTTGTCAGCATGTTACGAATACATACAGTATTTTACATATAAATTTAATTATTTCATAGATTATTTTAATTATTCCAAATAAAAACAGTAGTTGAAATAAAGCACTTGGACATATTATATTTCAGGACAGAGTTTTGATTATGGCAGGACAAAGATTACAGGGCTAACTGTAAAATCTCTGCCTTTAGACTAATGGAATGTTTAGTACAGTTAGTTAGAGCTGGGAGGAGAGAAGCTTAGTATATAACCCTGGCAAAATAGGGGACTTGTGTCTGTTGAAGCAGTGTTCTGATGGGTAAGTCTGCATACCATATTTCTTAATAAATTTGCTAGGACAATTAGAAAGGGAATCAAGAAGTTTAAATAGTTTCATACTATATGTCTAAGTGTAAGAGTTATCAGATAATTATTAGAATGTAAATTAGGGTAGATTTATAAACCCACATCTCCCTCTCTCGAATCTCAAGAAAGTTAGAATGTAGGTTTTCTTAATATAAGCTTAGATTAGTTATATAGGGTTAGAATAATTAGGGTTATTGTAATCATTATAGTTACAGGACTAAAATAATTTAAATCAAGAATCCATTTATTTATGTTCAAAACACGTATGCCTTTATAACTAATACATCCACATACTAACGCTCGGCTAGAACCTCATGCTACAAAGTATCCAAGTCCCGAAGGTCCTTTTAGCCCTAAGAAAACCAAGAGTTTGTAATACAGCAATTACATATTTCTCAACGCGTTTTCCCTGTTTTCTATTTTTACATTAATTTCATTACTGGTATGTATAGACAAGTTTTGCTGAGGCGAGTAAACTGTTTGCAGAATTTTTATATTCATCAAAACGCAAGTAATTTTAAATACAATGTATTAAAATCTAAACTTCAATGGTAAACCACAAAACATATTATCGAAAAACGAAATTCTCTTTCACTTTCATTAATAAATGACAAAGCTTTATTCCATCCATTTTAAGAGGAGGTAGGGTTTGTGTAATCAATATATCGATCTGGTAACTTTATTTATATTGTAACAATGGGAATGAAACAGCGGGGCGGTTAGAGACATCTGGCTTCTGGTTTCAGAGGTTGGTACTTGTGAAAAGGAATCACACCCCCTTCCAAATGCCAGATTACGGAATAAAAGTGTGAGTGTTTCATAATTTATGAGTTCAGTGTCACAAAGGGTAAGGGGGATGAACATCAGAATGTGCCACCAACCGCTCCCCCACCCACCCACCCCCTAGTAAAATGTCATCGCATATGAATGTTAGAGGATTTGTTAAAAAAGAAATAAATATACTGGGGTTATTGTGGTTTCCTATTATATCATAACATTAGGCTACAAGTTGGTGTAACCCTCCTCATAAATATAGGTTGTAGCTGGGAACATAAATTATCTACATGGGTAATGAACTGAGATATTGATATTGCTAGTAATAGTGTATTACAATGCAAGGTTGGGAAGTGGTTTTTACAGAAGCGAGGAAATGATTAAAACCGAGCGGTAGCGAGATTCTGTAAAAAAAATTCACAAACGTGCGTTGTACATTATTTTTTGCACGATGGTGTTTTCAAAATAATAAATAATAGTAAAATAATAACATATTTGTTGAAAATATTTGCGTTCATTATAAACAACTGATACACGTTAATAACTGGCAACTATACAACTGGCCAATGTATATACGCTATATGCCGAAAAATAATTTAGTTGAGACTACAGCAGGCTGTAACACCAATCATGCAAAAAATGGCGACAATTATGAATGATGGTAATGGGGAGAGGTTTAAAGTTCAATTAGTTTGGAGGAATCTATAACTTTGGGAAAGAGTACGATTCCAATTATATTCAATAGTTGTACTAACTTCACCGTCAACTTCAACGTGAAGGACTAAAAATTATTCACGTAGGCCTACTTGTAATACGATACCGGTAGACCTACTGTATTTTGTCAAGTCAACTTTCAATACTGTTTCAGATAAAGTTATGAACTTCCTTAGAAGAACGAAAGGCTGCACAAGATTGGATCGGATAAAAAATGAAGATATAAGAACAGAATTAAATATACATCCATTGAATGAGAAAATCAGAGAATACAGAGAGAAATGATTTACACAAGTGGAAAGAATGAATGTAACAAGATTACCAAGAGCAGCATTCAACTACAAGCCAAGAGGTTCGAGGAATGTAGGAAGGCCAGTGAAAAGACGGACAGAACAACTGTGAGGCGGAACAGGCAATTTTTGCCTAGCTCGTGGAGTGAAGAAGAAGAAAAAGATAAATTTCAGTTAATTCAAAATGCGGTGATTTGTTTCATATATTTTTGTATATACATTCTACGTAGTATACATAAAGGACAGTGGTTTTACTTCCCTTCCTAGGTAGGTAATTTGTAATATTACAGTACAGTTATTTAGTTATTTATAGGTTAGCAACCCCGAAATTTAGGAAATAAAACTTTCAATCATGATCTCCATTCCTGTAAGTAGGCCTAAGACAGAACGCACTATCGTGCAAAAAAATAATGTTTATGTGCTAAAAGTTAAGATTGAATCATAGTATAGGCCTAATGATAAGACCAATTTTTTTTTTTTTTTTGCCTTACAAAGGAACTGCCAATCATGACACGCCGAAATCTACCTTGAAATTTCACCAGGAGAAGCGTTCTGATGTACCAAAGGCCGTGTCCATAAAAACATTTGTCGTTTTAAAGTGCAACGCACAAAATCGAAGCCAGAATCCAGCAATGGCAGCCCACTGTACGGGGCAGATGTACGTCCCTGCATGAGTTAGCACTGAGTGCTGTAAAGCGGGGCGCGGTGCGGAGGGTGGGTAGTGAGGGTTTTCCATTCTGCCAATATAGAAGTTATATTACTCGCCTATAGTGTAAATGAGAGATTTGGCCCTTGATTTTAGTGTCTTGCAGTTAAAAACGGCAGATTTTTTTGGACACAGCCTTTGTAAATCACAACGCTTCTCTGAAATAAATTTCAAAGTAAGTTTCGACATGCAATGGTTGACAGTTCCCTTGTTTAGTTCTAGATACAGACAGTTCACAATAATATTATATATAATAAGTCCACCGCTGTGGTCTCGAGGTAACGTGCTGCCTTGTCACGCAGCGGGCCCGGGTTCGATCCCCGGTCGGGGCAGTTTTTCTGGGTGAGGTTTTTCTCGGGGTTTTTCCTCGCCTGTAAGACAAATGTCAGGAAAACTTTAAGGCCCAAACGGTCCCCAAAATCATCATCATCCTTATTATCGTCATCATCATCATCCTTCACCGGTGTGGAAAGCAACGGGAAGCTACCACACCTACAATTCCCTAGTAAAGCTGCAAGCATAGCATGAAAATGCTATGATTGCAGTGAAGGACCGGCCTTCGGGCAGAATTACTATGGATGGATATGTAATAAATATACGTATATATTATCTGTGATGTAATATTAACTATACTAATTCCGAGCTAAGATCCAGTTATACTGTAAACAGACTTGCACAAGGTATTACTTCGCTGACACCGTCTACTGGGGGAACAGTGGTGTTACGTTTACCCGCCATATGTCTGAATTGTGTACGTTACTGTTATCGATAGAAACATTGTTCTTAGGCAATATCGTATTTTACGGGAATTATGACTCTGTAAATTCTGTTATTTTCACAACCTCAATGGCTAATGTAGAATATTTTTCACTAGACTATTTGAAAACATTCAAAATAATTTGTTTTTCTCCGCTTTTCAAGGGTTTTCCTTTTTAATACTTGAAAGCAGCCATTTGCAACAAATGCAATTCTAATGTATTGTGCAATGCACATGAGTAAGAATTAAACAATGGATTGCTTATTTATTTAATTTATTAAAATTGTAATGTTATATTTTAAGATTATCTGATATAACTTTGCCTATACAGCCATGTTCTAGATAATATATATATTTTTATTTCCTTTGTTTCTAGTGCTAGAGCGTCTTACACGTTTAGAGGAAAAACCATAATTCGACCAATGAAAATTCAGTCCATACATCTGATTTGTTTAAATTACAACTGAAACTTAACTCGGAAGAGGTATAGTAGGCCTACATAAAAATCATTTCTCTAATTATTATTATCATTATTATTATTATCATTATCATTATTATTATCATTATTATTATTATTATCATTATTATCATCATCATCATCATCATCATCATCATCAACATCATCATCATCATCATCATCATCATCATCATCATCATCATCATCATCATCATCATCATTATTATTATTATTATTATTATTATTATTATTATTATTATTATTATATTATTATTATACGGACATCATAGACATTATAGAAAAGAAAATATTACAGTGGTATGGCCATGTCAAAAGACTGCCAGAGCAAAGATGCCTAAAATTGTTATGGAATGAATCCCAATGGAAAGGAGGAAGAGAGAAAGACCGAAGAAAACTTGGATAGAAGGGGTACAAGCAGCTATGAATATTAGAGGATTGGAGGAAGATCAATGGATGGGCAGAGAGGAATGGCGTTTGGTTTCCGGAAGACGGTGGCAGCTGCCATGATACCGGATGACGATGATTATATTGCTGTAGTCTCGAGGTATCTGCCTTGTCACGCAGCGGGCCCGGATTCGATTCCTGGACAGGACAAGCTTCCTGGGTGAGGTTTTTTCGGGGTTTTCCTCGCCTGTAAGACAAATGTCAGGAAGCTTTGAGGCCCAAACGGTCCCCGAACATCATCTGGCCATCATCATAAGTAATGCTACGAGTGATTTCCAAATTATCGATAAATTCAAGACTCACAAAGAAAGGAGTGAATTTATCTAGAGAATTTGGAAATCAAGAGTGGCATTTGTTAGGACTATATAACGAATAAAATTAAGCTGTTTACTCACAAATCATTATTTAAATTGATTTAAATATAGTCATTTTAAAATGTTTATTTATTTAATGTAAAGGGCGATGTTTGAAAACAAATGAGAAGCGATGTTTGAAAACAAATGAGTAACGATTGTTACGCTTGATCGTCACTGCAACCAGGTCATCATATTTATTGCCAAAGGATCGCAATATTCTAAAAATGCACCCTGGTAGAGAAATTTAATAACCAAAATTATAGGTATTAATTAATATCTGATGTCCTATGATGTAAATATGTCAATTATATTTTTCTGCAACGTTATTTCCTGGGAAATAATTCGTTTAAGAAAGTGCAAACAGTGGTTCCTTTTTTTGTGGTATAATCAATTGCTATAAATGTTTTTATATTATCTCCCGCAAGCACCATCAGCTGAGATTCGTGCACTATATATACAGTCTGGTAGCAGTATTTCTTGCAGAGTCAGTCACTGCAAAAATATGACCTATTCAGAATGTTAAAATGGAGGATCTTTCTTTAATATGATAAAATTGTTTGATAGATTCGAGGTGAAACACGACTGTGATTGGTTGTAATTAAAAAATCATTGAAATGTGATTGGTCATTGAATCCCATTAGGGGCATGAGTTAATAGTCATTATAATAGCACACTATAGGATAAATTTCTATTTATGACAAATATATGAGATATTATAGCAGCAAAGTCCACCGCTGTGGTCTCGAGGTAGCATGCTGCCTTGTCACACTTCGGGACCGGGTTCGATCCCCGGTCGGGGCAGTTTTTCTGGGTGAGGTTTTTATCGGGGTTTTTCCTCACCTGTAAGACAAATGTCAGAAAACTTTAAGGCCCAAACGGTCCCCGAAATCATATGGCCGTCATCATCATCCTTATCATTATCATCATCATCATCATCCTTCACCGGTGTGGAAAGCAACGGGAAGCTACCACATCTATAATTCCCTAGTAAAGCTGCAAGCATAGCATCAAAATGCTATGATTGCAGTGAAAGACCTGCCTTCGGGCAGAATAACTATGGATGGATGGATGGATAGCAGCAAGATAAATTTTAACGAAAACATCAGCATAGCAAAATGAGTGATATTCTAAATTCGAGTTTTTTATTTATTCTTCAGTTCTGTTTGATATTGGTCATTTTGATACATACTTTATTCCTTTTAATTAGATGTACAGAATATTTTGGATGACAAAGTACCAGAAATATTGCATTTTGTACATAAGTATTATCGACACCTACAGAAAAGCCATTCAATATTTCCTACCTATATTTTAAATCATGGGCCATACTCGAAAAGACCGGCAATAGGACAAAACTTAGTACCTGTTGGTCAGTTGGGAAAAATTATAGTCAAATACAATATTTTTCATTATGTTACTAATGGCATTCTCTTGCATAATCACAAGAGAATATAATTTGAATAATTAAAAAGCGATGCTCTTTTAACAAAGAGAAGTTTTCCCTTGTGTACAACATGAATTGTTTGTGTTATTTTCGCACAGAGCAACTATGCTAATTATACAATTGTCCTGATTTACGTTTACCAGTTCATTCACTCGTAAAAACAACACAAATGTTTGTCAGAAAGTTGGTCTCTTTCTAATTTATATCCAGTGTTGTATACTCAACACAAATGTATTTAACAATACAAACAAAATAAATAACAATCTGAACAAAATAAGTAGTGGACTTATAACTAGATATCAATTTCGTTTTAAGAATTTTAAATTACATATCATAAGTAATGCCACGAGTGATTTCCATATTCACGACTCACGAAGTGAGGAGTGAATTATCTAGACTATTTAACTCATGCCCCAAATGGGAGTCAATGACCGATCACGTTTCAATGATTTCTATTTTACAACCAATCAGAGTCGTGTTTCACGAAATATTTATCAGTGTTATATTTACCATATTAAAGAAAGCTCCTCCTTTTTAATATTCTGAACAGGTCTGACCATTATTTTGCAGTGACTGAGCCTGTGAGAAATACGGCTACCAGATTGTATATATAGTGCATGAATGTCAACACATGCCGCATGCGGGAGTTAATATAAAAACATTTGTATCAATTGATTATACCACCAAAAAAAGAAACCACTGTTTGCACTTTCTTAAATTTATTTTTTCCGAGGTAACAATCCAGAAAAATATAATTGTCATACTTACATCATACGACATCAGAAATGAATTAATATACAGTTTGATGTGTTTCATTTTTTCTCCACTAGAGAGCATTCTTACAATATTGCGTTCCTTAGGCAATAAATAGTATGATCTGGTTGCAGTGATAAAGAAAAGAAGCAGATAAAGCGTGCCTATCGTTTCTCATTTGTTTTCAAACATCGCCGTTTACATTAAATATATAAATATTTTAAAATAACCATAGTTAAATAATGATTTGTGAGTAAACAGCTTAATTTTATTCATTAAATAGTCCTAACAAATGCCACTCTTGATTTCCAAATTCTCCAGGTAAATTCACGACTCACGAAGTGAGTCGTGAATTTATCGATAATTTGGAAATCACTCGTGGCATTACTTATGATAATTTGGAAATCAAGAGTGGCATTTGTTAGGACTATTTAACGAATAAATTAAGCTGTTTACTCACAAATCATTATTTAAATATAGTTATTTTAAAATATGTATATATTTAATGTAAACGGCGATGTTTGAAAACAAATGAGAAACGATCGGTACGCTTCATTTGCTTCTTTTGTTCATCACTGCAACCAGATCATATTATTTATTGCCAAAGGAACGCAATATTGTAAGAATGCACTCTAGTGGAGAAAAATTAAAGACATCAAGCTGTATATTAATTCATTTCTGATGTCCTATGAGCTATGATGTAGATATGACAATTATATTTTTCTGGAATATTATTACATGGGAAAAATACATTTAATAAAGTGCAAACAGTGGTTTCTTTTTTTTTTTTTTTGGTGCTATAATCAATTGCTACAAATGTTTTTATATTAACTCCATGCGCTATGTGTTGACATTCATGCACTATATACACAATCTGGCAGCCGTATTTCTTAGAGAGTCAGTCACTGCAAAATAATGGTATGACCTATTCAGAATGTTAAAAAGGAGGTGCTTTCTTTATTATGATAAACTTTAGTTGGTAAATTCTAGGCGAAACACGACTGTGATTGGTTGTAAATAAAAAATCATTGAAGCGTAATTGGTCATTGACTCCCATTTTGGGGCATGAGTTAAATAGTCATGAGTAAAGTGATTTCCAATTTATCTAGAGGATTTGGAAATCAAGAGTGGCATTTGTTAGAACTATTTAACGAATAAAATTAAGCTGTTTACTCACAAATCATTATTTAAATATAGTTATTTTAAAATATTAATATATTTAATGTAAACGGCGATGTTTGAAAACAAATGAGAAATGTTTGGTTACGCTTCTTTTGTTCATCCATGCAACTAGATCATATTATGTATTGCCAGATAATATCGCAATATTGTAAGAATGCAGCCTAGTGGAGAAAAAATTAAACACATCAACTGGCATTTATTATAACGAACATTGTATATATTATTTATTTTTTTAGGAAACATCGCCGTAAAATCATTATTTAAAAACACAATTATTGGACACACATTTATCAAATGTGTAGTTCGAAGGAATCTGTTCGTTATTTGCTATATTCAACGTATTTGTTCGAGAGTCAGTCACTGCAAAATAATGCTCTGACCTGTTCAGAATATTAAAAAGGAGGAGCTTTCTTTAATATGATAAACAGAAGTAGATAAATATCGAGGTGAAACACGACTGTGATTGACTGTAAAACAAAATTCATTGAAAGGTGATTGGTCATTGACTCCCATTTGGGGCATGAGTTAAATAGTCAGAATAATAGAATACAGGCTTATATCTAAATAAATAAAATGAATATTAGTTTGTTTATTCGCATTTTATGCGCTGCCATACCGCTCATACGATTGTGATGGGGCTTTTTGCAAAATATTCAGGAGTTTCCAAGGAAGGTTATATGTTATAAGAGAGTTGTAATTCTCAATCCCTTCACCCATAAAAATCACCATTTGTAGTGAAAAACGTGAAAATAGTAGCATTTTCGACGCTGAAAAGGCTTACGCTGCCTAAACCATGACAAATACACAAAATGAATGTATACAGAATTGAATATCTCAAACAAAAAAAGTCCGCGACAGTATATGTTTATCTTTTACGGATAACTCACAATAACCATTTTTGACTTTAATTGATGTCAGGAAGATCGGGATAAGTAGATTCCTGGGCAAGCGTACCCAGCACATGGCGCGTATTTTTTCAGATAATTCACAATAACAAATTTTGTCTTTCAGATCATTTATGCCAAGAAGATCGGGGTAAGTAGATTCCAGGGCAACACCGGGTAATCAGCACGGGGCATCTTAAAATAATTACAGATAATTCACAATAACAAATTTTGTCTTTCAGATCATTTATGCCAAGAAGATCGGGGTAAGTAGATTCCAGGGCAACACCGGGTAATCAGCACGGGGCATCTTAAAATAATTACGATAAAAATATATTTTTTCCCCTTCACTTATTCAACTAAACATAAAAATACATTCATTTTCATCTTTCAGCTCATTTATGCCAAGAAGATCGGCATAAGTAGATTCCCGGGCAACGCCGGGTAATCAGCACGGGGTATATAGCAATAATTACGATATAAATTTATAATTATTTTTCCTTTTACTTGCTCAACTAAATATAAAACCCATTAATTTTCATTTATTTAGGTGTAGCAGCGCACGCCGATTATTAGTTAGTCAATAATAAAAACAATGATTTTTCGTTGTAAAAATGATAAATTATGAATGTTTCATTATTGATATAATTAATTATATGTATCATAATTTGTGAAAAGAACGGCTCTGTTCTATTACAGTTGAAATGTATCATTAGGATCACAGGATCCAGGTTTCGATGACAATATATGGGGCCTATTTTAGAACAGTCCAGCGCCGTAGCCGAGTGGTTAAGGCAGGAAGCCTTGGCGCAGAGCTATGGAACTTGCGCTGATTCGAGTCTCCATGGGGGAAGAAAATTTATCATGGTATTTCGGCCAGTATGGGACCGGTGCCCACCCAGCATCGTGAGACAATTGGGTACCTACAATAAGTAGCGACTCCAGGTTGAGAAAACCAGCTATAACGGCTGGGGGACTCGACATGCTGACCACATGTCACCCTAACACTGTCTGGCTGATCATCTTGTCGTGACCTGGCCCTCGGGTAGATCAGACAATTTGAAGGTAGGATTCGTTGTGAGTCCAAGAACTCCAGTGAATGCAGAACTTGATTTAATATATTTATTAAAGACGATGATTAAAAAGTTACAATATTGTGTCTCTAACTGTCATAGAGACGAGGTCGGAACCATGAAGAATAAGCCCTGATGCCAAGGGCATCAGCCGTTATAAACCCTCTGATAAGCGGGCGTGGCATGGACGCTGAGTTGGAATGTATCACCCTCATTTCCAAATTGTGACATATCTCTTCTAAAGTTACGTATGAAGACTGCAATTTACCAGCCATGTTATCTTACTGTATTCAACTAGGGGGTGGAGAGTAATCTTATCTTGACTCGACGACCCTGTATTAGACTGGGGGATGGTGAGTAATATTATCCCCTACCTGTTTCAACTTGAATATCGACATGTAATTATTATTATATATTATAGTGTCCAGTACGCAATTTCCCTTCATAATATAATATAAATACATTCTGATTGTTAATTCAATACTTTAATATATATATGGATTCTATGCTATTGGCTAACAGTGCAATAATTAATTAGTATATGCGGTAATAATGCTACAGCCAGCACAATCTACCTCTGCGATTGACACATGTGGAAGTGAGGACAGCAGTCGGATGATAAGCTAAGGGCCTTCTAGGCCTGTCGCGCCACGAGTTTTTTTTATTTTATAACTGTTTTGAATAGGCCCTATATGGTCTAGAAAGGGGTCCACTGAACATCGTGAGGCAAATGAGACCCTAGTTAAATTGCGAAGAACAAAAATCTGATTAACTAACTCACTGTCACTATTCAACCCGTATATTCATGGTTGTGCTGGCATAAGCTCTCTATGCATCCCTATAATGAGCTGATGTTTTCTAATCATCCCCTATATAAGTATTTCACTCAATTCATGTTTAATATTAATCTCCCATCTCATTTACCCCTAATTACTGAGCGATTTCTTTCTGGTATTTCTACAAACGTTTTTATGTCCCTATTCGTACCACATGCCCTGCCAATTCCAGTCTAAGAGGCTGAACTAATTACATCAGGTTTCCAATAAAGATCATGTAGCTGACTATTATGTAATAAATTCTATGCACCTGCCTCTTCTCTCTCTTTTGGTCCAAAACATTTAAGAACTTTATTTATAAATTACTGGTAATCTTTCCTCCTCCCATAAAGTAAGAGACCATGTTTCGCATCCATATAACTGCAAGAATAATGGTTTTATATATTTTTAGTTCAACATTATATTTAAAGAAATTGGGACAAGAGTCTCTGTAATGAATAATATCACGCATTTTCACAATTGAGCGTATGTTTATTTTCTTTCAGCACTTCACTTACTTACTTACTTACTCACTGGCACTATCGAACCCGTAGGTTCATGGCCGCGCGGACATAAGCTCTCCATACATCCCTATCCTGAGCTAAAGCTTTCCAATCATTCCCTGTATAATCTACTTCCCTCAAATCATAGTTAATATTATTCTCCCACCTCATTCTTGGTCTACCAACTGGGCGTTTTCCCTCTGGTTTTCCTACAAGAAGCTTCCATGTAAGTCTTTCATTCCCCATACGTGCAACATGTCCTGCCCATTGCAGTCTACGAGACTTAATTGTTCTTATTATATCTGGCTTCCTATAAAGACCATGTAGTTCATTGTTATGTAGTCTTCTCCATTCACCTGTTTGTTCATCTCTCTTTGGTCCAAACATTTTCCTAAGTACTTTATTCTCAAATACTTGTAATCTCCTTTCCTCCCTTAAAGTAAGAGTCCATGTTTCGCACCCATATAATATAACTGGTAGAATAATAGTTTTATATATTTTCAGTTTTATCGTTTTTTGAAAGGAGTTGGGACATCAAGAGTCTCTGCAATGTATAATAGCACTTCAGCACCTCACTCCTATTTGTAATTATTGTTTCTAGGTATTTAATTCTGCCACTTATGGACAACTTAATAAATCAATTGAAATTTGATAGACCATAAAATGTTAGAAAATGTTTATTTCTGAATTACCAATATGATTTTCTTAAAAAAGCGTAGGAAGTAAAATTATTTTAGCAAAATATTCTTAAAACGAGTGAATTTGAAACAAAAGTAAAATAAGCTGGCAACAATCTAATTGTATGAGTATTTTTTGTTTTCTGATCGTAAGTAAAATGTATTTATTTAAATTATTTTTATAAATTATTTTTTTAAGACTGTTAGAATTAATGCTATGAAGCCTTTGTTCCACTCAACCAGGAAAGACATGTTACATTAAAACACAAGAATCTCATAATTTTAAATAACATAAAAATGAAAATTTAATCTCCGACTATATTGGGACAAAGTGTTTCATGACCTACATACATTCCACACTTCGATTACTGCAAAATCTGACAACTGATCAATCTAATAGACTGTATCTTGCTCACAATGCGTGCATTCGATTTGTATTGAATCTCCATCGTTATGACAGTGTATTTCCTTCATTTCAGGTCTTATCACGGCTAAGTTTAAACGACAGAAAAGCTCTACATTCACATGTTTCACTATTCCAAATTCTGCACAAAAATTTACCAAGTTATTTATCAACGCGTTTTCAAAATTTATCGGCTACTCACATTTAAGCACAAGATACCTTACTTTCGATACCACAACACAGGACATGTTTACTGTGAATCTTACACAATATCTATGACTAGAGCATGGAACTCACTCCACAGCCGTGTCAGGGACTATTAATCACTATCATTATTTAAATCCAAATTAACTGATAGCTTAAGATCCACATGTGAAAATACTACGTACATATATTCGGAATGTTATATATTTTTATAAATCATCCCAATGGAAAGGAGGAAGAAAGGAAGACCAAAGAAAACGTGGATAGAAGGTGTGCAAGCGGCTATAATTATCAGAAGATTGGAGGAAGATCAATGGATGGACAGAGAGGAATGGCGTTTGGTTTCCAGAAGACGGCGGCAGCTGTCATGATACCGAACGATGATGATGGCCTACACATTCATCTAGCAAACTTTTATTTTATTTCTAATCCATGTTTGTTAGTGTTAGCCAATATTAGACATTATCCGGATTGTGATTTGTTTAGTCTATATTTTAACAATATTGTAAAATTGTATTGGTTTATTATTCGCTGGTTGAGTGCAAGAAAAGATCTTATGACCTTAATTCTGCCAGCTTAAATAACGTATTACTATTATATTATTATTATTATTATTTATTATTATTATTAGATATGGCTGGACTGAAGCCATGACAAACATCCTGGAACAACACCAATCAACAACTCCGACACCTGGTGAACTCAATAGCAGTGCATGGATACCACCACAAGATATGCAAGACCAAGTGCTTCCACGATGCCGGGAACAACTGTGTGCGTGAACTGTGCGAGCAATCATGCTACCGTTACCATGTAACCACCTGCAAAAAACGAGGGAAATCCCTGGTAGAATTCTGCAAATAACGCTATGTGAATCAAATTAATGACAAAACTTATGTAACATATATTTTCTGGATAACTTGTGCGCATTTATTATTATTATTATTATTATTATTATTATTATTATTATTATTATTATTATTATTATTATTATTATCATTATTATTATTATTATTATCATTATTATTATTATTATTATTATTATTATTATTATTATTATTATTATTATTATTATTATTATTATTATTATTATTATTATTTATTATTATTATTAAGTTGAATAATGAGGGCATGACTTCATTACATGAATTTTTGGTAAAATTATTTTTATTACTAATATTATTAAAACTATTAGTTATATGTTATTTTTGTTATTAAAATATTTTAGATTCCTGTCTAATGTGGAAAATGTAAAAGCTGGCGGCTATCAATGAAATATTTATATACATCGTGGCGAAGGTAATATGCTACTTGTACTAAGTCGTGCCGCATTTTTCCCCTTAGAATTATCAGGCAGTCTTTCTATTATATCTGTTTACAACATGCATAATGTCATGTTTTGCTGGAAATTTTAATCTAGAACTGATAATGATTTACGTGAAAGTATGTGTGAGTAAGCTATTTTTTTTTTATTCTGCATTTAAACCATAATCACAGCTCTACTGCCCAGTTTTTCAGCAGTAGGCAACGGTATAGCTAATACAAATTTCATTTAAACTATAAGCGTTTTCTTTTAAAATAGGATAACTAATACAGGAGTTAGTCATTTTTATGAGGACAACAAATTCATCAACTTTGGGATTATTAATAATACATTCAATTTCTCTTTACTTGATATAAAGTATAGACAAATAACCTATTATCAGTAGCCAATGATAACATTAAGAGTAATAAAAAAATCACGAAACGAGTTGGTTCAGATAATAGCGTTCAAGAATCGTATTTTGAGGAATCTTGATTTCAAATTGCAGTATCAACCAATCTGCCTGGGATTCTTTCGCGTTTTTTCTCAGTCGTCAAGGAAAATTCTTAGATGGAATTTCATTAACTTACCACGATCTATTTATAATTATAATTCCATAACCGAAGACTTCCCTCGAATAAGGATGTAGCCAAAATGTTTGTGATATTTTTAGGTGGAGCCTTATATTATACAAGCTAAATAAAAATATAAATTATTTGAGGTAATTAGCAGTACATCGGACTCGCTGGTCTGTGGGTTAAGACCCTTACCTCCGGTCCCGATGATCGCAAGTTAATACCCAACCGAAATCCATGAATATTTTAGGATGGAGAGACCCAAGGGACAGATTCTCCAGGAGGGACTTTAGGTCGTGGGTCCCAAGTCGTAATATAATCTCTAGCCTAAATTAGGGCCTCTGAGCAAAACTTATTCGGTCTTTCCCATACAAGTAATACCTTAATTGACTACTTGGTGTCTCTTTGAGACAAACTAACCACATTCACTAGCTGACATCTGTAGGGAAATAAGCGTAACTAAATTAGCTTTGTTAAATAACTTTCGCAAGGGAGCCCCACATGGGGATGAATAAGTATAGACAGACAGACTTCTTAATGGGTAAATTGGGGTAGATTACATAAATAACAGTGGATATTGCATTCATTTAAATACTTGAAAACCGCCTTTTCAGAAATTTACGGTTACGTATTTTTCCGAGAGAGATTTTCAATTCTTTAAAATCTAATATCAGTTGCATATACACAATAAATATGAATTTAGACATCAATAAACATGCATATATACCTAAAGATAACAGACGCGATATGACCAAAGTAGGTTGCCTCTAAATAAATATTCTATTTTAATATATTTATTGACTTGTAATAATAAGCAATTCAATGAAGTTATTTTCATCTATTTTATCATCTGTATATCAAAATAAAGAAAACGAATACAGAAAGAACCCAATTCAATTCCAGATACTTTTCAAACTATTATTTTTCAGTCTTTTCCTCAGCCGACAGTACAAATAGACTATTCATCACCATTCCATCATAAATTATAAAATCGTAATTTAAGTTTGAATCAATGTATTAGACGTTTATACGAAACGAGGCACAGAATAGAAATACACAACCTCCTGGAAGATTTCAGGTACATGTATGCGTTACATTGAACGAATGTTAAAAATAAAAGTTAAATTAATTATATTTTTAGTTTCATATAAATAATATAGTGTAAATATCGTTATTAATGTAAATTATAGATTTAATAAACAGACGATTACAAGCCTACTCCATCTAGCGTCTCTTTTTCAAAGTTTCGCGGCTTGCTTTTCAAATATCGATTAGATAATTGAATCGTTTACAACAACTTTCTCATACCAATATTATATAATTAAATAAGATGAATAATTTTCATTTTCATTTAAAATTGACAAAATATGGCCACCACAAAACGAATTAATCGCCGTTAATAATAAACAAGTGAAAAGAAGAAATAATACACGTGATAGATAGTGAAATGAGGAATAATTTGAATGTTTAACTAAGACGGGCTGGATGCACTGAAGCGTATAGTTTGGTAACACACACGTACACCACACGGATCACCTAGACGATCCTAACAGCACTGAAATCTCTAGCCGACTGACAGGGGTTGGTTCGAGAAAGCAAGAGGGAGAATTGCATGGTGCGCCCTCTCACAGGAGCATGTTTAGTTAGGGGTTGGTGACAGGGGGATGAATGCCAAGCATAGGGGAGATGAAAGCGGTTATATACAAGAGCTGGGAGAGACGAAATGAAGAGAGAAAGAGAGAGAGAGAGAGAGAGAGAGAGAGAGAGAGAGAGAGTAGGGAGTATGAGGGTTACGTTTTCTGGACCAATTCTCCCTTCATTTCTCTGTATATACCACATATCTTCCTATCTTTCATATCCTGTTCACTGAAAGTGGCTAATGAAGAAACAGAATTTAAGGGCTTGGATTTTTAGCACTAAAATATACAGTCTAAGTTTACATGTACTTACACATTGTATCTCAGAATCATTGAGTAAAATCAGCACTTTGGTTGAGAAGTGCAAACTGAGTAAATTACTTTCAAAGAGGGAACCATTTACATGTAGAGCAGTTAATTCATCTATATATGCATGGAAATAAAGAAGCGTTACTGCTATAAAGTAAATATTCTCTTTAAATGCTTACTTGTTATAGAAGCCACGTTATGACAATGCGACGATGTCCCACTGTCTCTCATGTTAGAGAATTATATATAACAAAGAAAGATAATTGTTTGTGCTAGGATGCCTGAGTGGCGCAGTTGGTAGCGCACTAACGTATAAAATTAGAGGTTTCGGGTTCAAAACCCAGCTTAGGGGTTTAATCTCAGCTAGAAAACAGGAAATAGGAGTTGTTTCTGTGTGCATCCTGTTCATGGATGATGTAGTAAAATTCTTCTTCATCATCATCATCCACTTGTGTCCTCCTTTCAGAAGGTCGATTCCAAATATGCTTCCAACCATCTCTATGCTTTCCTTCTTTTTAGTTCTTCCCAGTAGTATCCTTTTTCTTGTAAACTTTTGTTCACTTGGTTAATCCATCTTTCTCGTGGTTTACCTCGTGGTCGTTATCCTTGTATCTTGACATTTAACAGTCTTTGTGCTAGTCTTCCCTTTTCCATTCTTTTTAAATGTCCAAACAATTGTAATCTAATTTTTTTCTATGTCTGTTGTTAATTCTTTTACACTTAATATCGCCCTGATTTTGTCGTTCCTTACTCTATCGCTCCTTGTTTTATGTACATTTCTACGCAAGAATTTAATTTCATAGAAATGAAATAGTAAAATTATGTTAGTTATTTTAGTTTATGATATAAGTCCCTGTACATATACTATGCTTTCAGATATTTAAGTCGTTGGACTTAATTTAGAAAATGTAATTATTTTTTAGTTGAACAATTTTAATAGATCCCTGGAATTAGTTATCCACTCAACTCTATAAACTTTACATGTCCTTAATTGGTCAAAAACGTTTTATATGATCCAGAGTCTAATGTCCAACCTAACTGATTATGTCCCTGCTAGGACCGTGAGTGAAGGCACAAGTAAGGTTACTACAAAGACAGAGGATTAAATAAGGCAGAAAAAAGAGAGACAGAGAAAAAAAAAAGACAGAAGGCCAAAAGTTTTGAATATCAAATATTAATGTGCACCAAAAACAAAACTATAATCACAAATGAAAAAAATAAATTATTTTTTCAAGTTGTTGCATAATATGCTTTTAAACTATTCCTTCTTTCTAAGGACCATGTAGGTAATTGAAAACCTCTTTCGAATAAGGGGTGTAACAAAATTTGTATGTGATTTTCTGGATGGAACACTATTTTATAGCCCAGCTCAATCAATGGTAAATGATGTCACGTACTCACAAGGGAACTGTCAACCATTGCATGCCGAAACCTACCTTCAAATTTCTCACAGAGAATCGCAGTGATGCATAAAGTCCATGTAGAAAAACATTATCTGCCTTTTTAGGTGCAAGGCACTGAAATCAAACGCCAAATCCTCTCATTTAAGCTGAAGGGAAGTATTATACCTGTTGAATTGGTAGATCGGGTACCCCTCACTACCTGCCTCACTCCACTGCGTTCTATACTCATGCAGGGGGTCCAGCTGCTTCATACAATGGGATATCATTGCTGGATTCTGGCTACCATTTCTGTGCATTATTGTTAAAAATGACATTTTTTTTTTTGGACACGGTCTTGGTGCATCGTAACGCCTCTCTGGGAGAAATTTCAAGATATGTTTCGGCATGCAATGTTTGACAGTGCCCTTGTCAGAAGTATGCTGACTACTTACTGAGTAAGTTGTGAATGATTACATTAGGGGTGGGGGTTACGCACTCTACGTATGTGCGCTCGCACAAACATTGCCATACTGACTACAGATAAGAGAAAATACAAGACAATCTCAATGCTGTGTCTATCAAAATGTGTATCTGTAGTAGAAATGTACTGGCGACGTAAATGTATTGTTAATCAGACACCGTGTCGTTTAAATATACAACTAAGGGATCGAAACTGCATAAAAAAGAGAGTCCTGGTCACGCTCAGTATCTAGACGCCTGGGTCTAGATTACATAAATGGCAATGAATGTTACATTCATCCTAACTCATTAAAAATCACTTCCCGAGAAATTCACGAAGATAAAAATAGTGGACATAATGTAAATTTAAGTAAAATTGTATCACTTCACCTCATATTATTCTTCTTCTTAGACCGGTTTCGGGATCTTCTTCGTTTCCACCCTCAGTATTTTCACCTGAAACCGATCTAAGAAGAGGTCTTCAGTTATTGATCTTAATTAAACGACTTGAACTTTTCAATGGAAATTCGAATTTCTGAACTATAATTTAATTTATTAACTACATTTGATTGTGAACATCTTCTAAGTATCAGGGCTATTAATAAGTTCCCACTACCCGCATACAGGCGCACTTCCAACGAATCAACACAAAACAAGCAGTATCTTAACTTGTCATTCTATCAGACGTAGTGTTGAATAAGAGCGGATTCTTTTCACACCTATCGAGCACTTATTAAGAGTGCCTGATATGTATTTGTATGATAATCGTGATGTTTATATTACAAAAATACAGATGGCGAAAGCATAATTCAAAGAAAAACTATTTAATCGTAATGCTAGTTTTATAAACTTTAATGCAATTTACAACAAAATGAACTCTGGGCAATTATCACTGTTGGCCTAGGTACAGTGGCTTCAATGTTCGCATTTAGATCCTAGATTCGCAGGTTCAAAATCCTAGCGGGTCAATTAATTTTATCGGGACGTAAAACTGCGAGTGTAGCACCTTCCGGAAGGGAAGTAGTAGTAGTAGGACTTTATTAGACAAAAAGTAAGATATTTACAATATTATTTATAAATATGGGTCGCACGGGCAGTAAGCCGTACGTGCTGTTCACAGTCCGTTACAATAAAGTAATAATTGGTACTAGTGTAAAGAAAAATAAACAACAAAAGCAGCAATAACATTACAATTACATAAAGAAAACGCAATAATATCACAATTAAATAATAACACAATAGCATTGTACACTAACAAACATTAACATTACAATTACATAAAGAAAACACAATAATATCACAATTAAATAATAACACAATAGCATTGTACACTAAAAAACATTAACATTACAATTACATAAAGAAAACACAATAATATTACAATTAAATAATAACACAATAGCATTATACACTAATTAATTTATATATAATTGTTAAGAATTAATGGTATTGCATTTTGATAACATAATATTTATTCATGAATGAGTGTTGTCCTTATTTTCCGCGTTTTTTGTTAGAAATTTACCGAGGTTTATCCAATTTTCTGGATTTACCAATAACTCGTAGCATGCCAATCTTTCCCGATTTGAATTTTAGAAATCTTTCCGGTAATAACTGACGTCTCCAATATTCTAAATCATTAATTTTCCTAATATATGTATCTCATCTTCAAAGTTCCCGCACATTGGACATATTCGCATATCGTGATCGTCGCTAATTTTTAGAAATTTCCATGCAAAACAAGGATCCGTGTTGTAGATTTATGGCACGTGAAGGAATCTAAATCATTACACAAAATACATTTAGTAAAATTCGTCGGTATTGTCATGATTAGCTTCGAATCGCGACGCTATACAGCTGAAAGGTAGTTAAATAAAGTATTATCAATATACTAACAGATCAATTTCTCATTAAAATTTCACGTCCATAAGGAAATAATAGTAGCCTATGTTAAATAATTTCCTATCTAACTCACTGGTACTACCGACCCATAGGTTCATGGCCGGGTATACCATAAGCTCTCCAAACATCGCTATCCTGAACAAATGTTTTAAAATCGTCCGTTGGTATAATCTTCCCACAAATCATAGATAATGTTATTCTCCCATCTAATTATTGGCCTATATACTAAGCGCTTTCATTCTGGTTTCCCTACAAGGAGCTTTCATGTCCCTCTTCCATTCTCCATTCGTAACACATATCCTGCCCATCGCAGTGTAAGAAACTTAACTGTTCTTATTACATCTAGTTTCCTATAAAGATCATGTAGCTCACTGTTATGTAGTCCCCTTTCACCTGTCTGTTCATCTCTCTTTGGTACAAAAAAATCCTAAGAACTTTATTCTCAAATATTCGTATTTTTTTCTCCTCGTTTAAAATAAGGGTCTATGATTCGCATCTGTCACTGCTGTGATCTCAAGGTAGCGTGCTGCCTTGTCACGCAGCGGGGCCGGGTTCGATTCCCGGTCGGGACAGGCTCCTGGATGAGGTTTTTTCGGTTTTTTTCCTCACCTGTAAGTCAAATGTCAGGAAGCTTAGGGCCCAACGGTCCCCGAAAATCATCCGGTCATCAACGTCATCCTTATGATTATCATGTTTCACCGGTATGGAAAGCAACGGGAAGCTACCACACCTATAATTCCCTAGTAAACATGCAAAGCATGGCATGGAAATGCTATGATTGCAGTGAAAGACCTGCCCTCGGGCAGAATTACTATGGATGGATAATATAACTGGGAGAATAACCCAAAGATTAATAAATTCACATATTATTTTTCATAATGCTTATAGGCCTATTATTATTATTATTAGTATTATTAGTATTATTAGTATTATTATCATTATTATCATTATTATTATCATTATTATCATTATTATTGTCATCATTATTATTATCATTATTATTATTATCATTATTATTATCATTATTATTATCATCATTATTATTATTATCATCATCATCATCATCATTATTATTATCATCATTATTATTATCATTATTATTATTATCATTATTATTATCATTATTATTATTATTATCATTATTATTATTATTATCATTATTATCATCATCATCATCATCAACATCTTAGCATACTATGATACAAGTCTGGTAAGTGTATATAACAAAATCGAGGAAAAATTCGAAAATACAAAGACAGTAACATCAAGTTTTATCAATGCAAAATTACTTATTTATTCACTGGCACTATCGAACCCTTAGGTTCATGGCCGCGCGTACATAAACTCTCCATACATCCCTATCCTGACCTAATGCTTTCCAATCATTGCCTGTACAATCTACTTCCCTCAAATCATAATAAATGTTATTCTCCCACCTCATTCTTGGTCTACCAACTGGGCGTTTTCTCTCCGACTTTCCTACAAGAAGCTTCCATGCACGTCTTTCATTCCCCATACGTGCAAGATGTCCTTACGGTTCGATACTGCTAGTGAGTTGGTTAGAAATATAGTAGCCTATGTGGTAAGTATCTACCGCTATGGTCTCCAGGTAGTGTGCTGACTTGTCACGCAGGTCAGGACAAACTTTCTGGGTGAAGTTTTTTTCGGAGTTTATCGTCTCCGAATGGAGAGAAGCAATTAAAATGCAAGCCAATGCATCGGTGGTGCATTCTTTGCCGGGCAGGTCTAGGGACGATACCCTCTGTAGACGTTGTCGCAGAGAGCACGAAACCTTTGCACACGTCCTTGCGGCCTGTCCGTTTGGAGAATCACTGAGAAGCATTCGGCACCACACTATTCGAAACATGATGGCAGAAGCCTTGCGAGATTATGGATACACAGGTTATGAGGAAGTTTATGGCGACTAATGGAAGTAACAGACGAATATATATTATTGCATTTAGACCATCTTCTAAAATTGGTATAATATTAGATCCCACAATCCATTTTGAGACTCATAGTGTCCAACCAGAGGAAGTTGACTGTGAAAAGAAAGCCATATATGAGCCAACAATTGACTATTACAAAGATAAATACCAATTAGATATTATAACTGTCACAGGATTGATGATCGGAGCAAGAGATACTATACCAGGATTCTTAGCTAAATTTTGGAATATCTTAGATTTGGACAGAGTGTATCTTCCTAAAATTGCCATCGCTGCCATTACAGGATCAATTTCAATTTTAAGAAACCATCTTTACAAAATTTGTACTTTATAGTATGTATACTTCAATTGCAATTTGAATTTTTTAAATGTATTTACAAAATGTATTTCATCAATTTCGAAAATTAATTGTCTGTATCACTTCGTCCTTGAGGCAATCCTCTAATGAGGAAAGTTGCATGTAATAAAAAAAAATACCAGGAAGCTTTGGAGCCCAAACGGTCCCCGAATATCATCTGGCCATCATCATCATCATCATCCCCAGTGTGGAAAGCAACGGGAAGCTACAACACCTATAATTCCCCAGTAAAGGTGCAAAGCATAGCATGAAAATGCTATGATTGCAGTGAATGACCTGCTTAGGGCAGAACGCTATAGAACAGAATATGATAAGTTATCACTGGTTTGGTTATATATCTTTAGATCAAATATCTACTTTCAGTGAACGCTCTATACCCGTATTGGCTGTCTTGTTATAGCATCCTCACAACCCTATTGAAAAATTTTGTTTAAGCGCAACAGGGTATAGTCGAAGCCTCAATAAAATATGAGGGGTTGAAATTAAAGGTAGACTGAATTGTAAATGGATGGAAGGGAGTGAGGTGGATGTTGGAAAATGGAAATGTGATTCGATTTTAGTACAGACACACCCAAGGTCTAATATCATATGTTTCAATTTTGCTAAATCTGAAATTCCAATCTGAAAGGAAACGTCAACTTGGTACAGTATTTACTTTTCAAATTTCAGCTCCACACGCATGATAAAACGCATAAAAGAATTGAGATTTGCAATATGGGGTTCGCGGTTCTCGTATTGTAGGAATTGTTAATGTGATATACGCCCAATAAAACGTTAAAAATGAGTGAGCAGAGATTATATTGTATGTATCGATAGCAAAAACATTCATTTTAGTAGGAAAGGAGATTACGAGTATTTGAGAATAAAGTTCTTAGGACAATTTTTGGACCAAAGAGAGATGAACAGACAGGTGAGTGGAGAAGACTGCATAAGTGAATTACGACTGGTCTTTATAGGAAGCCAGATATAATGAGAACAGTTAAGTCTCGTAGACTGCGATGGGCGGACATGTGGCACGAATGGGGAATGAAAGACGTGCATGGAAGATTCTTGTAGGAAAACCAGAGGGAAAACGCCCAGTTGGTAGACCAAGAATGAGGTGGGAGAATAACATTAACTATGGTTTGAGGGAAGTAGATTATACAGGGGATGATTGGAAAACATTGGCTCAGGATAGGGATATATGGAGAGCTTATGTCCGCGCGGCCATGAACCTACGGGTTCGATAGTGCCAGTGAGTGAGTGAGCGAGTCTGTTTAACGGAAATTTTCTAAGAGCTTCGGTACGGTATTCCTGCGCATTACATATTTTTATTTGAAATCAGTTGTGATTTTTTAGGGAAATCTATCTACAATGGCGTAACAGCCCACTTTTCGAGTTTGCCTCTCCTTTATTATGAGTTACTACACCAAGTTAATTCTATTACGCTTAATTACCTAAATATGTCATGAATCGTATGCGGTCAACATACCGATTCAATTAGACATCTAGTAGGTATTACTAGGATGAAGGAGATCTGTCAATTGTGCACAGAAGCCTCTTTATTCAGGGTTAAGGATCTTTTACGAGCCTGAAAATCAACTGGATCGGGATCCATGGCTTTAAGTCCCTCCCGGAGGACTTGCTCTTTGAATTTTTTCATCCTAAAAAATCCATTAACCCCGGCTGAGTTTGAACCCGCGGTCCTCAGGACCAGAGGCAAGGTACATAATTTACATTAGTGGGCAAGTTAGGGTGACTATTTAACTCTTGCTCCAAATGGGAGTCAATGACCAATCACATTTCAATGAATTTTGATTTATAACCAATCACAGTCCTTTTTCACCTCGATTTTGTCACTTTCATTTTATCGCTTTCATTTTATCAAGTGGCTTCCAGATTGTATATTCAGTGCACGAATGTAACCAGATTCTGCTTGCGAGATATAATAGAAAAATATTCGTAGCAAATTGATTATATCACAAAAATAAAAAAAATTAAAAGAAACCACTGTTTGCACTTTCTTAAACGTATTTTTTCCCAGGAATTAAGGTTGGAGAAAAATATAATTGACATATTCACATCATAGGACATCAAAAATTAATGAATAACCTTGCAATGCTGTGTTTAATTTTTTCTCCACTAGGGTGGATTCTTACAATACTGGGATTCTATTTGGCTAAAATATGATCTGGTTGCATAAAGAACAAATGAAACATAACGTTTCTCATTTGTTTTCAAACATCGCCGTTTACATTAAACATATAAATATTTTAAAATGACTATATGCAAATAATGATTTGTGAGTAAACAGCTTAATTTTATTCGTTAAATAGTCCTAACAAATGCCACTCTTGATTTCCAATTTATCGATAATTTGGAAATCACTCGTGGCATTACTTATGATAAAATAATCAAGTTAGTGTTAGATGCAAGTTAGTATTAGCGTTATTACCTATCTAAAGCGAACAATGTTGTTAATGACCATTCTATTACGACGTTTCTCATATTTACTTCATTGTCCCCAACATAGGCCAACATAGGCCTAACAGTTAAGTCTCATAGACTGCGATGGGAAGACGTGTGTTAGGAATGGGATAAAAGAGGGTATGGAAACTTGTAGAAAAGGCAGAGGAAAAAACGCCCACTAATAGACCAAGAATGAGGTTAGAAAATAACATTAACCATGATTTTGAGGGAGGAGAATCATATAGGGGATGACTGGAAAACATTAGCTAAGGATAAGTAGGCCTAATGTCATATATAAAGAATTTATGCCCGCGTGGCCATAAACCTTCAGGGTTCGAGAGTGCCAGTGAGATAGTTAATTATGGGAAAGAGGATTTGACGATTATGTTTTAACTTGGATGATGAAGATGCACATGGCACGTTATCTTCAGGTCAAGTACTAGGCTTAGACTGTAACAGAGACTAATTGGGTTTTCCGGATATCTGACCTGGTCAAAAACCCTGATGGAACTGATATTTAACCTCTGCGGTGAATTTCGGAGTGTCTAACTTAGCCAAATCCACTCTTCTCACCTCCAAGTTGGGTCTCCCGGAACCTTCTTAAGATCTTCTAAGATTTTAAGATGAAAAAGAGAGAGTGGGACATGGAAAGAAACGGGAAGCTACCGCACCTATATATTTCTCTAGTAGAGCTGCAAAGATGACTTTGCTAGCCAGAGTTGGTGAAGGAATAACAATGCTGGAACTCATAAAGAAGAGGAAAATAAATTGGATTGGCCACTGGCTAAGAAGAAAACTGAATCTCTGACGGATGCCCTATAATGAATGGTCAAACAGGAAAGAAAGACTTTATATAAAGCAGAAAAAAAGACCCGTTCAGGTGGTGATACACAATATTAAAATAAAAGGAGATGTATGCGGATTAAACAAAGAAAGGACAAAGATGGGTTAAGGACAAAGTGGTAGAAATGCTGAGTTTGCAAGTAAAATACCTGCTCTTGGGCAGAACACTATGTATGTATGTACGGACGTACGTAATGTACGTATGTATGTACGTATGTATGTACGTATGTATGTACGTATGTATGTACGTTATGTATGTACGTACGTATGTACGTATGGATGTACGTACGTAGGTACGGACGTATGGACGCACGTATGTACGCCACGTATGTAACGCAAGTATGTACGCACGTATGTAAGCACGTATGTACGCAAGTATGTTACGCACGTATGTAACGCACGTATGTAAGACACGGGAGGTACGCACGTATGTACGCAAGTATGTACGCACGTATGGACGTTAGTATGTACGTACGTATGTACGTACGTATGGACGTATGTATGTACGTATGTATGTACGTATGTATGTACGTATGTATGTACGTATGTACGTATGTATGTACGTATGTATGTACGTATGTATGTATGTACGTATGTATGTATGTACGTATGTATGTATGTACGTATGTACGTATGTATGTATGTACGTATGTATGTATGTACGTATGTATGTATGTACGTATGTATGTATGTACGTATGTATGTATGTATGTATGTATGTATGTATGTATGTATGTATGTATGTATGTATGTATGTATGTAGTATGTATGTATGTATGTATGTGTATGTATGTATGTATGTATGTATGTATGTATGTATGTATGTATGTATGTATGTATGTATGTATGTATGTATGTATGTATGTATGTATGTATGTATGTATGTATGTATGTATGTATGTATGTATGTATGGTATGTATGTATGTATGTATGTATGTATGTATGTATGTATGTATGTATGTATGTATGTATGTATGGTATGTATGTATGTGGTATGTATGTAGGTTGTATGATGTATGTATGTATGTATGTATGTATGTATGTATGTATGTATTGTATGTATGTATGTATGTTGTATGTATGTATGTAGTATTGTATGTATTGTATTGTATTGTATGTATGTATGTATGTATGTATGTATGTATGTATGTATGTATGTATGTATGTATGTATGTATCTATGTATTATGTAGTATGTATGTATGTATGTATGTATGTATGTATGTATGTATGTATGTACGTACGTACGTATGTATGTACGTATGTATGTACGTATGTACGTATTTACGTATGTATGTATGTATGTATGTATGTATGTATGTATGTATGTATGTATGTATGTATGTATGTATGTAACGTATGTATGTATGTATGTATGTATGTATATATATATATATATATATATATATATATATCAGTGGAGACAGAGTTGCCGCTACATCTCGTAATAATGGAGAATACATATATAAGTAAAATGAATGTTTGTACTACATTTCCTTAGTAGCGTAATCGGTAGTGCACTATAATATCATCCAGAGGTCCGAGTTCCAAATCCCGTCGAAGCATTTATTTTTCGTATCATGTCATATATATATATATATATATATATATATATATATATACGTAAACACATAATATAGGAAATATATCATGTTTAGTTCTCAAATTGAAGACAAATTTATGAAGATTACTAATAATTATAATATTATATCAAGTTTAGTCTTATTTTAAAAGCAAATGATTATTAATAATATTGTAATAATTATTAATCTTCATAAATTTGCCTTTAATCTGAGACTAAACATGACATATTTCCTATATTATGTGATTTAGGCGTATATATATTTTATATATGATGTTTTTCCTTGAGATAGGCCCTACATATTGGGCAATTTTTCGACGCAATCTGGAATTATCCATTCTGTTGACATGCAAGAGCCAATTCTGTTTGTAGATGGTTAGATGTTCAAACGAATGGGGATTAAGTTTAATGTCATGAGGTCTAATCCCAGAAATGTAATAATAATAATAATAATAATAATAATAATAATAATAATAATAATAATAATAATAATAATAACAATAATAACAATAATAACAACCATAACAATAATAATAACAATAACAATAATAGTAACAATAATAACAAGAACAACAATAACAATAATAATAACAATAACAATAATAACAATAATAATAACAATAATAACAATAATAATAACAATAACAACAATAATAACAATAACAACAACAATAATAATAATAATACATTAATTCATTTTGAGAATTTTCCTCATCATTGTGGGTTTTCTTCAACCAATCTCAGTAATTAACATGAATTAAAAATATATATATAAATGACTACGGACTTATAGACTATCAGTTTGTAACAAATATTCACAAATTTTCCTTATTTAAAGTTCTTCATCGTTCTCTGTCCTCTCTTTCATCTGTTATACCAATTATTATTATTACTGTTATTATTATTATTATTATTATTATTATTATTATTATTATTATTATTATTATTATTATTATTATTATTGGTGTTTTATGGGCGTGGTGAGAGGGCAGAGTTGGAAAATAAAGGAAAGAACATAGAGTGCTCTGGCTTAGCAGTGAAGTTTTTGTTATTCTACTGCTTAAAGTGGGTCTAGAAAGTAAAGTCATATTTAGAGGAGATTTCCTTCCTCTTACAATGCAGGGCAACCATTCTCACAAATATAAAACTCCCCGCTCACGTTGTTTAAGAGGATTTCCTTGCAACAAAATATATCACGTGATTAACTTTAAAAAATGTGGGCACACAATAATTACACATGTGAGGTTTAATCTACATTTACATGCCATGAGTCATGGAAATGTTCTCAAATTGAAGGACTTAAGTCAAACGTGGCTTCTTTATCACCACAATTTTTTCATACTTATTTACGCTTTAAATCCATCCGGAATTTTATTCTTGAGCTTTCTAGCACTGTACATTTGTTTTAAAACAAACAGGGAGCTAGCCTGATGCGTAAACTCTCAACCTGGAGGACCAGGAGATTTTTAATTAAGATTTTCTTCCTTTAGCCCTTGACGAACCAATGTCTAAGTGCAAGACAGTTTTTCATAAGAAACAAAAAGATTAAAATTGTATAGTCATGTAAAAAGTATAACAGAAGACAGGTTTCCAATAAGGATATTAGAATTGGTGCCTCTTGGTAGAAGAAGAAGAGGACGACCAAAAATAACGTGGATTGATGGTGTTTCGAGCAGCATGAGGGAAAAAGGATTGGATATGGAGACTGAATGACAGGTGTGGAGGAGAATGACAGTAGATTAATTGGGCGCAGGAAGATGTGAAACCTACTATATATATATGCTTTAAAATCTAAGGTGTTATTGCATCTAAAAACCGTGATTGTATACAGTAGTCTGGGTGTTTATATTGCTGTATTTATCACATTTTCTGTAGAAGTTCTTTAACGGTAAGTTTCTATGTAATGGGTTCTAATAATTCCAAACAAAAAAATCCCCTTTATTCTGGGAGAAAAGTCAGTTGATTGGTGCCAGGATTTGATCCAATCTCTGTAACCTACAATGGCGTAACAGCCCAATGTTAGGCCTTAGCCTCTCCTTTGTTAGGAGTTACTAGACCAAGTTAATTTAGTTACGCTTATTTTCCTAAAGCTGTCATGAATGGTATGCGGTTAACATACCCACCCAATGAAAAATGTAATAGGGATCTAAGGTATTGTTAAAATTAAGGAGGTCGATAAATTTTGCTTACATGCCTCTTTATTTAGACTTAAGGTTCTTTAACGAGCCTGAAAATCTTCAGACTCGGGACCCATGGCTTAGAATACCTCCCAGAGAACTTGCTCCATATTTAATTAAATATAAATAAAACTTGAAGTTATATAAGATTTTCATATTTATTACAACATACATTTGTAACAGCTGTTTCGGTACTTTGTACCTTCTTCAGACTTTATTACAAATGAATGAATTTGATTATTATATATAAACTCCAGTATATAACAACTGTAACTATGCTACTGAATGTAAACAAACATTTTTTTATGAACAATATCTATTATAAATTTAAAGGAGGCGATTCATTTAAATCTAGGTGGGAATTTAACAGCCTATTGCAATTCTTCAATTTATTTATCTCTACAATTACTAAAAGATCTATTTTTTTCCTTTTGTCACAAACATGTAAAACCTCAAAATTTCAATCAAAACAATGATCGTATTGGAGTAGATTTTTCCATCCTAAAAATTATTCGATCCCGTCGGGAACAGAGACAAATAACATAAACACTAGTCCACAGCGATTTGATCCAATGACCTCAAGACGACGAGTCTCGAACGGTACTGGCTGAACCAACTCGCTGAGTGAAGAATTACTATATCGCGCCTAATTACAATACCTAATGTATGATAGAAGGTAGATATATTCTATTTAACGCTACTCTCTAATATTTGGGATCAATTGTGTTGTGATTCAAAGCTTAGCGTGAACAGATAGATAATGTTTTCAGAGGTATTTTATTTCAGGTTCCTACTAAACATTTATGACACGATACTTACCGGTTTACTTCCTCTGCCAGATAAATAATATTCAGAACATTCGCACTCTATAAAACTCCGTCGACGAATCTCTGATCCAAGGACGAGCACGTAAATCATATTGAGGAATAGCTATCAACAGTACAAAATGCCTACTCAATGTAAAGTACGAGACATTAAGGGCCGCATGCAAATACATTAGTCTCTGGTGAGTTGATTATTCCGTGAGAACGTGCAAAGTTCTAATTAGCGAGTCGCCGACTGGTCATGCATGAAAGTAGTTTTTCGTAATATTGGCAAGAAATTACCCAGAATTCTCAGCGATAGAACCACTTCCGTTATTTTCGTCTGCTAGAAGAACGCGTTTACGCTTGCGTCCCGCAAATAATACCGTATACGACGACGTCTGCGTCGTGCGATGTTACGCCGATTCTCCTGTTCTTCCAGTTGAATTCTTTGGTAGACTCTATCAAACTCCTCTTCTCCGCGTATACCGAAAACATGATCGAAGTCTTCAAGGTCCGACATCTTGGATAAAGCAGCAAGGTATGCAAGAAAGGTTTTAAAGTACATCGGTTACCATCGGTTCCCATCGGGTTGCTCACGATTCGTTCTCTGCAATCACCTCGCCAGGTAGCTTAGGAATTTCGACAATTATTATCGCATGAATGGATTTTTGAGTACGCAAAAACGTCTTTTGATGCAACTTTCTCCGCAGAGAACGACTTTTACGGTCTAATGCGTTCATAGATACGACCCTAAAACTCCTTAAGAATGTATAGAGAAATTACTGATTTGTACAAAAGCAACTCTGCTATTTACATTAGTGGTTTATAGTAGCTCGTAACTAAATAATGTTTTATCAAGTTGCTCGCCTGAATTTAAGTTATTTGGTGAAAAAAGAGGCAACCTGTGTTGTATAAACGTAAATGGAAAAATAAATAGACTATTCGATGTATGACAACGGTATTCGTATTGAACATATACCGATTTGCGTTACTTGATTTTTATAGCTTGTGTTAAACTAAACAATTATATTCCATTAACTTGATTTAAAGACCTATCTGAAGAGGTTTTGTAAACTAAGGATCACACACGTACTTTTTTCGACCACACAAGGGCATGGAGGGCCTCACTGAGTAAGTGATCAGCTCAATGCCAGAACCTCCTCCAAGACAATACAACATAAAACAAATCATACCATTTAGGCACACATTCTTACTAAACACAGTGGATGGATATGATACTGATGAATATGATGGCAATATAATGTTCAGGGCCTGTTTGGGGCTTAAAATTTTTCTGATATTTGTCTTACAGGCCTGCTGCATACAAGGCAGCGACGCTAACCCGAGACCACAGCGATGGACTGAAATAAATAAATAATATTTAATAAGTTTATATAAAATTGTAGACTTTCACGTCAGATGTCGTGATTCATATGTTTTATGTCTTTCGGGCTAAATAGCCGTGGTCTGGTTATATTTAGTCCGAATGACATAAAACATATGAATTGAATTTAATACGTTCGTTAAACAATCATATCTTGAAAATGACCTCACACAAGAAGATTGAAACGTCGACTTAATAAATTAATTTTTTGACTGAGATAACGTTTTGTTTTTTCTAAATAAATAAATAAATAAATAAATAAATAAATAAATAAATAAATAAATAAATAAATAAATAAATAAATAAATAAATAAATAAATAAATAAATAAATAAATAAATAATAAATAAATAAATAAATAAATAAATAAATAATAAATAAATAAATAAACAAATAAACAAATAATAATATATATTTTCGGTTTTAATAATGTTGATACATTTTTCCGGCACCAATGATTTCTCTTCAATGTCGCTTTATAATTTTCCTCCATTCGTTTCTATTATAACACATTTCTTCTTCTATTTCTCTAATAATAAATAATAATAATAATAATAATAATAATAATAATAATAATAATATACATATAAGGAAAAATGAAGAAAAACGTTTGAAATGGCATGGACACCTCATAAGAATGGAAGAGTTGGAAGAGGCAGGCCTAGAGAACGATGGATGGATGGAGTAAAGGGAAGTATGGAAGCTAGAGATCTGATGGAAGATGATGTTTTAGAGATGAACCTCTGGCGATAAATCACTTTTGGTTGAAGGAGAAACACTGTATTGTGGAATATTCCTAAATAAAAAAATAATAAAACTATAGAGGCCTTGGCCTACCAAATGGTTGCTGGCCTCACATCACAGAGGTAGGCAATCATCCAGTCAGTATAGGGGGTTATATATGGTCAGCATGTCGGGTCTCCATCCATTATAACTGATTTTCTCAACTTGGAGCCGCTGCTTACAGTAGCTACCCAAATGCCACGATGCTGGATGGGCTCGGATCCCATACTGGCTGAAATTCCTTGAGAAAATTTCTTCCCCATGGAGATCCGAACCAGCGCAAGTCCCTTAGCTCTGCGCCATGACGTTTTGTCTTAACCACTCGGTTACGGCGCGAAACATCAATAATAATAACATTTTATTTATAAAGCCAAAGTTAAGGCCATGAAGGCATCTTTTCCATTCAATCAGTAACAACTGAAAAGTCTACAAACTAATATGTTTCGCTCTACAGATTAGATGAAAATTAAGTTTTAATTAATAGGCATATATTCCTTGCGTCCACCGCTATGGTCTCGAGGTAGCGTGCTGCCTTCTCATGCAGCGGGCCCGGGTTCGAATCCCGTCGGGATAGGCTCTTGGGTGAGACTTTTTCGGGGTTTTTCTTCACCGTAAGACAAATGTCAGGAAGCTTAGTGCCCAGCGGTCCCCGAAAATCATCCGATCATCATGATCATCATCATCCATCACCGGTGTGGAAAGCAACGGGAAGCTACCACACCTATAATTAGTAAAACTGTAAAGCATACCATGAAAATGCTATGATTGCAGTGAATGACCTGCCCTCGGGCAGGATTAGTATAGGATAGAATATTCCTTCATATTTAAACTCTTTCTTTGTGTTGACAAGTCTATATTGATACTAGATACAATTTTTAATGTCTCTGAGCGTACTTCAAAGGGATATGGAATTTAATCCAAGCCATTTGGCGCATAATCTAGCGATTATAAATGTATTTTAGATAGCAATCCGTCTACTGGTAACTGAAAAATGTAATATTAATATTCCAATCTTGTCGGGTATCGATACCAAAGTCGCGACGGACTATGAAACAGAAATAAACTAGGAAAATTGATAAAAAAAAAGATCATTAAGAGTTGTTATTTGAGAGGACGACCCCGCAGAGTGTAATACGATAGGAAAGCACAAGCTGTGATTTATGAATCGGAAGCCCCCAATTACTGTTGTCTGCGCACAACACGTTTCACTGCCAGATGTCGCTCTAGCTACAGAGAGGTTCACAACCTTTTTCAATTATATACTTATGTGTTTGTTTAGCAGTCTAAGGTTTCCGAGGTAGATTTTCATATACACCATAGGAATTTTTCTATGAACAAAGAACAAGAATTCAAAGAAGATGTGGATAATCGCTCGACTATACCTCTTCCGAGTTAAGTTCTACTTGTAATGTAAACAAACTAGATACATGAACCGCGTTTTCATTGGTCGAATAACTCTTTACCTTTAAGCGTGTAAGAAAAACAGTGAATCCAAGCTACATTATACTGTATAATAAATAAAATTCCATACTTAAAGTCTGATATCGCTATAATTATTAAGCTTTTAAGAATTCATATCTTATTATAAATCTGTTTTTTTATTCTATGCATTTCAGTCTCAGTCTTTAGTTTTCTGGAGAGTTTGATTAAATTGTCCTTGTACAAACACAAAGTTTGGAATACATTTTGAGCTGAATTATATCATTTTTTTAATAAATCTCTTATGGTAGACACATTTTTGTATTATAAGAAATTGCATTTTTTATGTTTTTTTTATTTATATTTATTCAGCCTGATAGAGTTAATACCATGTGGCCTTCCCATCCAGTCAACCAGGGCAAACATATGTTACATTAAAGTACCACAATCACAATAATTCTACAACATTAGATACTGAATAAATGTTGAGTAAAACTGAAAAAAAAGTTGATGGTTATTAAACTAACATCGGTATTAACCCTTTAGTGCCCGAATTAATTTTTAGTTGATTTTTTAGGATTTTTCTTGATTTATGTACTATTTTATCCACAAAGTAGCCATAAAAGTAATATTAAATGATGATGTGTTTATTGGTTGTCTAAAAATTACGTAAGATATATGTAAGGCTAGGCACATATGGGAGTAAAAACTAATAACAATGAACACACCATATAACTTATCATTCACATGATTAACATTAGGAAATAAATTATTTAAGTCATTTATCGGGTGTGGTACACAGAAAAGCAAACAATACAGAATCCCATGTCACATTTAGGACATTGCTTTACAAAAAAAACACGTCTGGGGAAAAGAATCGTATATACTCAACCTAGGATTTAAGGAGAGATGAGGGCTTGCTTGGTTTAGGCTAGGGGCATGAAAATTTCTAAAAATTAGCGACGAACACGATATGCGAATATGTCCAATGTGCGGGAACTTTGAAGATGACATACATATATTAGGAAAATGTAATGATTTAGAATATTGGAGACGTCAGTTATTACCGGAAAGATTTCTAAATTCAAATCGGGAAAGATTGGCATACTACGAGTTATTGGTAAATCCAGAAAATTGGATAAACCTCGGTAAATTTCTGGACAAAACGCGGAAAATAAGGAAAACACTCATTCATGAATAAATATATGTTATCAAAATGCAATACCATTAATTCTTAACAATTATATATAAATTAATTAGTATATAATGCTATTGTGTTATTATTTAATTGTAATATTATTGTGTTTTCGGCTTACTGCCCGTGCGACCCATATTTGTAAATAATATTGTAAATATCTTACTTTTTGTTTAATAAAGTCCTACTACTACTACAAAAATTATGTTCTATATCAATGGTCTAGGCAACTGATTTACCTTGATTTATGTCAAAGTCTACAAGAAATCCTTTAGGGGGTTCGAAGACCAGACTTTATATCCGAATTGGATGGGTTTTCCTCTTATAAACTTATGGAACCCATATGTTCAAAATATTTGATCATGCTCACATCGTACGATATTTTTTGCAGGCACAAAGAAAGCACCAAACTTACACTTGAATAGATTTATAAGCGGTCTAATTTTTTACAAGTTGTCTTTGTTTTCGGGGTTGATGTCATCATTGTTAGAAAAATGTATGGACAGGATCTGTTCAAACATATTTCTTCTAATTGCATTGCTCAGTAGTTTATTGTGAGTGCCATCATTATTCTCCCAATACATTCTCTTAGAATGTAATTGATTGTACCCAATAAGAATGAGAATAGCTATAAAACATCTAATTCCAGCTGCTGATATGATAATGTGGGGACAATTATTGTGCAATGCATATATATTACATTCTTATATTATGAAGTTAGTAAGTTCGTCAGTGAGGAAGAGTTCTAAAGCTTCAGTTCAATTTTTTTCTTCTTGTGAAGGTAAATTACTAGCGTCAAAATTTCAATTGATATTTTGAAAATCACTATTACAAACTGTTAGTTTTCTTAGGGCTAAAAGGACCTTCGGGACTTGAAATTTTGGCAGTACGAGGTTCTAGCAGAGCGTTAGTATGTGGATTTGTTAGTTATAAAGGCATACGTGTTTTTGAACATGAATAAATGGATTCTTGATCTAAATTATTTTATTTCTGTAACTATAATGATTAGAATAACCCTAATTATTCTAACCCTAAATAACTAATCTAAGCTTATATTATGAAAACCTACATTCTAACTTTCTTGTGGTTGAGAGAGGGGGATGGGGGTTTATAAATCTACCCTAATTTACATTTTAATAATGATCTAACAACTCTACACGTTGAAATCTAGTATTAAACTATTTAAACTACTTGACTACATTTCTAACTGTCCTAGCAAATTTATTAAGAAAAATGGCATGCAGACTTACCTATCAGAACACTCTTCAACAGACAGACACGAGTCTCCTATTTTGCAAGGGTTATATACTAAGCTTCTGACCTATAGCTACAACTAACTGTATTAAACATTCCATTAGTCTAAATGCAGAGATTTTAAGTTAACCTTGCAATCTTTGTCCTGCCATAATCAAAACTCTTTCCTGAAATATAATATGTCTAAGTGCTTTATTTGAACACTGTTTTTATTTGGAATAATTAAAATAATCTATGAAATAATTAAATATCTATGTAAAATACTCTATGTATTCGTAACAATCACCGTCCACCCAATGTACATTTTTTGTGTACGATACCGAAGGAACTCGTGTTTCTGGTGCTCCTGGCAGGGAGGTTGTTTCCTTTTGAGTTGGTTCAGGTTGTATTTCTCTTCCATCGGCAGTTCGTAATTCAACCTTAGAAATGAGTTGTTTTCCCCTGAGATTATTAGGAGTCCCATCTGCGTCTTCATCTCCTGAATCTTCGTTAGTCGTGACATTAGAATCAGGAGGGGTAACAAAAATATCTTATGTTATATGTCATCATTTTTCACCGCCACATAAAGTGTTTAGAGCTTCCTTGACTGTAAATCCTAGTGCTAGGATCTTAGCAAGTTCCATAAAAATATAGGCCTACAAAGATCCTAAATTCTATTGCCACAAAATTATTTAAAAAAAAAATACATTTTATATATTATACTGGGGAACATAAACTGGCACTTGATATACAAATCTGCTTACATTACTGCCTAGCGTACCATTTATGTTACAGCAAACTTCAACACCACCGTGTGTCAATTCTGAGTGTTCATAACAACTAAATGTACCAGAAATACTAATATTATAAAATTTTCAAAACTTTTGTATATAATAGACTTCATTATTTAATATATTATTTAATTTATACTTATTCTTCTTCTATGGTGTAGTATAAATTATGCAATCCGAAAATTAGTCATAAATATGCATCCACTGTTTCGCACTATGAACTGATACAAAGAAAAACAAACATCTGACTGAAAGGTCACACTTCCTGGATCGCAACAATGTGCAATTTGTATAAACATTATACTGTCAATAATGAGTTTGAGGTATTATTGTTTAAAGATGCAGGAGTTACATTTATGTAACGCTGGGCACTAATGGGTTAATAAGAAAAATAAACTAACATGAAAATAGTACAGTAGATAGGCTTAGTCCCTATCTAATAGACATGGGAAAAAATCACAAGAGGAAATAAAGAAAAATGAGTTATTAATCTATCAGTTATGCATAATTTTAATTTAAAACAATCTTACCACCTACTTCCAATTATATGGTAAGATTATTGAACAAGAAATGACACTCAGATATTTATGAATTGAATTAACAAATTACGGGAATAAAGAAGAGGCAGACAGACAACAGGATATTAAAGGGAATCAAATTGCTGGATGTCTTAATGACGCAATTTTAAAAAATAAACATTTAAAAACAGAAACTAAGGCCACAATTTATAAAACAATAGTAAGACTTATTTTAACTTATCAGATAGAAACGAGACGAGTTACCGTTAAAACAAAAATATTATTGGAAACAACAAAAATGAAAATACTTCATAAAATTATGGGAAAACTTTATGGGATAGAGAAACAAGTGAAAATCAGAGATATATGATCAGTCGAAGATATTAAGTAATTGGTGAAAAGGCGGCTCGAGGCGCAAGAGGTTAGACACTCGCCTCTCACCGCTGGGGACCCGAGATCGAATATCGGTCACTCCATGTAGGTTTCGTGGTGGACGAAACGGAGGTTGGGCAGTTTTCCCCCTACCAGAATTAAACCCCTGGAATTTTACCTCTGCGGGCATCTGAAAAGCGTTGTGTATGCTGAACCAGTTCCTGATGTGCATACCCTTCAACAGCGTGTCCACGTCGCCTTTCACGCTATGCGGAGAGAGGCCGGAACTTGCGAAAGAGTGAGGCAATCCATGATAGGACGAATGAACGCTTGCATTGCATCACACGGAAGCCACTTTGACCATCTATTGTGACGTGAATGAGATATATTTACAGTGTGTCGGGACGATTTGTTGTTGTTGTTGCACGCACATCGTTCATTTCCGGACACATGTTTTTAGAACCTTTTTTCCTTCATTTCCAGTCAGGTATAAGTCCCTGAAGTTTGTCGGTGTAATTACCGTTCACCCTGTACATATATATATATATATATATATATATATATATCATAATAGTACATTCACGAATTTAGGACATTTGTTGACCTGTTTCGGCCTCAAGAGAAACACCATTCAGAAGTCTTTATATATATATATATATATATATATATATATATACATATGAGAAAACAAGAATGGATGGACAGCAATAGAATTGTCAAGTATGCAAGGGGTAATCTATCTAAGGGTAGAAGACAACAGGCATGTAACAGAAAGCGGTGGTATGACGATCTAAGAAGAGGCAACAAGAATTGAGGAAAGAACAGGTTTAAACCTATAATGGAGGAATGAAGAAGAAGAAGACGAAATATTGATTATAAGTAATGCCACGAGTGATTTTCAATTTATCTAGATAATTTGGAAATCAAGAGTGGCATTTGTTAGGACTATTTCAGCATCATCATCCGGTATCATGGCAGCTGCCGCCGTCTTCCGGAAACCAAATGGCATTCCTCTCTATCCATCCACTGATCTTCCTCTATTCCTCTGATATTCATAGTTGCCTGTACCCCTTCTATCCAAGTTTTCTTCGGTCTTCCTCTCTTCCTCCTTTCCATTGGGATCCATCCCATAACAATTTTTGGCAATCTTTGCTCTGACATTCGTTTGACATGATCATACCACTGCAATCTTTTCTTTTCTATGATGTCTATTATGTCCGGCTCCTCTTGTACACCCATAATTTCCCTTATTTCTTTATTTCGTATTCTATCCATTCTAGATTTTCTAGCTGATCTTCTTAAAACATCCATTTCTGTACTTAAAATTCTTTTCATTTTCATGGTAGTAATTTGCCAGGCTTCAGCACCATATGTTAAAATGCTCTGAATTATGGTTTGATATATTTGTAATTTTCTATTTTTTGTAATATTTTTGCTCCACCAAACAGAGTTTAAGATATTTTTGCTTGTTTTGTTTGTGCGATTCTATTTTTAATTTCCACTGTGCTATCGCCTGAATGGTCTAATTTTGTTCCTAAATAAGCGCATTCAATACTAGTTCATAGTTATTCTCCATTGTTGAAATTTAAATTTTCCATTTCTTCTCCTATACACAGGTATTTAGTTTGCTATTTAACGAATAAAATTAAGCTCTTTACTAAAAAATAATTATTTGAATATAGTTACCGGTGTTTTAAAATATTTATATAGTTAATGTAAACGGCGATGTTTGAAAACAAATTATAAATGTGAGGTTATGTATATTCACTACAACTCGATCACATTATTTATTGCCAAATATTATCGCAATATTGTAAGAATGCACTCTAGTGGAGAAATAATGAAACACATCAAACTATTATAATCAACATTATAGGTTAATCATTTATATTTTGAATAAACAACTCAGTAAAATCACTGAATCTATTCATTATTTGTATATTCAATGTATTTGTTGGAGAAAAATAATGGTCTAACATGTTCAGAATATTAAAAAAGGAGGAGCTTTCTTTATCACAAAAGCAGGAGCTGATAAAGAGAAATCGATAAAGAGCGAGGTAAAACACGACTGTCATTGGTGTAAAACAGAATTAATTGAAACGTGATTGGCCATTGACTACCATTTGCGACATGAGTTAAATAGTCAATATCAATACCATATTACTATTTATAAAACGGAGGAAAATAAATTAATAAATTATTAATTGATAAAAGAATGCTATAGGGAGGTGAAAATTGGAAAGTATGAAGACAAAAAAATAATTTTTATCACAGAAGTTCCTAAAACATGAAATTAAATTATTAATTTGATGTTATGTGGAAATTAATTATCTCAGAATTGAAGAGGCTACACGTGAGAAATCCGACCCAACAATTTTACCGCTTATTTGTTAAAAATACACGTTTTTGTTTGCTGCCAGAACAGATCTTATACAGATTCATAACATGAAACAGAAGCCAAACAACTTTTGAACAGAACCAAAACTGGATACGCGAGGCTATTTCATTCCCTACAGCTTATTGGAAAAAGAGGGACGAGCGAAGGGGTGTTGCTACGAGGTTGTTTAGTAAAGACAGGGGTTGGGATAGGGAGAACGAGAGAGTTGTGCTAAGGAATCAAATAACTAACTAATATGGGCTTTTCTATGACTCATATCACATAGGGCTGCATGGAACACGACTCAAAGTCTATTAAACTAGTTTTTTATAATGTGATTTTCGCTCTCGGATCTGAATTAGAAAGCGAAACTTCAATATCCAACCCCTCAATATCTCCAACTAATATCGTGCATCGATTCAATATAATAAAGGTCCATATGGAATTACTCCCATTTTATGGATTGCATTCGTTACAGTCGTGACTTATAACTTAAGAAAGAATTGTATAAATGTAACGTGGTATATCGTTCTACTTGCGGAAGATAACACTTTACGGTTTTATTTTCACCACGTAAAATACATTATTATTGTTATTATTATTATTATTATTATTATTATTATTATTACCCTATCATTGTTATTGTTATATTTATTATTATTATTAATTAGGAATTTCTCAAAATACAACAACTTTCCTAAATCCCATTGTAAATTTTAGTGCTAAGATAAAATAAGTTAAAATATACCTTCTTAGGTAAGATCCGTCGTCCTCAACTTAAAAAATATGTATTCTTTATGCCTGTAAGCCTTTCAGAACATCCGTTCCATCTTCAGCAGATTCTTCCTCCATAAGTCCTAATTCTCTGCATCACTCTCTGCTAATCTTTCCGATTCTTTACTCCTATGCACTCCTTGAATCCACTGTTCTTTCGGTCTCCCCTTCCTTCTGTTGCCCTCTGCTTCAAAATTTAATATAATCTTATAATAATAATAATAATAATAATAATAATAATAATATTAATAACAATAATAATAATCATAAATAATCATAAATAATGACATTTTTGAATCAAAGTGAGATGAACAGACAGGCGAATGAGAAGACTGCATAACAGTTAGCTACATTATCTTTATAGAAAACCAGTTAATAAGAACAGTTAAGTATCGCAAGACTGCGATAGGCAGAACATGTGGCACGAATAGGGAATGAAAGATGGACATGGAAGCTTCTTTTAGGAAGACCAGAGAAAAACGCCCAGTTAATAGACCAAAAATGAGGTGGGAGAATACCATGATTTGAGGGAAGTAGATTATTCAGGGGATGATTGGAGAACATCAGTTCAAGATAGGGATATGGAAGAGCTTATGCCAGCGTGGCCATGTGCCTAAGGGTTCGATAGTGCCAGGTAATATTATTACCATTAGGCAGTCCATTTTTCTTTTATTTTAATCATAATTAGCAATACTTCAATAAGTTTTTTTCTCGCAACATTACGTCTGGAATCGTTGTATGTATGTGTACCTAGAAGATATGTAGTCCTATATACATTGTTTGCATAGTTCGTTTCTTTAAGAATGAAGAAAATTATTACGAATATTTGAGAATGAAGTGCTTAAGACCAAAGAGAGACGGATATGCAGGTAACTCTGAGCAACAAAAAAAAACTTTTTTTTTGTCTCAAAAAGAAAAATATCTGATTCTGATAGTATTTTTTCTCCTGAATTCAAATATGTTTTTCTCCATCACGCAAGGTTTCCGATAGTCAGAAATTTATAATTTCAAACACTTTAATATTTTCTACATTCGTAACTGAACAATATTCGAACATTCGGACTCGCCTAGAAAGTAAGGAATGCCTATTTTCTGCTATATTTCGCCTGTGGAGCATCCCCTTTGACGGTCCAACAATAATCGGTCAGCATATTAGGATTCCATTTGCCTTGATATCTCTTTTCCATAGCTGAAATCGCCTGAGTTAGTTCATTTGGTTTTATTTTACAATGGACAAATGGACGAAAAAACGTTTATTAAAAAATAAGTATTTAAATCCATTAATTGAAATTGAAATAAAAAAAACTGTGGGCGATGGAGAAATTCCGAATACATATTTGAAAACACAATAAAAAAAACTGTATTAAGTACAACTATTGGTACTCATGGGACAAAAATCATGTTGACCAGTGTTATAATATTAAATTTAATGAATTTTTAAATTGATGGTGGAATGGAATTTTAATACAGAGTTGCCTTGAAGATTGAAGAAAATCATGAAACGTCTCTCGTGAAATTCGTCGGCAACACGATTTGAACCCGTGACCTCCTAAATACGAATTTCATACGATGACATCCGGAATAAACTAATTCAGTATACAGTAGGCCTACAGTTCTTGAAGGGAAAAAAAGGGACAGTTGTATGAGGAAGTTCCACTTGTGTGGAATTGAAAATATTCTTCATTCTTCTGCAAGTCCCAGAGCTGTGGTGCCGCCATGTTTCTATGTTTGCACACCTTTAATAACTTGATGAAACAAACGACTCTCGGGAATTCTGTAGTACAGGGTAAAAAAAATGCGGTATTATTACTTCATTATTTAAACTAAGTAAGCCACGTCACGCAATAAAAAGACATTTGAAAACCAAACATAGTATTAACATGTAAAACAAAAGAAGGAAAAAAATGAAATTGAAGCCAAGATAAAAAGTAAATACTGAATTATAAGCCCATGTAAATACGCCCTCCAGCCTACAGATAAAAAAGAAAAATGAAAGGAGAAAATTAGGACAAAGTACCTATGAATTAAAAGAGGTGAAATGGCGGTATTCCCTATATTTCGAGATACACTTTTTTCTTCGCTTCAGGTCCATGACCTGTTCCATCCAGAATTAGGAGTCCCTCCATCTCTGTTTTGGTCTTCCAGGTGTCCTTCTCCTATCCTCTGATAACTTATCTCTTGCTATGCGAACAGTTCTATCTGGTGTCATGCGGGATATATGTTGATTCCATTAAAATTGTTTTTTTTTTCACCCATTCATCTACTGCCTGACTATTTATCATGAACATGTTATGATTGCAGTGAAAGACCTGTGCTCGGGCAGAATTACTACGGATGGATGGATGGAATGAAGAATGAAACTTATTGCTAATTATGTTCACTTTAAAGATGAGCAGACAGGCGAATGAAGAAAGCTACATAACAGTTAACTACATGATCTTTATGGGAAACAGTCGTAATAAGAAGAGTTAAATCTCGTAGACTGCGATGGACAGGACATGTGGCACGAATGGGAAATGAAAGAGGGGCATGGAAACTCCTTGTATGAAAACCGGAGGAAAGCCTCTAGTAGACAGGCTAAGAATGAGATGGGTGAATAACATTAACCAAGATTTCAGGGAAGTGGATTATACAGGGGATGATGGGAAAATATGGATGGCCATGAATCTACAGGTTTGATAGTGCCAGTGAGTGAGTTAAAGACAAAAAAGTACACTCTTGAATCAAGTTTTACATAAGCAGGTAAAACCTTTCCCCATACGTATATTAGACGTAATATTGGTGTATGACATCCTTCACAGACATCAAAGGGAAGTATAAAACATTGTAGTGGGAATGCAGTTGTATTCGAGCGCTCCGCAAAGTCTGTTAAACGATAGATTAGATTTAGATTAGATTAGATTAGATTTATTTAGCCTGGTGGAGTTAAGGCCATGTGGCCTTCTCTTCCACTCACCAGGACAAACATATATTACATCAGAATATAACAATTTGAATTAACTCTAATATTAAATACTAAATAAAAATTTGATCAAAAAGATAATATCTATTATATTACGATCTATAATGCAACCAGTTAATGTTAGTAAAAATTAAGACTAAAACTAATAATAAAATGTTTACAAGCAAAACATATTAAATTGTCCCTGTCTAATGTATATAAAAAACAAAGAGAAATAATGAGATATAGAAAACTAATTTTACGATTATATAATATTTAAAACAAGGTAAAAGAAAATATTTGTTATTCGTAATATTATTTTCATAGATAATTAAATTTATTAATGGTTAAAAGAATACTATCAGTGAGGTGTATAAGTTAGTTTGTTATTAAATAATTCTTTAGTTTGTTTTTGAAGGATGTTATAGTTTGACAGTCTCTGTCATAGGGCGGAAGGGAATTCCATGTTTTGGCAAGTGAGACTGTAAAAGATAATGAATAGTATACAGTGTGATGAGGAGGGATATAAAGGACAATGCGCTGATGGGATACTAAGCCTGTGAATTTTTCACATTATTTTATCTAAAGATATATACTTTGCTTTTTTTATATTTTATTTATAGGCATTTTAACTTGAATATCATAACTATTTTGGGAGTCTTCAGATGTAAATACTAGTTATAACTGCTCTTGATAATGATAGCCTCGCTGTCGAAACGCGTTGATATATTAATGTTTTGGTTTGGTGATTTGGGTTTTATTGATAATGTGTAATACATGATTATTGAAATTATATTACAAATAGATGAACACGTAGATTTAATAACCGTAGAGGAATTAACAACTTCTATCAATCATTTTCACACCGAAAATACACCTGGTACTGACAATATCAACATAGAATTAATTAAATATGCATCTTTTCTCTAAAGATTCGTCTAATAGATTTTATAAATATATGTTGCAAATTTGGATATATACCCGAAGAATGGAAAATCGCCAAAATATACCCTATACATAAAAAAACGAAACAGACAAGATTGTTCTAATTATAGATGAATAAGTATATTGAATATGTGCTGTAAAATGTATGCCAATATTTAAAAAAATCGCTTTAACATAATTATGAAAAATATTATATTGGATGTCCAAAATGGATTCAGGAAAGGAAGATTCTGTACCGACTGTATATTCACAATGACTCAATTACTTGAAAAAAAAACATAGATTTTAATATCTCAACATATATAGGATTTATAGACTATGAAAAAGCTTTTGATATGGTAAATAGAAGAAAATTATGGGATATAATGGGAAATAAAGGTATTCCACAATATTTGATTATGGCTATACAAAGTTTATATGTAAATAATGAAATTGTAATAGGCAAAACAACAAAAAACTGGTAATAATAAATCGTGGTGTCAGACAAGGGTGTCCTTTATCACCTATCTCTTAATTTATATATCGACGAAGTAATGTTAGAGTGGCAGATTAATTTAACTAAACATAAAAAAATAATAAATTGTTGGATACAATATTATTTGCCATGATCAAGTAATGATTTACAGTTCAGAAGATGATCTACAAATACCTATTTTTAATTTGGAGAAAATAAGTGCCAATTATAATTTAAAAATTTCAAAGAATAAAACTAAAATTTTAGCATTTAAAGGTCATGATATCATAAGAGCAAAAATAGTAATTGATGATAAAATTTTAGTGCAAGTGAATAGTTTTAAATATCTAGGTTTCAATTTATCATATGTTAAAAATTAAGATATTAATGACAAAATAAATATATTTAATCGAATGTGTAGCACTATTAAAAGGGCCCTCAAAACACAAGAAAATAAACAATAAATAATTTTTATAAAGTAATGGCTGTTCCTGTATTAATGTATGGATCTGAATGTTGGACGATCACTAAAAGACAAGAACAAAAATTAGAAGCAGCTGAGATGAGATTTTTAAGAAATATAGCAGGATGTACTCTGCTGGATAAGAAAAGAAATGAAAATATAAGAAAATAACTATTTTCAAACTTACAGACCAATTTATTTAACATTTTCCAATACTGTTATTTTAACACAGTTCCAATAATGAATCATATTATAATATTAAAATGATATTGTAAAAAGAAAAATTAATGTCTGAACCAGGAATCGAACCGTGGACCTCTAGTTCTACGTACTAGTTTGCAGCCCACTGGTTCAGGCATTAATTTTTCTTTTCACAATATCATTATAATATTATAATATGATTCATGAATGGAACTGTGTTAAAATAACATTATTGGAAAATGTTAAATAATATCGTTTACTGCTTAGAAAAGTGGTGTTATAAAATTCTCAAATATAGACACTTCTAAACGAAGCCGGCCGTTGGCGATGGTAGTAACACCTACCTGGCAGCTGACGAAACGATAATTATAGATTTTAATATGTGGAAAGAATTGTTGTGTTTGTGCCAAGTCTAGAATGGTGTAGTGGGCTGCAAACCAGTACGTAGAACTAGAGGTCTACGGTTGGATTCCTGGTTCAGACATTAATTTTTCTTTTCGCAATATCATTATATCATTATAATATTACAGACCAAATAATTAATTACAGGAACGCCTGGAAAGAACATGTTGATAGAATGCCAGAAGAAAGATTTCCAAAATTATTTCTAAATTATAAACTACAGAAGATGTTCTGAACAATTTTAACGATTTTAGCTTTCATGAAACCGGAACCAGACAACAGGCTTAATCCCTGGATTATTATTATTATTATTATTATTATTATTTGTATTATTATTATTTATTATTATTGTCTCAAATGCATACAGTAACACCTTCCGCATAGTTTTCTCGGTGTAATTGTTGAATTTTGTATTTTATCTATTCTTAATTACTTATTAAATTATTATTATTATTATTATTAAATTATTATTATTATTATTATTATTATTGTTATTATTATTATTATTATTATTATTATAATTGTCCACCGCTGTGGGCTCGAGGTAACGTACTGCCTTGTCACGCAGCGGGCCCGGGTTCGATCCCCGCTCGGGACAGTTTTTCTGGGTTAAGACAAATGTCAGGAAAAAATTAAGGCCCAAACGGTCCCCGAAATCATATGGCCATCGCAATCATCATCATTCATATTCATCATATCATCATCATCCTTCATCGGTGTGGAAAGCAACGGGAAGCTACCACACCTAAAAATTCCCTAGTAAAGCTGCAGAGCATAGCATAAAATGCTATGATTGCAGTGAAAGACCTGCCTTCGGGCAGAATTACTATGGATGGATTATTATAATTATTATTGTTATTATTATTACATATTTAAATACAATATTGTAGAAGTACAAATACTGACATGTAAGTGAAATGGATAATTCCAAATGTCTGAAAGCAGTGGATCTGAATAATCAGGAAGAGGGTACTGAGGACTGCCAAAAATTAATTTGAAATGACGGTGAAATCAGACGATCGTGAAATAAAGATGCACTAATTTTTAATGTCATTGAATTAGTATTAAAAACTTTTTCAAGTCTCCATTTTCATTTATGTTATTGAGTTGGAAGCCTTATGGAATAAAGAAAAGAAAATATAAAATTAATTCTGAAGTAGATATCTGGCAGGAGGTTTAAACCTCCCAAATCCTTTACTCTGCCTCCGCGCAATTATCTTTTACTGAAGCGTTGAATATCTTAGCCATCGCCATTCTTTAAAGGACAATAAAAAAAGACAGGGTCGTGTGCATAACAGTGCCTGATGAGAGAGAGGGAGGTTTTCGTAATTTTCATGATAGATTCAAGAGAACGCAGTGGCGGCTCGTTGCCTCCTATCCAGGAGTTTCCAGTTCTTTCTTCACATAATAATTAAGCTACCAGATACACTTTAATGTGCTAGTTTTACTTGGTAATCGCCATAATTTTTAGCTTTTTAAATAATAATTTTATAATTTTCGGCTGTATTCAAAACGTGTTATATACAGTGTGTCAAAAATTTACTATCCATTAAAATTATAAAATAATATACAAATAAATACATAAAAATACAACTAATGCTATAAATGCGTAAAAGGACATTCAACTATTTAATTGTGTTTATCAAAATGAGACTAATCAGATTTATATCACTGCAAAGGGTGTCTTAAGACATATTCAGTGCTAATGAATCATTCAGCAATTAAAAAGACTGTATGTAATTCATACTTAAATACGACAATTTTATGTTTGTGGCTTAAGCTTTATATAATTAGTCTCCCAAAAATAAGGTAAAATCGTCCTTTATTATTAGATAGATAGATCATCGGTTGATTAATGTCTTTGACATCGTTCGATTCCTAATAGCCAAATTTATCGGTCCAATCAATCTCCTGGTTGTAGATGTTTCTCCTTCATATATAAACATATGACCTGACTCCAGGAGGTTTTAGGTCTTCCTCTGCTTCGTCTTCCCTCATGTTTCCATTCCAAAACAGATTTTGGTAGTCGATCCTCTTCCATTCGCTGGACATGTCCGTACCATCTTAATTGCTGAGTTTTAATATAATCTAAAATAGTGTCTTCAATCTTCATTTTCTCCCTTATAACTGGGCTTTATTATTATTATTATTATTATTATTATTATTATTATTACTATTATCATTATTATTATTACTATTACTATCATTATTACTGTCATTACTATTATTATTATTATTATTATTATTATTGTTATTTCTACGTCCACCGCTGTGGTCTCGAGGTAGCGTGCTGCCCTTGTCACGCAGCGGGCCCGGATTCGATCCCCCGGTCGGGGCAGATTTCTGGGTGATGTTTTTATGGGGGTTTTTCCTCGCCTATAAGACAAATGTCAGGAGAACTTTAAGGCCCAAACGGTCCCTGAAATCATATGACCATCATCAGAATCTTTATCATCATCATCATCATCCTTCATCGTTGTGGAAAGCAACGGGAAGCTACCACATCTACAATTCCCCAGTAAAGCTG